>SSNU01000063.1:287449-463608 GCA_012064415.1 Gyrodactylus bullatarudis | reverse complement strand
ATTTGAACGATAATATTGCCGAACTTCCTCAAGAATATTTTCGTTTGGTTCTAAACTCATAAGGAAGGTTAGAGAAGACAGACGTATATTATAGTGATAAACGTTATATTTCGCCGGGTCTCTTCAGACTCTACCCCGGTAACATTTTAAATACTATTACAATGCAAAATATCCTCTGGCTTCCATTGGTCCATTTCGTGAATGTATTTTTAGGCATTGCTAGGGAGGGGTAAAGAGTTTTTCAACGTGAAAAACTCTGCTCACAACTAATTATCTATTTCTGCCTTTTCATAAACTGATCAATTTTCTGCTTGCCACTGTCTCTGAACCAAACGAAAATTTTAATTCTCTAATGAATGGTGTTCAAGCCATAATTTTGTGTGCAAAAATTTGTTAATATTTGTAGTATGTTAAAATGAAGTAATTTCACGTAAAATCTAAATTTAGAGAGAGAATCTTATGGAGGTTAATTTTTAGCAAAAATGACCTTTCTGAGACGAAAAATCTCTTCATATAATTTCGTAAGAAAGCCACCTCTAAATATTTTTATTTTGTCACGATGCTACTTGTAGGTATGATGGTTATAAGAATAAATTAAAAATATGTGTGCTCTAGGTATTTTGAAATTGGGAAGGATGCTATCAGTAGCCAAAATAAATCTTATTTACTTTTTTAACCTTCATTAACTTTCATTTTCTAAACTTAGACTTAGCGTCAAAAAATCTATACCGATTGATTAATATTTTATGCAAAGTTATAGAATGTGTAAATTTGTTAGGCCAAATGATAATACCCGCATATATCACTTATACTCTCTGTAAACAGACTTGGACCATTTGATAATACACCGAATAGATCTTTGACTTTTTGTAAAAATGACTTAGACCAATTGTAAAAAAGGGGTTTTACCCTTAGACTTTTTGTAATTAACCCTTGATTATATTACAGGTGGAGGTGGGGTCTAGCTGTTTATTTCTAGTTATTAAATTCTGATATATAATTCAACGCTGATCACGAATCTGGTATTAAAAAAAAATTTGCTGTCTGTGAGCTGAGATAATGGGCAAAATCCGAATTTTCGAAATTTCTAAAGACACCTCTTAAACTTTCGCTGTTTAATGAAAGATTAAAAACACTAGAGTAATAAATTTTACATAATCTGAAAGTAGAATAAATTTTGAGCGTAATTTTTAACTTTAAAATTCATTCATCAACGAATCTAATTAAGAAATAAAATACACTTTATAATAAAATTTATTTAAACTTAGGTCAATATTAGAATTCTCAGCCATGGTCATCCAAACGTTGAGAATTCTAATATTGACCTAAGTTTTAATAAATTTTATTATTAACTAATTTTAGATCATTTTTCACTGATTCGAAAATACACTTTAATATCTTATCTGTAGATTGCAATATCTATTTAATTTAATCATTAAATTGAACCAGGATTAGAGATTGATAAGACCTGGCGAAATATATATTTCTCTAATTAAAAAATTCTTTTTTATACTGACAATGATAATTTAAATTAGTTTTGTCTCAATGAATTTTAAAAATTAAATGAAGTTAAAAATTACTATTAAGCCAGTTAAGGTTCATAAACCTGAATGCAGATTATGATGAAGAAAAATTCTGGCTTCTCATTGGATGAGACAAGATTCTCTGCATGAACCAATCAGGAGAGAGAATTTCTAAAATTTGAGAAAACCTGATACTCTAAACTAGCAAAAATCTACCATAAATAAACATAATTCGAAAAAATGTCTCAACTAAAAAAGCTAGAGAAATAAATTTGCTATCATAAACTCGGATAAAATTTGGAATTTTTATTTTAGTTTTTGAGAAAACCGAATTTTTGTGCCGAAATTTTCACCGATTTTTAGAAAATTTTTGCAAAATTTTCTTTCTACGGCTCGATTTTACAGTCTAAAAACCTAATGGAATAAATAAAACTACAACCATTACGCTCGAAATTTATTCCACTTTCAGATTATGTAAAATGTATTACTCCAGTAATTTTAATCTTTCATTAAATAGCGAAAGTTTAAAAGGTGTTTTTAGAAATTTCGAAAATTCGGTTTTTGCCCGTTATCTCAGCTCACAGACAGCAAAATTTTTTTAATACCAGATTCGTGATCAGCTTTGAATTTTACATCAGAATTTAATAACTAGAAATAAACTTAATAAAATTTTTTAATCACCACCAGTGTTATTATCTGGAATGAATGACATTATTTTGAAAATAAATAAAGTCGAATATTGGAATACAAAATTACGTATAGCCAGACAGATAATTATGTCTCTAAAATCATGTTATCTAAATGATAACTCAAAGATTGAAATTTATGATATCATAGTCGATCAAAATAATTTATATTCATTGAGATTATTGATCAGATAGCAGTTTGAGACAACGAGTTTTTTTCAGATTATTTCTGTATTTTTAGAATTGTAAATATTATAACAATTTTTGAGCGAATATAAAACCTAAAATTCGATAAAACACAGATTCGATTATTTCTCGAAATCTTAACGCTAAAAAATTTATTGAGTATACAGGAAAAATGTGTTAGTTTGCTACAGACTGTATTATATGACCTAAAAAAAGTAAAAATTGAATTTTTTGGAACATATAATCCATAGATCTTCCAGAATTGGGTCTGACTAGGAGAGTACACGGACAGAAAAAAAGTGAATAAATATGGGGTAAATTTGTAACATTTATTCCAGTTACAGAATATAATAGATCAATGGTTTTTTCACTTCACATTATTTTTTCAAGAAAATTTCATCATACCACTAATATTTCATAATCTAAACTAAGAAATACTATGCAAACTTAACATCAGAAATTTTTGTAGAATTATACTCTCATAGTGTAAAGATGAGATATTGAATCAGCAAATTGGTTAACTTTATTATGATTAGCGAACAATATGGAGAGGAATATATGATTTCATAAAATACTCAAATGTTGGAGTTGAAAAATGATGTAAAAATAGATACTGCATGATACTATAAATACGGATAATCTCCTAGGTTCTTTTATTGCAAACCAATCGAAATAGAAAATAGAATTTTTTCAGATCAAGGATAAAAAAATTGGGTTAATTCCAAAAATGATCCCCAAAAATTTCCTAGATAAAATTTAATTTTACACTAAAATACTTCTTGTCAGCTTTTTCTTTAGCTCATGCATAGTAGTCTTCCACATTTCTCATTTATTTTTTCCTTCGAGTTTCTAGACATCACAAAGCATCTACGAGTAAGCTGCCTCCAAGGTTTTATATCTATTTGGGACACGAAAAACTCATTAACTTATAAGCTATAACAAAAAATGTTTACAAGGATAGCGATTAATGCAATATAACACCTAATTAATATGAAAATGGGATTTATGATTTTTACAAAATTCTCAATTTTTTTAGAGCTTTGAGTTGAAATTTTTTGCTAATTTCAAAAATGTTATGTATCAATTATATTGCTTAAATTATTGTCCGTCAAAGTATTTGTTTGATCAAAAAATGAAAAATAGATTTTTACCTATGAATATAAACTTTCGAAGATTTCTGCAATAATTTCTACCTTAGTTTTCCCAAATCGAAAGTTTCTTGGTATTTTCAAGCTAAGGCACAGTGAAGAAATGACTATTAAAAAAATTTAATTTTATGAACTCAAATTAGAATTATTACGAGCAAAATATTCACGTAAATTTTCATAAACGTCCGAGAATCCTCTTAAGTTCATAATTCAAAATTCAATAGTAGGAAGAGAATATATTAAATCACTAGATGTACATTGTACATTTCTAAAAGGATCATGAATAGTGTCACTTTTAAAATGATATAATTTAAAAAGGTCAATGAATATAATAATTTACAAATTCTCAAAGAAGTAGTAAAAGAAGAAATATAAATAGAATAAAATGTGAGCTAAAAAACACCAAAACTCTCCAATAAATAGCAGAAATGAAGTGAAAAAGCTCACATCGGCCAGGGTAGTTGAAGATTGTATGAGTAATTTTTCTGAACGCATAGATTTAGTTTGTATAAGTTAATAAAGAATTTCTCTTTGACCCATACATCTATGTTGTCATCTCTAGGATTTTTATTAAGAATAAAAAAATTCAAATTGAGGCAGTATGATTCTCCTGTTTAAGATGTCTTGTAACCCCTGTGTCTTTCTTCAAATGATCACTCGATCTTGTAGAAAGTTTCCTTATAATCCGTCCTATATATGAAGCCCCACAAGTGCTTTGAAATTTGTAAATCAATAGAGTATTTTCTTCAGGTTTAGGTGAATCCTTATGTATCAAACTGAATAATCTCTGTGTTTTAAATACAATTTTCAATTGTATATTATTGTAATGTTGATTGATGAGATTAACCAGTCTTTTCCTAACATCATTACTAAAACCGTGACCTTTAAAATTAAGCTTCATGAAAACTGTAGTCTTCACAGCCTCATCTGTGTTGTTTGTTTCATCCTCTGTGATATCAGATCTATTGATGAATTCGTCCACAAAATTAGTAATTGATCTAGGCAAGAGGATTAGAAGAATAGCAAGTCCAGAAGAATGGCCTAAGGAGATAGAGAATTCAAAGTTATGCCTAATGGAAAATGGTTACCCAGCCAGATTTGTGGACAAATTCATCAATAGATCTGATTTACATTAAAACGGAAAAATTTGGATTCAACAAAAAATTACAGCATTTAATGATAAAGAACAGCTTATCAAAAATAGAACTGATCCTAACTATGATCGCCTGTTCAAAATTCGATCCCTCCTTGGTCTTTAGAAAAAAAATTTCCTGCAAATATTCCTATATCTGATCAAGCAATGAATGAACAAATAATCTTCAAATGCAAGATTGGCTTTGAACAGAACTCACCAAATAACCTTTTGAAATAGGGAATTAAAATATTATCCCGAAACAACTCTGGCAGAATTGATGCATGATTTTTTTGTGGATCTAGAGTCATGGAGGATACCAAATTAATCAATCTTTCATTCGATACTGTTTCCAACTCAAAAAGCTAGATAGATCTAAGGCTATTCTCAATTAACGTTAGTAAAAATCTACTCTCTAATATTCGAGTAAAATAAATCGGAAATTTGAGCGAGACAAAGTCTACAAATAAACATGAGATCTATAAAGTTCCAAGAAACAAAAGAATAAGGTATTCAATTTTTGAAGATTTTACTCCTGTAAAATGCCTGCAACGTAAAAGCTTTTTATGCTTCTCAAATCATGCAAATATAAAATAAACACTCATATAATGTATATTAGATATTAGTGCGGAATTAGAAAAATATCTTGCTCACTTAAATGGATAGAATATTTGAATACCAATGTATTTTGAATGAAAAATAATTATGGAAGAAAAAATATCATTCTTCTAACTCAATTTTTCGAAGAGTCAAATTTTACCAGCCTACAGTACTAATGTAGCCATATGGAACATGCCAAATTAATGATCTAGATCATGAATTTTTTTTGATTTTTATATAAACATCAGTCATAAGAAGATCGTTCTGTGAAATTTTGAAAGAAATCGCATAAAATTTATCGAATTTGGTATTAAAAGGGTTAAGACACTTTAACTTTGATGAAAACCCTACAAATCTTATTTGTGTGATGATGAAACGTGTAGAGAATAATATGTATGAGATAGGAATCAACGATGGAAAACTTGCCGGAAAATATATAGTTCAAATAAGTTCCAATTCTTGTTTGTTCTGAAACCTGCTGTCAGAAAACAATATTCGTCCAACAGACATTAATTAAACGCAATTATAATTATAATTAATTATAATAATTAAAGCAATAGTCTTTAAATTTGCCCTATTTCGAAATTCGATATTTGTGTTTATTTCCAGGCTTAAAAAAGATTTTTTTCAAGATTTTCTTCTTTACATATCTTAAACAGTTGACGGAACAGAATTGAATAACCTTGAAACTGTTTAAGATTTCTCCCTTTTTCTAGGATTTTATTTCATTAATTTGCCTATTTTTGAAGGGACATTTATGACGATAAATTTCCAGAATTTTCCAAATTTCTTTTTCAAAATTAATATCTCAAGAAAAGAATTATTGAATTGAAATTGTATTTAGAGTTAGATAGATAAAATTGATAATCAAAAAGTGAACGGAATATTTCTTCGTTTTTATCATCAATGAAGTATTTCTGTGTGTAAAAAAATAACTGTAATCGTATAAAAATTTACAGATGGATTTACTGATAGAGAATTTCATTATCTATCGAATCATGTATGTTTTAAAAATACATCATGAAAAATAACTTGGAAAATTTAGATAATCAAAAATTTTAAAATCATCTATGAATCAATATCAAAGAGTCTTAAAAGTATCCCTGAGAAAGTTATAACTCAAACTCATCAAGGCAGTTCTTCAACTTACATTTTTTCTGTTGAGTTTGTTGGGATAATGAAAAATGCATATTGTTTAATGCCAACTCTGACACAGGATTCAAAGGGATAATCTGGACTCTTTAGTTAGTGACTGGGCACCGGAATTGACTAGCGCTACAGCATCCAAGCGACCAATATTTTTTTAATTTCCAGTAAGTAAACTGATTAGTAACATGGCTCTTACCTAATACAAAAAAATTTTCAAAATTCTCACTAATGCATCAATTGCGCATCAATTCCGTAAGGAAAGTGGATACAAATGAAATTAATGTAACAATTAAAAGTTACATGACACTGCATGGATTTCATTGGCAGATTGAATTAACCAATAAGATTCCCTTCAAGAGTATGACTAACTATCAGTTGAAGCCAGAAAAATACTTATTACCATTTTATTTATAATTATCTCAGCAACACTATAGATTAGTCTTTATATTATAATAATTATTGAATGTTTTTTTATGTAGAATGGATAATTATAGGTGAAGAGATAAAGTTGGTACACTTCCCGGAACTTTGACTCATACTAACAATATGTTCTCACTCATGTTAAAAGTACTCTCCTCTCCAAGATTCCAAAAATTACTCAAAAAAAAAAATTTAACGTCTACAACTTCACTTTCTACGTTCCTGCCTGGGTGAACTTGTCTCCAAATGTAATCTCATTCGAATTTGGGGTAACACTTCACTTTGGGTACAGCAAAAAATTCGATTCAGGGGGGAGTTTCGCGTTAGCCAATGAGAATCAACCAGATACCTGAGTGTCATACATTTCCTATTGAGTGCTATTCTTTTCTCTATTGAGTCTATTCGACTCTATGATTGTATACAAATCCCCGAATACTATGCTCCATACTTCACTTGAGGTACATTGAGCATTGCCTAACCATACAGGGCTTATTTCTGAGGCACTCAGGTTTTTGGTTGATTCTCATTGGCTAACGCGAAACTCCCCTCTGAATCGAATTTTTCGCTGTGCCCAAAGTGAAGTGTTTCCCAATTTGGCTTAGGAAAATACAAATATCTGAAATCTTTTTGTTTTTAAAAATAGAAAGGTCAATCCTGGATCTTATCCGGAGTGGGAGAATTGAGTATCCATTATAATTATAATTCTTTGTAAGATAGAGGGCCGTAACATGAACTTAGATAGACATTCTCTCCAGTTTTTTGGCTGTATACTATACCTTTTGCAGGTCATTTTTAGAGAAAGTGTTGAACAAAGTGCTAGATAATTGTTTTCATTATAAAGATATACAAAATGAAGTATAAATGTAGTGTAATTACATAGAAGTTTATGTAAAACAGTCCATCATGATATATAATTAATGGTATGACGGATTAATAAACAGTACTGTGACCAAAAAATAAACTCAAATCAAAAAGAAAGTTTATAATTCAATTTGAGAACATTATTTATTCGATTAAATCTTGTTTATTCATGATAATAGGAAAATATTTTTGAATATGTATGGCACATTCAGAAATTGTAGCTGGGGATATCTGTCTTATAGCTTGTCCAGCCCCAATTTCTAAAATTCTTGTTGTATTCACATTTTGGAAGATCACCTCCAGACTGGAGGCTCCAGTTCTTGAATAATCAATAATATTCTGTCTTTTCTCATTCAAATACTTTTTTTACTTTGAATAGGCAATAGCTTTTTACTTGCCTTTTAAATGTGCTCCAAACCTTTTCAATTGGATTTATTAGGTAGGAATAAGGAGCTAGCCTTATAATTTTAAAATCATCATCAACCAGCACCTCTTCACAATTTGAATGACATCGAGCATTGTCAATTACGAGAGTACAGGCAAAAAGACCATCATTAAGACATTTTTCCTTCAAACAAATGAGATAGTCTTTGATAAACTGTCTTTTTTCAAGCTTCCTCTTGTTTAGCCATCATTCCCTAGCGTAGTAGACATAATGTACTAAGAAGGTTAGAAAAAATTTGTTTGAAAGCTTTAACCAATCAGAGTGAGTTTAACGTTTGACCTTAAAAATTTACGTTGAGACATACATGTATAAATAAACCCCCCTTTTAACGTCTTGTAAAACGAAAAAAATTATCTAGCAGTTTGTTCAACACTTTCTGTCAAAATGACCTGCAAAAGGTATATAGGTCCTATAGGGTCCCTATAATAGGGAGATTACAAAGGATTCCTGAACCATAATCTAGGTGTAGTAGAATAAGTGATTTGAGAAGGCATATCCTTAAGGTTGGCTTTATCACAAAATGTTACTGGTGAAATAACATTTGCATCGGACTTTCTTGAAGAATCAATCGGCGTATTGAGGTGTTTGTTATTTTTTTCTTGAAGTTTTATCGTGTATTTTTTTTGCTTTGTTTAGTACTTGTTTGTTCGTATTTAGTGAGGGTTGATTGAGGTGTTTAGATCCTTGATGGAAGGGACAAGGTCATAGGGAAAAGAGTCATTTGGAGATATTGTACTATTAAGCAGCATGATTTTGGTCTTTTTGTGATTAATTTTGAGGCCAATATTGCTCAGAGTACTTTCAAGGTTTTGCATTTTGTTTATTATAAAAGTCAGACTATTTTCGATTTTAATGAGGATTTTAATTTCATCAGCATACTTAAAGTATCTTATTGATGGGCTTGAGGGTGTAACACTGGAGAAGATCAAATTAAATATGAATCGGTCGATAATAGAAACTTGCGGCACACAGGAACTTCTTAAGGCAGAGGATGACAGTTTCCCATTGAAAATAACCCTTTGTTTCCTATTAGAGAGAAAGGCCATGGTAAGTCTGATTATGTATGGATTGACATTAAATTTTGTTAAAAAGGCTTGAATAACTGAAAATGGGAGTCTGTCAAAGGATTTTTCTATTTCGACGAATTTTCTTTTACCATTCTGGTTGACTGTATTGATAAATAGCTGTTGGAGATGGCAAAGCTGACTGAAGGGATCGATTACTACTCTCGAGTCTGTCGACACTGCGCTTCAAGTCACAATTTTCACTGTTATGACATATCATGATTATTTGGTACCTGATTTCTTCGCCTTTTCTCTTACCGTATCCTGCTAGCTAAGGCTCAGCTCTTTCCTCTCTGGACTCGCAGACTTGCCCTCTCTATTTCTCTCCAGATTCAATGCATAGAACTCTCGCCATTCCCATACCTTACCAGTTCACATGGCTTCTCAACAACACTCTTGTCCTGAATACCAGTTTCAACATTGATTGTATATACTGCCTCTCTGGTTTGCAAATTCGCAACATATGCGCCTTTCTTTACATGCTAATTCCGCCAACATCAGGTGTAAACTCGAATTATTTTATTAAACCTCATCAATAACTAAGATTCATATTTGTATAAATTTTATCTTTACCTCGAGATTCTACTAAATAAATTACGTTTTCTAACAAAAAATCTGGTACAAATGATAGTAAATATGAACAAATATTGGCAATGTTTTTAAGTCATTAAAGTGAGTGAAGTTAATCTGAAATCTCGTGCGAAGGGGGCGGAAAAATGAAGCAAAATGGAGTATCCTCTTTTTGATCGCAAGTTGAAATGGCCATTAGATTGAGGAGCGTATTTGGAGCACAGGAAAGCCGAGGCAGCGATGCGTCTGAGCCAGAGAGGAAAAACTTTAGCACGATCCAATATATCATTATAAAGTAGAGGACCAAAACGTGATCTGAGATAGATAAACTGAATGCGTTCCAGCTTTTTCGATGTTCCGACAGGGATATCGCAAGGAATTTACAGTTTTTTATCTTCAGGGTTTCCTCGGCACTGAAAGACTACGAGAATTTCAAATGATATATAAAAGGTTTCTCATCGAATATATCTTCAAATGCTGGAAACTAACTAGATACTTTTACCTGGTAACAGTTATCTCGATGATAGTTTATCAGATAAACTCTTTCTTATCTCGCGCCATGACTTAACAAAAACATTTACAACAGAAGTTTCTTAATAAAATAGCAAGATTTCGAAAATGTATACTTGAAGTATAATACTATAATACTTATAATATAATAATAGTTAATACGATTAACTTTTTATTATAAATAAATGAAAGAATTTTTCAGAAAGATGACTTCAAATATGGAAGTCAAGTACATTGTTCTTGTTCTTTTGACACTGCAAAATGTTTTAGTAGTAATGACAATATCATATGTTCGTAGGCGGCCAGGAGACCTCTTTTACTCAACATCAGCTGTTGTCATGAGCGAGGTTGTCAAGTTTATTCTATGCCTTTTCATAGTGTTTTATGAAGAGGGGAAAACTCTCAATAAGTTTACGCAATGCCTAAAGTCTCAGATTATCGAAGACCCAAAGGATAACTTACTCATTCTTATACCTGGAGTTCTCTACATGATTCAAAATAATTTGTTATACGTTCCCTATACAAATCTCAGTCCTGCTGTCTTTCAAGTGTCGTATCAGCTCAGAATTTTAACCACAGCTCTATTTTCAAGAATTATCCTCAATAAACTTCTCAGTAGTCATCAATGGACGTCTTTATTCCTTTTGTTTCTAGGTGTAGCCGCAACGAATGTTGACTTTTTAGGCATCAGTTCAACTAAAAAAGTAGTTGAAGATGTAAAGATGAACTTTTTCCTTGGCATAATTTCAGTCCTACTTGCCTGTATAATCTCAGGGGCTGCTGGAGTGTATTTTGAAAAGCTTCTCAAAGGATCAAAAAAATCTGTCGCCCTGAGAAATATTCAGTTGTCATTTATTGGTTTATTCACTGGACTGATTTCATGCTTTGTTAAAGATGGGCAAGAGATACGTGAAAAAGGCTTCTTTCACGGCTATGACTCATTGGTTTGGGTTGTAATTCTTCTTCAGTCCGCTGGGGGTCTGATTGTTGGAGCTGTTGTCAAATAAGCTGATACAATACTGAAAAGCTATGCAACTTCAATATCAATTGTTATAAATTTTGTCTTAAGCTTCTTATTCTTTCACTTTGAACTGGATTACAATGTCATTTTTGGGTCATTCCTCGTTATCGTGGCTACAATCCAGTATAGCTATTTCCCATATGAGAAGCCCGAATTATCAAAGTAAGAAGAAAAAAGATGCAAATCTGGTTCAACGATAATAGTGATATGTATATTTTTTAAATAAAATGAAGCAATGTATCTAACATCAAACTAACAGCTTTTAAATGTACAATTTTCCAATTCACTTGCAATGCTACCAGTGATATGAGTCAGCTTTGATATTATATCGAGGGTCGTTATTAGGGTTTTGGTGATTAGGACGTTTCTAGGACTTAGTTCAAATAGATATTCTCTCCGTGAATCTGAGTCGGCTAATCAAATTGATCGCAGCCTCCAAATCCAGGGCCATTAAGTCTGTCGATCCTGCAGTTTTGAGCAGACATCTCCTCTTGAAAGATCACTAGTTGGCTTGTAGATACCGTCGGGAATCCCGACTCGGGATGCTATGAAAATTTTATGAGATTTAAAAATAATTTACTCATTGAATATAGGGGTAGACTGAAAATAGACTTTTGAGAGAAAATCAAGGCGGGTCTTAAGCTTTCCAATAGCTTGAAGTCTTTTTTCTCGATTGGGCTTGATTTTACATCAAAATATCGAGTCGAAAACATAATTACCAGCCAGCCAGTTGGATTAAAGCCCCTCTTCACTCGCAAGTAAATGACATTCTTCTTCAAATTTTACACATATTGAGCCACTTTGGGGTAGAGGAGAAGAAGTGATTATAATCGATTTTCATGGGTAAAGCAAAAGAGTTTCATCAATCTTGAGCCTATAATTCTTAGTTAAGCGAAAATCAAAATTCTTTGAGAAATTTCATGAGTTTCTCTTATCAAAAAACAGCTAGGAGTACAAAATCATAACAGTTACAGTTAAATCAAAATCAAAAATACAAAAATTAATTTAAATGACAAATGCACTTCTTAATTAAATCGATAATTTTTTAAAGATTTCCTATCAGCAGCTGATAATCAGCTTCTATTGTAAAGCATTCCTTTTCATAATTGAATGACAAAAAGCAGTTTTTATCAGTTTAGAGAGAAAAAATCATGTTTTCTAATAATGCATGAATAATTTTTTTCAGAATGGAATCTCACCTGCCTTGGTATTCAGAAAAGAAAAACGGTTATTCATTGAATAATATTATTCAATAACCTTTGACTTTTCATTGCGGATTGAGGAGAGAGACCGAATTGATTCTGTATATCCGAATCAAGGTGATTTGGTTTGAGCGATGATTGTGTTATTAGAATTTGGTTTGATTTAGTGTATAAAAAAACAGAATGATATCAAAGTATAAATTGAAGACTCATAATTCTATTTTTATTGAATTAGTGTTAGTGGAAAGAGAGGTGGATTGAAGGGTTTCCGTGTTGCTTTGAGCATTGAAGTACTAGTTGTCAAAGGTTTGTAAATAAAAAGATGATTTATGGCTTGGGTTTGAGGCTAGTTTCGTGGTTTAAGAGTTTAGCGAATTCATATCTTGATTTTCCTCGTGGAATGATAATACTGGTGAAAAGATGCAGAAATAATATGGGATATGAGAGTTGATTAAAATAAATTTTTAAATTGTGTTTCCAGTCTGATTGATTGAGTGTTTATGTACTACTGTAGATTTTTTATTTGAAGAAATTAGAGAAATAATAGTTGTGATTTTCTGGTACATAAGTCAATAGATAAATACAAATATCTGAAATCTTTTTGTTTTTAAAAATAGAAAGGTCAATCCTGGATCTTATCCGGAGTGAGAGAATTGAGTATCCATTATAATTATAATTCTTTGTAAGATAGAGGGCCGTAACATGAACTTAGATAGACATTCTCTCCAGTTTTTTGGCTGTATACTATAGGTCCTATAGGGTCCCTATAATAGGGAGATTACAAAGGATTCCTGAACCATAATCTAGGTGTAGTAGAATAAGTGATTTGAGAAGGCATATCCTTAAGGTTGGCTTTATCACAAAATGTTACTGGTGAAATAACATTTGCATCGGACTTTCTTGAAGAATCAATCGGCGTATTGAGGTGTTTGTTATTTTTTTCTTGAAGTTTTATCGTGTATTTTTTTTGCTTTGTTTAGTACTTGTTTGTTCGTATTTAGTGAGGGACCCTCACTGAGGGTTGATAATTGGGATGGATGCAGTCAATAATATTGACTTTATTTGTATTTTAAATTACTAATTTTCAAATTTAAAATTAAAATTTAAACCAAAAGATAAAAATATTAACCACTATCATATAAGCTCGTGAGCATTTTGTTTCATTATGACAAAAGTATGAAAGTTTTGTGAAAATGAAAATACCTACTCTTAAGAGAAAAGATTTCAGTACATCTCCCTCAGTAATCTATTTTATTTAACTTTTAGATTCTGGCAAGTATCATCTGCTCGTACAATCTTGTTTTCGCTCTCTTATCTAGTCAAATAGAATCTATAA
Source organism: Gyrodactylus bullatarudis (assembly GCA_012064415.1). Classification (NCBI taxonomy): domain Eukaryota; kingdom Metazoa; phylum Platyhelminthes; class Monogenea; order Gyrodactylidea; family Gyrodactylidae; genus Gyrodactylus; species Gyrodactylus bullatarudis. Next base: position 449,755 of record SSNU01000063.1, on the reverse strand, counting down.
ACGATTATAAAACTGTTCTTCTCGTAGAACTAGTTTTCTTCATAATCATCGAACTCGTCCATACTAAAATTGATAGATATAAACTTCAAATTTACAGCTATCTTCGTAATGATGATCTTTCTCTCTGGTCAACGATTCTTGTTCCTCTATTCCTTGCCAAGTGTAACAAGAATGAGTTGGCTAGCAATATTTTTACAGCTACTCTGACAGCAAACTCTCTCCTGTTGTCTGAATCATCCTACAAGCTTTGTGGAATTGTTCATATCAATTTTTTATTTATATTTGCCAATTTTCCAATATCCATTCACCAAATTGTTGTATTTTGCTTGTTGCTCGATAGTTTGCTAAAAGCATTTCCCAACGCCTTTACATACCCAGAGTCTATAGTCCTCTCTCAAATTATGACTATCGGAATTACCCAGAGTAATACTTTTATGGTATTCTTTCTCATATTTTCCCTTATTCATTATTTCAAGATGCCCTTGAATGTTTTGACAATGTCCATGTTTCTCTCCTACTCAACCATTTTAATTTCAGAAAAAATTTTCTCCTACTACATGTTGATAAGCAAGAATCAAATATTTCTATTGAAATACTGGATATTTTGTACTCTTTTGTTGTCCATATTCCTCATTGCCATGGTATTTATAAAATTGGATACTTTTCTAAAGAAAATGACAGCAAGGAAAGTCTTTCATTTCTTCCTTGTTGCCATCTACTACTTTGGCATAAAATTGGACCCTTTATTTCTCTCAGATGTGTCTTACATTGTCCTGATGGCATTATTGCTAGTTCAATGGATCATTAATGACAAACAGTCAGACATTTATCCTGATTTGGTTTACTTCTTGCGAAAGTTTACTGATTCCCGTGATCCTACTGATCTCTTGTTCACACCAATATCTTTACTTTTGGCATTTTGCCTTCCCCTTTGGTTGACAATCCCGATGATGCCGAGTGAAAGTCTACAGAGTAAATTGATTTTATATTCATCTCTTCACTTTTTTAGCTGCTTCTTCAGTTTGGAGTGGCCTACTCGGAATTGGAATTGGCGATAGTTTTGCTTCCATCATTGGCATTGCCGTTGGAGGCTTACGATTGCCTTACAATGAAAAAACCTATTCTGGCACCGCTGCCTCATTTATTTCTCAGGTGTTATTTTGGTCATTCCTTTATCCTGACTATTGGTCAGTACAATTTGTTTCTGGCCTATTAGGCATATTCATGGGTACTGTTACAGAGGCGTATATTGGCCATGTTGACAACCTTTTCATTCCATTAATTATGATGATTTTTATGCCCAATTAACATTCTCCGCTACTAAATGCATTAAAAAACTTTTAAAGAATTATATAATACAGATTTTTTTTCTATTGAATAATAATAAATACATTAGATGATAAATTGTGAATCCTTTTGTCTCACTCTCGAACTGAATAGATCTTCCAATCTCAATTTCAAGTTGATTTCCTTCACAAGACTCCGTCGGCAAACAAGGATCTGATTACGCCCCATCCAAATGACAACAGTCAGAGTTAGACTGTAGACAACAATCCATACGGCAATGATCGACAAAACGATTAGGAAACTAGAGGCTTTCCAGATAAGAATTCATTGGACTTATCCTTAAACCAGAAAAAATGAGCATACATACTTTTACAAATCGTCCCCGGCTTCTCTATGTTGGCATTGACAATTTTGTAACTGTGACAATCACAATGGTAGAAGCCAGGGTCGTTTATGCATACTGAGGCTTCGTCACACTCTGTCTTGCCCATTGCACATTCATCTATATCTTTTGTTAAATATTTTAAATAAAACCCATATACTTGAAAGTATAATGATGAATTATAACTACAAAAAAGATAAAATAATATATTTAATTTTTGGATTTCTACCTCATTAAATACTCTTTAATTAAAAACTGTTCACTTTGAAAAATCGGAGTCGATCAGATAGATTTAATTTTAAAAAGATTCTTGAGTGGAAACAGTAAACTAAGAATGAAACTAAAACTAATTTTATCATAAGAAACTTTTAACAAAGAGGTGTCAGAACGAAATTATGCACAGAGAAAATCGATAAGTGGCACAAGTCATTTCAATCACGAGAGAGATTTACAGTTGCTATTCTTTGTTGATAAGAAAGAATTAAAAGTTAATTTATGATGATCACCTCTCCAAGGAAGATTGCAATTTTAAGAAAAAGTTGAGTTTTACTCCTGTCACAAGATAATAAAAAATAGAAACGTAATGAACTAACCAAGAATGGTGAAAGGTTCTGTGATATTTCCTGCAAGACTGATTTTCTTTGCAGTCTCAAGACTGAGAGTATTAAAGATGCTCAGATACAACGGTTTTTCCTTCCAAACTCTCTGATCCCAGTCTGTCATTATTTCAGGATGTAGGTACATGAAGCCAGAGTAGATCTCTAGATAATTCAAATACCTCATGAGACCGAAGCGAAGATGGTAATCGATCACTTCAATTGGAGTTATCTCATCAACACGAAATGATTCCTCATCGCTTGGCCTGTTGATCTATTCCAAAAATGGTCTATTTTACCCTAAAAATTTTAGAGCCACAAAATTTGAACCAAAAAATTCTTAAAATATCTGAAAGTATTTGAAAAAATATGACCTATTCTAGTGATAGTATCTTGAAACTTCTTAATAAGAAAAAATACTAACAGTTAAAATTAACAAGTTTTGTACTGGTTTTAAGATTATACTAGGATATTTATATATAAATTAATTTATATAAAATTATTTTTTTAAATCTAAATTTGATAGATTTAAATTAATTATAACTATTATTATTAGACATTTACTTGAGGGATTCTGATAAGCTTTATGACTTGAGATCTGTATTATGTGTCTAAGCTTGACGACACAAAATCTATTCTTTACTCTAATCTTCATGTGACTGGATAAGTCTTCTGATAATGAGACTTTTTATGTTTAATAAAGCTTAGCCATGTTTCTGTGAGATAAACTTTTGAACTAGAGAATCAACTGATTTCTGCTCCTAGCTTCCATTGAAATCAGCTGAAAAAAAGTGGTTCTTGAACCGTATTCTGCTGATGTGCATTGAATCAGTGTACACTGTACAGCATTCATTTGCTCGGACTTTATAAAAACCTTATTCATTACTTTAAAATTATCCTTTATCTGTATCCGATGATTTAATTTCAATATAATGTTTTCATTAAAAAATGTCAGGGATTCAAGACAAAGGTTTAATCATTCTAAGCATAAAAAATGAAAATTTTAATACGTGTACAATCTGAGAAGAAAGAAATCCTTTCAGATGAATGAATGATAGCTATGCAGTGAATGTCATATAAACCAAATATAGTTATCTCATCACATCTTGATAAAAAATAAACAGAATATTGATCCAAGATAGTCATATCTATCAATCAATGCACTAAGGTAACTCAAGAAAAGTCAATAATAAAATAAAAAATTGTCACTCAATGTTAACTGAAATGATCTTCGTATTTTACGGTCACCTAGAGATTTTTTTTGTTAGAAAATCTGTATTGAAAAAAAAATTATGGATAAAATTTGTACAAAAGCGTAGAAATTGACAAAAATTAAATATATAGGTAATAAATCTTGATTCGGTTAGTAAATAAATAGTTTCAATCTTTGTTTTAGTTCGTATTAATAATGATAGGCGGTAGAATAACAAGTCATTAAATAAAATTCGTAATCATTCTGGTAAAAACTCAATAATGTAGATCAGGATACAAAAGTGTTTTTGTGTAATCAACTTTTGATCTTATATGATCCATAATGCATTTTACTCAGTATAAATTCAAACAGTTAGCTAAGTTGTATTTTGAGTTGAGATAATTGTAAAATGAAAGTAAGAAGTTATCTTCGAAAGAAGTATTTCTTAAGTTATATACTTGTTCAATTTTAACAGAGGACTCATTGAATATTTTAATTATGAATGCGTATCTCCGTATCCAGATTCTTAGTTTTTATTACAAATTTAAAATTAAAAATACTTTTCAAAAGAGTTGAGTTCAAAATTCTAATTATGATACAAAAACAAACCTGTTCAACAACAGCAAGAATTTCATAATTTGAAAAGTATTTTTGCCAATTTCTAGGACTAGTTTTATCAGGAAACTTTAGCTGGAATATCAAGTCAACTCTGGTAAAGTTTACCTTGCCGTCATAAGACAACTCTGGCCTCAAATTGGCCATTGTCGCTTTGTAGAATGTGTCGAGGAGAAGACGAAAGCATCCCCTATTGATTATCTCAACCATCTGTAAAAGTATTATTAGAGAAAGTCTTTTTAAGCAGTACTCAATACACTCACCAGTGTGTCAATGTAGAACTTAAAGTGTCGTATCTGGGGGTCTTCAATTTCACCATGAATGAACGTATCCGACCATTCCAAGGGTTTTGTAGTAGTGTAAATCAATGAGGAGAGATTAAAGGTGTTGATTTCTTAATGAAAAAGAAACACTTATTCGAGAGGTTTTATTATCATTCATTATCGGAGAAAATTGTGTTTTTAACCCCGAATTTCGTCATGAATGTCTGCTCACCATATTCACAAAAGTCCCCTAAATGATCTTTATCACATATACACCTGACATTGTCAATCGTTTGTTGAACACAAGCCCCTGAATTACACGGTTTCATTTCGCATGTGATAACCTCATAGGTAACAACAGGTTTTGGAAGATCTTTTTTGAATAGAAAACTATCAATATTATATTTGTATCGATTATCTTGTCATTTTTTTTGTTATCTATTATGGTTGCTTAACTTTTAGAGGATACGCCTTTTTGGGAATGCTAGAATATGCTATCTTTTCTGTCATAAAGCTAGTTTATACATAAAGTTGAGAATTAAAAAAAGATTGTAAAAATATTTATTTTGAGAATTCCCATTTTTCAAGCTTTTATTGATTTAAAAATGAATGAATTTATTTTGGGATTAAAAATTAGACAAGAAACCCGTTACTTACCATGTAATTTTTGTAAGACCTGCTCAGTTTGAAGGATCTTGATAAATCGAAAATTGATGAGTGACCTGACTGTCTAATTTTCGTGATTCATTTGTGGCAATTTAGATTTTGATCCGGAGCTATAATTTTTTCAGTGATCTGAAGCTCTTTTGGTTGGGTCTGTCATTATATTAAAAACTCTTATGAACTTATTTTATTATGTATATCTGATTCTATATGTTAAATTTAATCTCTTAATAAATGTTATGATTTCAAAAAAATATATATATACAAAATAATAAATATATAATAAAATAAGTTCATAAGAGTTTTTAATATAATGACAGACCCAACCAAAAGAGCTTCAGATCACTGAAAAAATTATAGCTCCGGATCAAAATCTAAATTGCCACAAATGAATCACAAAAATTAGACAGTCAGGTCAGTCATCAACTCAACCATTATCCATATAGAATACAAGGTTAAATTTTTAAGAAAAAGGTCTCTGTAAAAAAAGGGGATCTTATTAATCTAGATGATTATTCAAATAAAGAAGAGTTTTCGAATAATCTATTTTGGACCTGATAAATTTTATAATACATTTAAGATCATTAAGATTTTCACATTCTGATAGTTAAAAACGGAATCAAGAAAACGAAAATGAGAGAGAAGAGGGTGATATCTGATTCTATGTTAAATTTAATCTCTTTAATAAATGTTATGATTTCAAAAAAAACATAAATCTAATAAGTAATTCAATGAACATTCTAGTTTCTAGTGAAGATCTGGACCAATAGGAATACCAAGGTTTATAGATAAAATTTAAGAGAGTTCAGCTTACAAGCGTCTCATCCACTGAAGAAGGTACTTGACTATCTCGGTACCGAAACGTCTGGAAGAGGCTTTTGAAAAAGGTTGTATATTCCAATTAAAACTACTCTTACTAATTTTTATTGAAAATTTGCTAGTTTTCAAGCAATAACTTTAGCTAACTCAAAGTTCTAGAACGTCCAAATTTTTCTCAAAATAATTTCTTTCCAGATTTTTTTTTAATTGGTGAAAGTGGGTCCCATTAAAATAATTATCCTGATTTGAAAGTTATTTCTATCATTTTTAAATTTTTTATTTAAAGTTAAAAATCCTCAACATCTTAACATCAACAGCAATTTAGATGAAGACTTACATTCACACTTTTCTGTATCCCTGTTATAAATATGATATGGTGTACAGAAACATTCATAGCCTCCCTCATTGTTTAAGCATTCCCGATTGAAAGCTCGACTACAGAGATTGGTCTCACTGCACTCATTTATATCGACACACATGCTATTACTCAAGATTTCTCTCTTAAAGTTTGGCTTGCGACAGAAACAATAGTAGCTGCCGATGGAGTTGTTACAGATTTGCTCACAATTATTTGTACCGTTCTCACATTCATTAACATCGATGCATTTCTTGCTTATATCGTCATAGGCGAAACCTTGAAGACATGAGCATTTGTACGATTCATCCTCTGCTGATTCACAAACATGTGAGAAGAGATCATAAATGGACGCCTTACACACCAGATCATCATCGCATGGCTTTCTTTCTTGAACAAAATAATTATATAGTAGCAAATAGAAGCTGAAAAATCATGTGGAGAAACCAACTTTGGCATTTTCCATCGAATAAAAATTCATCAACCTTGCATTTTGGACAATCTTGGACGATATTCAGTGTGGGGTCCCATGGGAAAATACTCGGATAAAATGACTTGCTGTCGATTTTACATACTTTTTCTTCACAATACTCCCCACCGTAAGGAAACTGACAGTCACATGTGGAGTATTTCGATCCAACAGGATAATTATTCATTTGATCATCAATATTTCCTGGTAGATAATCATTCTTGCAAATGTTTTCAGAAATGAAAACCGGAATAAAAAAGCCATCGTCAACACTGTTGTCGTTGACAGTAATCAAAATAACTAGGCCAGTAATGAGAACCTCTTGATTCTTCAGATCAAAGACAATTTCACGTTTATTCACGTCAATTCTAAAGTTTTAATGATATCATTCTTACCTGATGCCAGGCATAGTTTTTAGTGATATTCCAAGATCCCATTTTAACAAGTCAATGTTTACATCTATTGCGTCGATTATTGGATTTTTCAAGGAAACTATTTGCCTCTGCTCTTTCCTTATGAACAGATTTGAATCTTTTGGGAATTTCGCTTGAAAATTTTTATCTAAGAAAGATGAAATACTTTATCACAAGAAAAAAAATCAATCAATTTAACGCGGTTTACTTGGATCAATGCCAAGATCTTTTTGAAAATTCTTCTTTTCATGATTCTCATCTCATCAAGAAACCTTTTTATTATAAATCTATACTGATAGAATTTTATTTTTTTAATCCATAACATAGTCTATTTGGTGGTGCATTGATCTTCGTGTATCGAGTAGGCTTTATAGAAAGTTATTAAAATCATGAGAGTTAATTACCACTACTCTATTAATAGTTTTCTCAATAAAATCATTCTCGTGGTCTTATTCTATTTCTGAAAGAGACTCACAGACAGGATTTTTCTTCTTCATGTAGGCAAAGCAAGTCCTAAAGAGTTCATACTGAAAGTCCCAGCAAAACTATGGAGGGTGTGAAATCTATGAAAATTAAAACTACCTCAGATAGCAGGAGCATTCTCTCGAAAGATCCAACTTCCTGATCGTGATGCATGCTCAGAACAAATAATCGTTTCTCTCTTTTAGGGGAGAGAAACTGGACCTTTTTATGGAAGAGCCTCAAGTTGTCATTTGATCTAACTAGAATGGGATCAGGTATTAGAAATAGTTACATTTTGATGAGTACAAGTCAAGAAAGTAGCCCCTCCTTCCGTCCATAGGTATAAGATAAGATGGTATTTTCTCAGAGAATCTATAATCATGACTGACAAGGAGACCATTGGCCCTGACCAGATCCTCACTCTCAACAAAGGCTATGAGTCCAAGGCCAGAACTTGAATAGATAACCTCGAATAACTCATTTGATGGTCCCCTGAGGCCAATTCGATTTTCGTAATGCTTCAAGTTGAAGTGGAAGTTCTCTTTCATTCGCTCATTGAAGTTGGCATCAATTTCATTCACTAGCTTGAATATCCCCTCTCTATCTAGAGTGTAGTAAACTTGCTTTGTTATGGGATCGAAATAAATTTCAAATCTGGTCTCAACACTGACACTGAATACTAGAGAGATTAACTGGGCATTTGGAAATACGGAAATGATTTTATTCTTTATCGTTGGCTGGATAATTTTTCCCTGTACAATTGTGTGCTCAGTTATGGTATCGATTGGATGTTCAATCAGAGTAAACTCCCCGTCAACTGGGAACTGATACCAGATCTTGTCAAAGTTTGAAATCATCGCGGAACAGTGAAGGAAAGCTGTGGCCATCTTGAGTTTTGATTCCAACTGTGGAATAAACACAATGACAGAGTAAATCAGAAAGCATTTCATCCTGATGACTTTCTCAAAAGTTACTACTAAATCTATTTATTTCTGTAGTATTGATTAGAGCAAATATTTTCTTAGTCTTTGACATTTGAGAAAATGACTATTTGTTATTTTTCACTATCCTTTCTAACTACTAAAGGAATCTTTATTTACTTTACAGAAATTCATTTATAAAGTTTTATGCTCTAACCTCTATGAAGCATAAACTCATTTCCATAAAAGAAACATAAATCTTGAACTCTTTTTAATCAGACTTAAATGGTACAATTCAAATATTCCTTCAGTCTTGAAACGAGCCAAGAATACAGTTTATCAACTAAACTAGCTAGTATGCATAGACAGGATCTCATTTCGTAATGAAAAAACTTGTGTATATATTTTTGATGTGTAATTCATCTACACATCGAGTTGACATTGTAAAAGAGTACTCTTAGTTGTTTCGGTCCTTTACAGTATATATATACTGTATTACCCTAATATACACATAAAAATTCAATTTTCTATATGATTAAAATGAATATGAGTTTTCTTCAAAAGTAACCTTAAAATACACATAAATATGATGGTTATTTTGATGATTAGATAATGATATCTGGTGATTATTGACGTATTGAATGAAATCTTCATACTAGATCTCAAAAAACAACCGTATAATAATTAAAAATTACAATGTTGCTTAGTTAATGAGAATGAAGAAACGTGGAACCAATCAAAATGTGAGGACATGATTCATTAGTTTTGTTAGCATGGTTCGTGTACTGCATTGAAAGTAAAATCTCAGTTATATCAAGTTAAATTTATATAAGAAGTAGTAAACTTTGAGATAATAAAAAAATAATTTTTGAATGGGACACCTGACAGATCTAAAAAAGGTTAGACTTTTTGTTTTTTTGGGCGAATTCTTCGCAGCCGGAGCAATTGGCCTATGCATATTTTGTGTACTATCATCCACATTGGAGTTTCAAGTGGCAAGAGAAAACGTTGGCAATGAAAATTCGTTCTACTCCTTCAATAGACATACAGGAATTTTACTCGATTGCTTAAAGAACAAGGCCGATATTTCAGTTGTCAATGCGGCTGATAAAGCTAGATTTGCCAACATTTTCTCTGGTTGTATGTACAGACAGTTCTCCTTCAGTGAAAATGAATCTATTAACAAAGTTTTGATCGTTAGTAAGTTTTAGTAAATTAAAATTCCTTCAAGAGCTCAGACTGGCAGCAGTGATTCTGTTCTGTGTTGGAATTGCCATTACAGCTCTAACTTTCCTGTTCACCCTAATATCGATATGTTGTGCTTCAATTTGTAAGAACCGCGAGAGAAGATTCAGAGATTTCGGTCGGCTCCTATTGTCTGAGGGGACATTTATGGGATTTGGAACTTTTATTCTGACATTCGGCCTAGCTATGCACATGTACGAAATGTATTGCACGACAATTTATCAAGCTCCCGATTTGATCGACGCGATAACTACTCAAAAAAGAGTGAGCTCGAATATTTGACTGAAAACCTCTTTTCAGCTTATCCGATATAATACTGGTGCAACTTGGGGTGATGGAACCATGGCCGGATGGCTAGGAATCTGGTGTGCATCCTTGAGTACTGTCTTTCTCTATGCGGCAGCCTTCTACCAAAAGACCTGTCTCTACTACAGCGATAAGAAAGACTTGGACGATACAAAGAGTGATAGTATAAAAACATATTCCAGTTACTAAAGGAATCCTCTCTCACAAGGAATATTTATATCCTACTTAACCATAATATTATTACTATTACAAATTTTTGAAAAAAACAGTTTAAAATCATAAAACTTCTCTTTTTCTCTATTGGAACTTTTTTTGGTGGAGAGATAATCTTTTTTCCTTTTTTTTACTAGAAATGAAATTTTTTGGTCGATGCAGAAAACTGAATCCAAGCAAACTGGGACATATAAGTCTTTTCCTCACTATGGTTTTCATGTGCGCCGTGTTCTGTGTTGGGATGGTCCCTTTGGTCACTACCAACATGTACAGTGTTAAAGTGGACAGGGCCAAAGTCCCCCAGGCTGAAGCAACAAGACCAACCTCAATCAATCGAGATCTGGGAATGGTTCAAGCATGTCCAAATAACTTTGCCGATATTTCCACATATGCAATTGATAAATGTTAGTTTTGAGTTATAAAACGAGTATTTTTTAGCTAATTTGAATTATCGTTCATGTTGGACCTATTATTACCCTTTGATATTCGAAAGCCCCACAACTGACAGAGGATATCTTCTTCGAAGTAATTGGCCGACGATAATAATATTAATTTGTTAATTTTAGACATCAGAGTATCCTATACATTTTTCTATGCATTTGGCCTATTAGTTGCTGCCTTTATAACCTTGACGATACCAACAACTGGCCTTGCGTTCACATGCCTATCTTCTTGTGTTGAATTAACACGAGTTAATATTTACTACACAAAGTTTGTCTTTACCATGGCATTCTTTAGTGCCTTATCAGGTGAGTTATTTTTAAATATTTCTAGCCCTTTCGGTATTTGTGGGAGCCGTCATCTACAATTATGCAATGTTGCTTGAATTCTATTGGTATGCCCCTGAGGATCCAATCAATTTCTTGGTGAATTCTATAGTGAGTCCAAAAAATAAATTTATTCTTAATTTTTATCATGAACTTACGATAACTAAAAACGAAATCTATCAGTTCATAAATTATGATTCATAATTCTAACTTTTTAAATCTACTTGTAAGTAAATATGTAAAAATTATATATATTCTTAATTTTAAAAATTCTTTAATGAAACAATTTCTAGGAATTGAATGAAGCTTCCACTTATCAAATCTTGGAAGGACATTACTTCCTCTGGATGGCAGTTGTATTGGGAACTATGGGCATGACAGCTTGCTTTCATGCAGCATATCACTTTTCTGTTCCTCCAGATGATGATGACAACTCAGACAGACAAAGCTCACAAAAGATTCAGTTTAAATATGAAAACACTGGAGTGTCTAATCAAGGATTTGTCATTAAAGAACTATACTCTTCTTGAGAGAAAGTTAACCCTAACCAATATTTTGTTTTGTTCAATTCAAGAATTTTAATCAACATGAATAAAATGTAATTTCACTATAAACCAACTTGTTTGAAGAGTCCGTGCTAACAAAATCCTCAGAATTTGTTGACTAATCACGGTTTATTTTTTAATTTTACAAACCTGGTTTATTTTTGCAGTGTGTTAATTTTGAAAATACTTAAACCACCACGTCTTACAGTTAGTAATAAGGCTAGGAAAAAAAATTAGAACTTTTATAGTGAAAATTTTGAGATTATATAATTTTCATTTGGCGCTAAATTCCCATTTTTCCCTAACTTCGAGAGGATGGTCAAACGAATTTTATTTTGGGATTGAAATTAGACAAGGAACTCGTTTATTACTATTAAAGTTCTGTAAGACCCTGTCAATTTACAGGACCCTGATTTATCGAATATTCAATTTATTATTTTTATCAATTTTTGATGAAATTTGTTTTTAAATCAAAAACTCTTTACTTCATATTAACTAGCTCTGAAATGTTGAGATTTTCGCCATTATCCTTCGAGTTTAGAATTTAGATATCTTGCTATTGTTACCAACTAAAAATGGGAATTTTTACAGTATCCTCGACTAACTATAGTTTTTTCCTCGATGCCTAATAAGGTATTGTGAATTCAAAAAAACTGTCTTTTGATGAGAGCAAAAGATTCTTTAGAATCCAATTCTAATCATAATAATAAATGTTTTAATTAATAAAAGTATGAATATGAAAAGATGACAATAACACTTATTGCTTTTATCCAAGAAACTACACTGTATTCGAATTTGAGAATAAAACTTTTATTTATTTCATTCCAGTATAAAATGACTATTAAAATATTGTTGAAGGAATGTTAATAAAAATTATTCTACATTGCAAGAAAATATTCTTTTGTTCATGTGAAAATGGTGAAACTTTTGATTTACTTTACATTCCCATAATCCACAGCTCTTAAAGAGAAAGGATGAAAAATATTTCGGAATAGGAAGAAGTGAGCTTGGCCGAATTGCTGTATTCTGTTCTGTAATATTCTCAATCGGCTTCTTCTGCATTGGAATGATTCCATATGTAACATGCAACCTGTATAATGTTAAAGTGAAAAGGGACGCCATCAACTGCTACGATGATACAAAAATCAACTCAATTGATCGACATCGTGGTTTCTTCTATGAATGTCCAGACCGTCTTGGAGACCTCAAGACATTTAAAATCGATCCAGGTAATTCAAACCAGTCTTTTTTGGTCTTTATTAAAATTTTGATGTAAATTTGACACATCATTCATTAATTTATTCATCCAAACGACAATTCACTAAGATATATCTCAGTTGATGGTGTAATAACTCTTATGTCAATAAATTTCAATAATTAAGTTGAAAAACCAATCCATAACAAAGATTCTAACTGTAAGAATCTAACATTTGAAAAAAAACAACTGATCAAATTTTTTTCCTTAAATATCAAACTGTAAGTCAAGCTTGCTTCAAAATTAAAATAATTTTTATGCTAACGATTCTACATAACGAACGGTAAACAAGAAAAAAAAGTTGAAATTAATAAGTAGATCAAGAAAATATACAAAATTACAATTCAAAGAAATCTAAAACTCACAAGACCCTTTGAGAATATCCAATAAATCCAAATGACCCAACTTATCTTCTTGGTTATAAAAATACCTTCAAAATGAGTGGTCTGGTGTAGTATGAGACCTTTATTTGCACGAGTTATGACTGACCAAAGATCGTCTTTCCCCAGAAATAGATACTTACATCATGAATATGGCATGGGTATTAAAATGAGCCAATCAGAGAAGAGCTTGAATAGACCACGTTAGTATTCACAGTTGGTAATTATATTTTATAATCATTATTTGGTCATTCATAACTTATGACGCATAACTCGTGTAAATAAAGGTCTCATGCGACACCAGACCACTCATTTTGAAGGTATTTTTATAACCAAGAAGATAAGCTGGGTCATTTAGATTGAGGCGTATAAAAACAAAAGGTGTCAGTTGAAGTATAATAGGTGATATTCGAGGTATTTGTATTTCCAAAAGCAATGGGAATATGATCACCATTAATATCTGGGGTAAAGAAGTATTCATATAGAATGGGATATACCAATAGATATGGTCAAACACAATAGGTCAATCGAACGTCTAATCTGTATTAATACATTTTTTTCACTAGCAGAGAACCTCACATCTATCGAGTTGGCCAAGATCGTAGAAATACAATATTCAAGATAGTGAAGTTGGTAATATTAGGTATTATTATTGAAGCCCGCGAAGCATTTGATTCAGGACCAAAGTCTGAACAAGATATTGAACTAGAAGAGGCGTAGAATACGCCAATTTATGTCTTATCTTTATGTACTTTTGTGCACAATTTTGAGCTTTGAAAAATTATTAGTATTAGTGTAGTAGTACATATGTAGGGAATACCGGATAAATGAAAATAATATAAATTAATCATTTGACTTTACTAAAGATGGCGCAAAATGACTGATACTAATGAATACTTTTCCTCCCTCAGGAATGAATCGCAGGACGTCGATTTGGACAAAGTGGAAGATATAAACGGTGGGTCCTGGCGTGGTCACCATGTGAGGATTGTCCTCGAGTAATTCCTGTCATCAACTGAATGAACGTTGGGTTGCTCAACAACTGGAGGGCCGCAGGGTTCTACGCCAATGTTTGCCACATTTTCAACACAGCTGTATTCGGTCCAGGAACCACCGTTTCACTAGGCACGTTTATATCTTCTACTTTGTCCAAATTGACGTCCTGCGATACATTCCTGAGGGAGGAAAAGTATTCATTAGTATCAGTCATTTTGCGCCATCTTCAGTAAAGTCAAAAACAAGAGTGCAGCGTGTTTTAATATTTCTTCATTTAAAATCTTTTACATTTTGTTTTAACGGGTATCTCCTTTCCTTCACTTCAATTTTGATTAATTTATATTCTTTCCATTTATCCGATATTCACTACACATATTTATTGGTATATCCCCACCCCAGATATTAATGGTGATCATATTCCCGATGTTTTTGGAAATACCTCGAATATCACCTATTATACTTCATCTGACACCTATTGTTTTTGTATTTACCCCTTAGATTAATCGGATATCACTAATAACATATTATTATTTTTGTTTTATACTCATAAGTAAATACATGATGTGCTATTTTAAAAGTATATTTTCCAAGGTGAACTCAATTATCGCAAATGCTGGAACTTTAAATTTCCCTTTGCATTGTCAACATTTGACCGCTATTTGTCAGCTACTTCGATACCTTTAAATACTACAACAACCACTGAAAGGCCCTATAATCCCTCAATTGTCATCAATTCAATCTCTAAGCGACAGCAACAGCAACAGACTCAGGCAACTATCAAAAAAACAGAGAGAGCAATTCAACTTGAAAGTACGGTTTGTTGCTAATCATCATTCCTCTAGATAACCGCATAGCCTATGCTGTCCTATATGGAATGGGTTTATTCATATCTGTTCTGGCCATGATTGGTTTGCCACTCTCATACTTTGTAATGATGGCGTTCGGCACCTGCAGACAAGTTAGAATTACCTTTAATGAATGGCTATTTCTCAATGGACTTCTCATGTTTGTAGCAAGTAACTTTAAAAATGGACCAGGGGATTTTTAGAAAATATGAGAAAGGTTTAGATTTCTAAATATTTCCCTTATCAAAATTTTCAACATTAGTTATCTTGCGAGAAATCGATTATTTTTCTTTTTTTCCAGCCACTCTTCTGATGACTGGATCTGTAACGTTGCTCTATAATGCACTCTTAGAATTCTATTGGACAGCACCCACTGATCCTCAAACATACCTTTACAACTCAATGGTGAGTATTTAGCACTCTTAACAGAGGCTTATTTGAAGCATTTACCTCGTTGGAGTTGAATTTTCCGGTTAAATTCATTATGGTTTTTAGTAAAAATTGATTTGTTCTTTTTTGAGACTTGCCAGTTTATTCCAGAGTCGGCGTGATTGTGAGTGAAAACTCTGTCATAATCATTTTCGATTTACTATCATTCAACTCATTTATTCACACTAAAGCTCAGAAATTATTTTACTTTCTTAACACGATTAGAACTTACCTCAATTTACGAAATTAATAACATGTAACTAGAACTGATTTTGATTTCAGGGATTAAATGATGCAAGCAGATACTTTATTCTGGTTGGTCACTACTACATTTGGACGGCTGTGGCTTGTGGGATGATATCATCGTGTTTATCGTTCCATGCTGCGTACCACTTTATGAAGAGAATCGAGGGTCCAAGGGCCACGTACAATTTCTACATTAAGGAAGTAGAGAAGCCTGAATTGAATCAAGTTAGAACGAAAATCGAAGAGATTCAACGCCAAATTTTCTACACGTACACTGATCGTGTGGTCGATGATGGACCAATTATAATTGAAAAGATTATGACAAAGACAGTTGAGGCGAAACCTGAAATCGCTTATACCCACGTTAAGCGTGTTATTGATGAAGGTCCAATCATTGTCGAGAAATTGGTAATAAACACAGTGGATAAAGACCCCCAAGTACTGAGAACCCGCCTGATAGATGTGGTTGATGATGGACCATGTGTAATTCAAAAGGTAGTTACTCAGTTGGAAGGAGATCAAATGTCAATTGTCCAAAGACCTGCTGGAGGAAATCAAATCAAGAACATTGAAGCAATCAGGAATATACAAAACCAAAACTATCATCTGATCAGAGTGGTTGATGATGCTCCAATTATTATCGAGAAGATTATAACCAAGAACCATGCTCAGTCAAGCCACCAACTAGCCATAAATAATAATATTGGATATGATAATAGGGGTTTAGTCCGTGTAGTGGAGGATGGACCGATTATAATTGAGAAAATTCAAACAAACGACTTGAGCCAAAACCAAGTTAATACTGCGCAAGTTGGCAATCTTAATCTGGTGCAACTTGTAAATAATGGACCTATAATTATCGAAAAAGTTGTAACAGATTCTGAAATGATCGGACACCGGGATGCATCTGGAGTGAATCAAGGACCAGAAATTAAAGACGCCGATGGAAATAGCTTAAAACCGTCTACTTCAACAATAAAAGTGCTCGATGAATCGGCCAGCAATAAAAGTAATTTATTTCCATTATTGAAAACCAAAAAGAACATTAAAAACCCTGATTCTTCCTCCTCGTCATCGAGTGAGAATAAAAAAAGCTCAAAAGATTCCTCAGACAAGCCGAAGCTGGATTTCAGAACGGTTGAGTTTAACCGGAACGTGACTGATTCCGAGGATGACCCCAGTGAGGATATGAATCAACCCCTCTTATTCTAATAATTTGGGATTAGAACCTGTAAAAGCTAACTGAATAAATTTTTCCAAGCAAGAAAAACTAACACAACCGTTAATTTGAAGATAATTAAAGCTAGTTGGTAAGAGAATAAAACCTAAAGTTTATGCCGAATTCTCACTCTTTTTTTGAAAATAGAATTGAAATATTTTGGTATCGAATAAGAATTTCACATTAACAAAGTTTTATTGCGGTTTTTCTGAAACCAAATTAGCTATTTATTATACAATTACTATACAACTAGCTGATCCTAACCCGCTACGCAGGGTTTTTTAAAATTGGAGAAGAAATATTTTTGTTTGAGAAATTTATTAGGATACTTGAGAAACCCTTTCAAGCAACCTATTTAAATCAAGTTTTTCTAATGTACTGAAGAAATAAGGAATTGAGAGTTTGACCAATAACAATAAAGCTTTAGTTTATCTATGATGAGGAAAAACGATACAGACTAAAATTGGACCAATGAGAAGCCCCAAAAATTATGCCCTCTGATTGGCCAAACACTTTTTCGGTTCTGATCGAGATTACAGCTCAACTAAAGCCAAATCTAAAGATATTTTTACTACAAACATGGTCCGTGGGGTTATTTATCACTGGTTGAGGCGTCTATAGGCTCATAAAATCGAATTTTATTTTTTAATTATATAGATTATTTGAAGGTTGTAAAATATTTTCAGAGTACAATGATGATCTCATTGTGAGGATTTAGAAACCAAACCAATATTTAGTAACAAAGCTTACATTTGACCGGATCACTTCAGACTATTACTCCGTCTTGATTTAAATCTGTATATAATATATTGTGTAATAGTCTAAAGAGATCCGGTAAACTGTAAGCTTTGTTACTAAATATTGGTTTGGTTTCTAAATCCTCACAATGAGACCAACATTTTATTCTGAAAATATATAATATGCTCAGCAGTTTTTGCCTCTTTGTAAAACTTTATATTTCAGATCAAACCTTTGACGATGGAATAAACTGTATGAATTGAAATAAATATCTTCACTTGTTAATTATTAAATCCTTGATCAATATTATCTTATAAAAAAAATAATTCTTTTCCTAGTTTCTAACAAGGAAGATAAAAGAAGCCCGTTTGCCAATTTTGCTCGGATTGTTGTTGATTATTTTCACTCTGGCCGTTCTTTATTTCACTGCAAACAAAGAAAAAAATATACTCCAGTTTTCCCGGTTCAAGGTGAGCAATTTCGAAGCGGATTCAATATCCGACAGTTTGAGAGTGGATCCGAATGAAAAGTTTACAGTCATCTTTCTCACCTACAATCGGAGAGAGATTCTCATTGATTCAATTAAAAATTTATCCGAAATGGACTCCATAGACAAGATAATTGTTCATGCAAACGACAACTCAGTTGACATTGCCAGTCTCAAGGAAGCTTCCAGATCTACCCCAATAGAGTTGTATTATCATCCGGAAAAGAATTCACTCAACAATCGGTTTTCATCGTTTAGTGTTGACACAGACTGCGTTCTCGCTCTAGACGATGAAGTCATCCTTAACGAGGACGATCTAAATTATGGTTTTAGTGTCTGGCAAAAGCATCGTGATCAAATTGTTGGATTCATCGCCAGAGATTATAGTTTTGATGAAAAAACATCGAGCTATAAATATGTTACAGACTTTGAAGAGTACTCCATGATTTTGACTTGCGCTGCATTTATACACAAGGTAGGCTGTGCATTTCGACTTTTACCTTACTTCAAACCCAGTTCAATTTCGTCTTTTTTAGAAATACTTTGACTCTTACCAAGAGAGGTCGAATCAGAAAATTCTTGAGCTAGTGGACCAACTAATGAACTGTGAAGATATAGCGATGAACTTTTTTGTCAGCCATCTGACCAAGTTACCTCCAATTAAGGTGAGTAAATGATTGAACAAATTTCTCGGGTAAATTTAATCAGATAATAATTTTATATTTTTATTTTCTTTAACAGGTAACAGATATTACTCAAGTCCCATGCCCAAAATGTAATTCGAGCTTGTGGCTTAAACCGAATCATTTTAAAGTTCGTGATAGGTGTATAAACGAATTGTATCAAATTTATGGCGAAATGCCCTTGATTAGGAACGACAAAATATTCTAGATAATTTGTAATATTCATCTGTTATAATTATAATGTACTCAACCCTGAATAGATAGAATCGTTTTCCATTTAAAATAAATAATAATGTAAATTTACTTTAGAGTAGTTTTGATTATTTTGAACTTCTATAATTGAACTTTTATAAAGGATTTACAAGTGTGAAATAAAAAGAATAACTGCCTTGGAAAGAATGACGAATCAATGGCTATTCTTGAATATTTCAGAGAAAACGGAAACTTATTAATAGACGAATCTAGGACCCAAAATTTACAGTAAAAATATTTCTATTGAAGCATCATATTTTTATTGAAACACGAATACAATTTACCCCCTAATTAAGTATTATTTATTTCGACCTATCTAAATGTATTGAAATCACTTGCTGCATTCTGATTGCTCCAGATACAATACTTAATTTGGGGGTAAATGTATTCGTGTTTCAATAAAAATATGATGTTTCAATAGAAATATTTTTACTGTAGAATAAATTGCAGAAACAATGAAAGGATCTATAACTATTGAAAAGATTTCCTCTTATGGTCATATCCTCATAGGAAGTATATTAGAATCACTAAATTATTATTGGAGAAAATGGCCCACCTCGAATTTTATGACCATTGTCTAGAATACCAGAAATTCAATGGATTTACTTGGACGAAGCTCAAAAATTCTAATCAGCCACTTACTACACAGAACGCAGTTGAATTGGTTTCCAAATGGATCAAGGATCATAGATCAAAAATAGAAGAACTTCAATTCCAGAAATCCGCAGCTTTCAATAACCTGAACCCGCTTCCTGATGAAATCAAAGAAAAATTGTTAATCGAAATTAACGATATTTGTACAAAATTCTATGAAAAGAAGAAGATTAAGCTTTTTAAGACTATTCTCGAGAGTAAAGATGAAGCAATTTTCCCTGAATTTAATTCCTGTGTTTTTAATTTTTCAGGTAAATCTCTTTCTTTGCATGCTAAACAAGTTCTAAGTCTTGGTCCAAAATTCTGCATCCCCAACAGAACTAAAGTACAAGTTGAAACCGATATAGGATTTGAAACATTTTTCGACAGGACAGACCTCAATACTGCGACCTCCGAAGATGCCATAACTATTGAAAAGATTTCCTCTTATGGTTTTTGAAATTCTAATAATGAGGATTTAAGTAAGAATGTTTTTTAACAAATTTATTTTTTTTAATTAAAAAATGATAAATAGATTAACAAATAAAAAAGAAATTTTGAGATTAATTTTCTTTATTTTGAAATTCAGATTTGAAATATTATCAATTGAGAATGAAAAAATTTTAAATCAGAATGAAAAAGGCTAAATAATTACCCCCCGACCCCTTATTACTTCTTTGGGCTCTTTGCTAATTCTGATTATAATTTTGGATTGAAAAATGTGAAAATCAAAATTTCTAACATGCAACTAGCTCTGAAAAAGGATCAATAGAAAAACTAACAAAACTGTTTTTTAAAAGATATCCAAATCTAAGAGTTGATAAGAGAATATACATTATGTATAGACATTACTGCTTAAAAATTGAAAATTTTACATAATTAAAGTGTTATTGCAGTTTTTTCGAAACCTCACATGCCTGTTTAATAATAACACGGCTTGTCACTTTTTTTCGATCTGGAGATATCAAAATAAACTAAAATGAAATTTGACGCAGATTCTGTATCTGGTCAATTCAGAATCTCCGAATTGTATTCAGTTTTGGAGTTATACGCTAAAAACGAAAATTTCGAATTTTCCCAAAACTGGAATTACTAATTGATCAAAATCATTAAGAAAAATTAACTAATTGCCCAACAACTGGATATCATTAAATAGAAAATTTAATTCTGCGTTGATTGGTGTATATATGAACGGGAGAAAAAATTTGCGCGAAAAATAAAATCAAGTAAAATATATTGAAAAAAACAGAATTTTAGTGGAAATTTGTGTTTTCAAATTGACTCACGGCTTCAAATAGATCAAATTTCAAAATTTTCTTGAGCAATCAAACATTTCTGCTCTTTTGATTGAGACTCTTTCACACATCGTCTTTAGGTGAAAAATTGGAATTTTAAAAATGTTGTTTGAAATTGGTATTTCCTATGTATTATACTGTACTATATATATTGTAAATCCATATTGTAAACTCTTATCGCCAATTAAAAAAAATATTTTGAATAATATATACATGGAATATTTGGAAATAATGAATTAGATTGACAAAATGAACTTACTTCATCTTTTGGGGCTCAAAATGTCTCATACGAATCAAGTCTAGACAATGCATGGCATGCTTTACTACACAACCAATTAGATTAACTATGAGCCAATGAAATGGGGAGTTTTTTTCGAGTTTAAACATGTGATTTTCTCAATCAACTTTTTCTTTATTAAATCATGAATAAAGTTTTCCACAGTAGAAATGATAAGAATAAATTCTGTTATATTTGTGGTTTTTTTCCACAATAAATTAATGTTCCCTATAGCCGATGAAATAAAGCAAGCAATGATCCTGTATTTTCAACGTCAGCTTACTTTCAATGCTGATATCACACCTATCAATTTATGTCGATCTTATTTTTGTAAAATCAACAATCAGAATGGTAGCAAAAAAAGAAATAGCATCAAACTCTGGTGCGAGCCTTTTAATCATGAAGCTTTTTGAATGCTATTTTTGTTTAACCAGAATAGTTGTTGGACGAAAACCATCGAAACATGTAAATATTTATAATTATTATAATCAGTGATTATATGAATAGTATTCATTGAATACATCCGAAGGAACAATTTATCGTAAGATATAATTTTATATTTCAGATCAAAACTTTGATGATGAAATAAAAAACTCTATGAATTACAAAGAATATTTTCTCTTGTTAATTAGAATCCTTGGCTATAATTATCTGATAAAGATCTAATTCCTTTCCTAGTTTCTCACAAAGAAGAAGGAAGATAAATATGCCGGCATTGGTCGAAGTAATCTCGGCAGGATTTCAATTTTCCTCTCTTTCACATTTACAATAGCCTTCTTCTGTATTGGAATGATCCCGTATGTTTCTGTGAATCTATATGAAATTAAAGTCGACCGGGAAAAGGTTCCAAGCAATGAGTCAACAAAGTTTGTCTCTATTGATCGGAATCGACGCTTTTTTCAAGAGTGTCCAGCCAAACTGTCAGATTTGAAAGATTACAAAATTGACGTAAGTAAGTTTCAACTCTAGAGATTTTATTTCCCCTACTCAAAGTAAAGTTTTTTTCAATCAACTTTTTTATCATTTTAAAGCTGAAGCAAACTACCAAAACTGTTGGCCAAACGATCCTCAGACATATTATTACAAGTCAATGGTAAATTCTATTCTATTAATTATTTGAAAGGACTTGAACTACGCATCCACTTATCGCATAACGAATGGACATTATTTCTTCTGGGTTGCTATCATACGTGGTCTCAAATTTTTTTCCTTAAATATCAAACTGTAAGTCAAGCTTGCTTCAAAATTAAAATAATTTTTATGCTAACGATTCTACATAACGAACGGTAAACAAGAAAAAAAAGTTGAAATTAATAAGTAGATCAAGAAAATATACAAAATTACAATTCAAAGAAATCTAAAACTCACAAGACCCTTTGAGAATATCCAATAAATCCAAATGACCCAACTTATCTTCTTGGTTATAAAAATACCTTCAAAATGAGTGGTCTGGTGTAGTATGAGACCTTTATTTGCACGAGTTATGACTGACCAAAGATCGTCTTTCCCCAGAAATAGATACTTACATCATGAATATGGCATGGGTATTAAAATGAGCCAATCAGAGAAGAGCTTGAATAGACCACGTTAGTATTCACAGTTGGTAATTATATTTTATAATCATTATTTGGTCATTCATAACTTATGACGCATAACTCGTGTAAATAAAGGTCTCATGCGACACCAGACCACTCATTTTGAAGGTATTTTTATAACCAAGAAGATAAGCTGGGTCATTTAGATTGAGGCGTATAAAAACAAAAGGTGTCAGTTGAAGTATAATAGGTGATATTCGAGGTATTTGTATTTCCAAAAGCAATGGGAATATGATCACCATTAATATCTGGGGTAAAGAAGTATTCATATAGAATGGGATATACCAATAGATATGGTCAAACACAATAGGTCAATCGAACGTCTAATCTGTATTAATACATTTTTTTCACTAGCAGAGAACCTCACATCTATCGAGTTGGCCAAGATCGTAGAAATACAATATTCAAGATAGTGAAGTTGGTAATATTAGGTATTATTATTGAAGCCCGCGAAGCATTTGATTCAGGACCAAAGTCTGAACAAGATATTGAACTAGAAGAGGCGTAGAATACGCCAATTTATGTCTTATCTTTATGTACTTTTGTGCACAATTTTGAGCTTTGAAAAATTATTAGTATTAGTGTAGTAGTACATATGTAGGGAATACCGGATAAATGAAAATAATATAAATTAATCATTTGACTTTACTAAAGATGGCGCAAAATGACTGATACTAATGAATACTTTTCCTCCCTCAGGAATGAATCGCAGGACGTCGATTTGGACAAAGTGGAAGATATAAACGGTGGGTCCTGGCGTGGTCACCATGTGAGGATTGTCCTCGAGTAATTCCTGTCATCAACTGAATGAACGTTGGGTTGCTCAACAACTGGAGGGCCGCAGGGTTCTACGCCAATGTTTGCCACATTTTCAACACAGCTGTATTCGGTCCAGGAACCACCGTTTCACTAGGCACGTTTATATCTTCTACTTTGTCCAAATTGACGTCCTGCGATACATTCCTGAGGGAGGAAAAGTATTCATTAGTATCAGTCATTTTGCGCCATCTTCAGTAAAGTCAAAAACAAGAGTGCAGCGTGTTTTAATATTTCTTCATTTAAAATCTTTTACATTTTGTTTTAACGGGTATCTCCTTTCCTTCACTTCAATTTTGATTAATTTATATTCTTTCCATTTATCCGATATTCACTACACATATTTATTGGTATATCCCCACCCCAGATATTAATGGTGATCATATTCCCGATGTTTTTGGAAATACCTCGAATATCACCTATTATACTTCATCTGACACCTATTGTTTTTGTATTTACCCCTTAGATTAATCGGATATCACTAATAACATATTATTATTTTTGTTTTATACTCATAAGTAAATACATGATGTGCTATTTTAAAAGTATATTTTCCAAGGTGAACTCAATTATCGCAAATGCTGGAACTTTAAATTTCCCTTTGCATTGTCAACATTTGACCGCTATTTGTCAGCTACTTCGATACCTTTAAATACTACAACAACCACTGAAAGGCCCTATAATCCCTCAATTGTCATCAATTCAATCTCTAAGCGACAGCAACAGCAACAGACTCAGGCAACTATCAAAAAAACAGAGAGAGCAATTCAACTTGAAAGTACGGTTTGTTGCTAATCATCATTCCTCTAGATAACCGCATAGCCTATGCTGTCCTATATGGAATGGGTTTATTCATATCTGTTCTGGCCATGATTGGTTTGCCACTCTCATACTTTGTAATGATGGCGTTCGGCACCTGCAGACAAGTTAGAATTACCTTTAATGAATGGCTATTTCTCAATGGACTTCTCATGTTTGTAGCAAGTAACTTTAAAAATGGACCAGGGGATTTTTAGAAAATATGAGAAAGGTTTAGATTTCTAAATATTTCCCTTATCAAAATTTTCAACATTAGTTATCTTGCGAGAAATCGATTATTTTTCTTTTTTTCCAGCCACTCTTCTGATGACTGGATCTGTAACGTTGCTCTATAATGCACTCTTAGAATTCTATTGGACAGCACCCACTGATCCTCAAACATACCTTTACAACTCAATGGTGAGTATTTAGCACTCTTAACAGAGGCTTATTTGAAGCATTTACCTCGTTGGAGTTGAATTTTCCGGTTAAATTCATTATGGTTTTTAGTAAAAATTGATTTGTTCTTTTTTGAGACTTGCCAGTTTATTCCAGAGTCGGCGTGATTGTGAGTGAAAACTCTGTCATAATCATTTTCGATTTACTATCATTCAACTCATTTATTCACACTAAAGCTCAGAAATTATTTTACTTTCTTAACACGATTAGAACTTACCTCAATTTACGAAATTAATAACATGTAACTAGAACTGATTTTGATTTCAGGGATTAAATGATGCAAGCAGATACTTTATTCTGGTTGGTCACTACTACATTTGGACGGCTGTGGCTTGTGGGATGATATCATCGTGTTTATCGTTCCATGCTGCGTACCACTTTATGAAGAGAATCGAGGGTCCAAGGGCCACGTACAATTTCTACATTAAGGAAGTAGAGAAGCCTGAATTGAATCAAGTTAGAACGAAAATCGAAGAGATTCAACGCCAAATTTTCTACACGTACACTGATCGTGTGGTCGATGATGGACCAATTATAATTGAAAAGATTATGACAAAGACAGTTGAGGCGAAACCTGAAATCGCTTATACCCACGTTAAGCGTGTTATTGATGAAGGTCCAATCATTGTCGAGAAATTGGTAATAAACACAGTGGATAAAGACCCCCAAGTACTGAGAACCCGCCTGATAGATGTGGTTGATGATGGACCATGTGTAATTCAAAAGGTAGTTACTCAGTTGGAAGGAGATCAAATGTCAATTGTCCAAAGACCTGCTGGAGGAAATCAAATCAAGAACATTGAAGCAATCAGGAATATACAAAACCAAAACTATCATCTGATCAGAGTGGTTGATGATGCTCCAATTATTATCGAGAAGATTATAACCAAGAACCATGCTCAGTCAAGCCACCAACTAGCCATAAATAATAATATTGGATATGATAATAGGGGTTTAGTCCGTGTAGTGGAGGATGGACCGATTATAATTGAGAAAATTCAAACAAACGACTTGAGCCAAAACCAAGTTAATACTGCGCAAGTTGGCAATCTTAATCTGGTGCAACTTGTAAATAATGGACCTATAATTATCGAAAAAGTTGTAACAGATTCTGAAATGATCGGACACCGGGATGCATCTGGAGTGAATCAAGGACCAGAAATTAAAGACGCCGATGGAAATAGCTTAAAACCGTCTACTTCAACAATAAAAGTGCTCGATGAATCGGCCAGCAATAAAAGTAATTTATTTCCATTATTGAAAACCAAAAAGAACATTAAAAACCCTGATTCTTCCTCCTCGTCATCGAGTGAGAATAAAAAAAGCTCAAAAGATTCCTCAGACAAGCCGAAGCTGGATTTCAGAACGGTTGAGTTTAACCGGAACGTGACTGATTCCGAGGATGACCCCAGTGAGGATATGAATCAACCCCTCTTATTCTAATAATTTGGGATTAGAACCTGTAAAAGCTAACTGAATAAATTTTTCCAAGCAAGAAAAACTAACACAACCGTTAATTTGAAGATAATTAAAGCTAGTTGGTAAGAGAATAAAACCTAAAGTTTATGCCGAATTCTCACTCTTTTTTTGAAAATAGAATTGAAATATTTTGGTATCGAATAAGAATTTCACATTAACAAAGTTTTATTGCGGTTTTTCTGAAACCAAATTAGCTATTTATTATACAATTACTATACAACTAGCTGATCCTAACCCGCTACGCAGGGTTTTTTAAAATTGGAGAAGAAATATTTTTGTTTGAGAAATTTATTAGGATACTTGAGAAACCCTTTCAAGCAACCTATTTAAATCAAGTTTTTCTAATGTACTGAAGAAATAAGGAATTGAGAGTTTGACCAATAACAATAAAGCTTTAGTTTATCTATGATGAGGAAAAACGATACAGACTAAAATTGGACCAATGAGAAGCCCCAAAAATTATGCCCTCTGATTGGCCAAACACTTTTTCGGTTCTGATCGAGATTACAGCTCAACTAAAGCCAAATCTAAAGATATTTTTACTACAAACATGGTCCGTGGGGTTATTTATCACTGGTTGAGGCGTCTATAGGCTCATAAAATCGAATTTTATTTTTTAATTATATAGATTATTTGAAGGTTGTAAAATATTTTCAGAGTACAATGATGATCTCATTGTGAGGATTTAGAAACCAAACCAATATTTAGTAACAAAGCTTACATTTGACCGGATCACTTCAGACTATTACTCCGTCTTGATTTAAATCTGTATATAATATATTGTGTAATAGTCTAAAGAGATCCGGTAAACTGTAAGCTTTGTTACTAAATATTGGTTTGGTTTCTAAATCCTCACAATGAGACCAACATTTTATTCTGAAAATATATAATATGCTCAGCAGTTTTTGCCTCTTTGTAAAACTTTATATTTCAGATCAAACCTTTGACGATGGAATAAACTGTATGAATTGAAATAAATATCTTCACTTGTTAATTATTAAATCCTTGATCAATATTATCTTATAAAAAAAATAATTCTTTTCCTAGTTTCTAACAAGGAAGATAAAAGAAGCCCGTTTGCCAATTTTGCTCGGATTGTTGTTGATTATTTTCACTCTGGCCGTTCTTTATTTCACTGCAAACAAAGAAAAAAATATACTCCAGTTTTCCCGGTTCAAGGTGAGCAATTTCGAAGCGGATTCAATATCCGACAGTTTGAGAGTGGATCCGAATGAAAAGTTTACAGTCATCTTTCTCACCTACAATCGGAGAGAGATTCTCATTG
The DNA here is from genome assembly GCA_012064415.1 of Gyrodactylus bullatarudis. Classification (NCBI taxonomy): domain Eukaryota; kingdom Metazoa; phylum Platyhelminthes; class Monogenea; order Gyrodactylidea; family Gyrodactylidae; genus Gyrodactylus; species Gyrodactylus bullatarudis. The sequence continues at coordinate 422,076 of SSNU01000063.1, read as the reverse complement.
ATTCAATTAAAAATTTATCCGAAATGGACTCCATAGACAAGATAATTGTTCATGCAAACGACAACTCAGTTGACATTGCCAGTCTCAAGGAAGCTTCCAGATCTACCCCAATAGAGTTGTATTATCATCCGGAAAAGAATTCACTCAACAATCGGTTTTCATCGTTTAGTGTTGACACAGACTGCGTTCTCGCTCTAGACGATGAAGTCATCCTTAACGAGGACGATCTAAATTATGGTTTTAGTGTCTGGCAAAAGCATCGTGATCAAATTGTTGGATTCATCGCCAGAGATTATAGTTTTGATGAAAAAACATCGAGCTATAAATATGTTACAGACTTTGAAGAGTACTCCATGGTTTTGACTGGCGCTGCATTTATACACAAGGTAGGCTGTGCATTTCGACTTTTACCTTCCTTCAAACCCAGTTCAATTTCGTCTTTTTTAGAAATACTTTGACTTTTACCAAGAGAGGTCGAATCAGAAAAGTCTTGAGCTAGTGGACCGAGTAATGAACTGTGAGGATATAGCGATGAACTTTTTTGTCAGCCATCTGACCAAGTTACCTCCAATTAAGGTGAGTAAATGATTGAACAATTTTTAAGACAATAATTTTTTCTTATTATGTTAATTTCTATAACAGGTAACAGAAATTCTTCATGTCCCATGCGCAAAATGTAATTCGAGCTTGTGGAAAAAACCGAATCATTTTAAAATTCGGGATATTTGTATTAACAAATTGTATCAAATTTATGGCGAAATGCCCTTGATTAGAAACGACAAGATATTTTAGATATTACAAAATCATGATATTTAATCTTATGATGGAGTACCAGGGAAGACAAAACCCTGAAAAGAAAAATTTGTTATTTCTAATTAAAAATATATTATTTTGTACAATTACTTTAAAGTAGTTTTGTAATATATATTTTGGTTTATTTTTAAATACAGTCTTAAATCAATAAAAACCTGGCATTCATTAAATTTATGTCAAAATAAATACAAGTGCTTTGTTCTTATTAAAGAAATAAATATTTTACTGGAGTATTGTTAAATTTTACAACATTGAAAACGCTTTCAATCGATTAAATCTTTTATTCTTGTAAGATAAAGTTCCTTTTCATTGGTTGAGCTATTTGATCCAATGAAAATCAAGACTAACAAAGTAAACAGATGTTAAAATGCTATTTTTTTCATTTCTAATCCACATATATATCTAGACGCAATGAGCCCACTCAGGAATAACATCAAGGGTTGTATCTATGCTGGAGTTTTAGGGGATTGTTATGGCTATGTTTTTGAGGATAAACCCATTGCTTCAGTAGAGAAAATATCTAATCTGTTGGATGTATCCCTGGATAAAAGCCAGACGAGTATCTTAATTTACACTGATGATACTCAAATGGCTCTGGCTGCTTTACGTGCCTTGAAAGAAGACAAGAAATATGTTCCCAAGAATGTCGCCATCAAGTAAAACGTTTCTTTTTTCAATAGTTTCCGATTAGTTTCGCAAATGACTTTTTCAACGATGGCATTCATCGTTATTATGGTGGAAGTATCAAAGACACGTTCCATAAATTCCGAACAGACCAGGTTTCCGATATCTATTCGCACAGTGAGAAAATGTTCAACAACTCTGGTTCATTTGGCAACGGCGGGGCAATGAGAGCTGCACCGATTGCTGTCTATGCCTTTCAATCGAATGATGAAGAATTTGAAGTATGTCTTTTAAAATTTGAATCTTTCTCAAGAAATTGATTGTCGACACAACAAGGCTGACCCATTCGAATCCACTAGCCATATATGGAGCCTTGATAATAGCGTACAGTGTGAGAATTTGTTTGAGAAAGTCAATGAATCAGGAAAAATTGACAAGCGACCAGTTCCTACAAGAGCTGATTGATGCTATTAAAAAATCAGTTTACGGTAAAAATTTATATCCGACCAGGGATTGGTCTGGTGCCTTGGCCAAATATAAAAAACGCTTTGAAATCATCAAATCCTTATTGAAAGATGTAAATCCCTCCGTGGACAAGGTGAGAAAATCTTTAGGTGCCAATTTGGAAGCAATAAATTCAGTTCCTTTATCGATTTATTGTTTTCTGCGAACATTGGACAAGGTACCTGGCATAAAATACGAAGTAAAGTGGTTAATTTCTAACCTTCCTTTAGTCAAATGTAATCCAATGTCTAGTTTATACGATTTCAATGGGCGATGACACTGACTCGAATGCCTGTATGAGTTGTGCCCTTTCGGGAGCCTATTTCGGTTATGAAGCTCAAATACCTGAGGTTCTATTGAATCGTTGTGAGAGACTTGAGATGATAAACTCGTATCTTGACTGGCTCATCGAAAGGAATACTAAATGATCCTGAATGATCTCAAATATACCCAAGAAGATAATCGATATTCTATTCTCACAAATTCTAAAATTAAAATAAATAAACAGAGATACTTTGTTCACATGAACCAAAAGTTCTTTATTTACATTTACTAGTAGAAGAGTACTATGCATGTGCTTTGGCTAAGAAATTGCCTCATGCTATTGCCTCAGACTATTGAGTAGGATTTCAATCAATTCTGGAATTTGAATAAAAAAGTTTATCATCGATATATTCAAAAGTAGTAATCTGATAAAATATTTATTCTTGGTATAGAAATTACGAGTGTCAAGTAAAAAATCTTGTTCTTCTAGAGAAGTTGTTCTTTGAAAGAAATTAGGTGCCAGGGGGTTTTGGAGCAGATGTTACAGCCACAGTGGTAACAGGTCCTGTAGTAATTGTAACTGGAGTCAATTGAGTCATTGTACCAGGAACAAATTGACTGCTGCTACTTCCAGAGGTACCTGAAGCACCAGCTCCACCAGCACCAGCTCCACCAGCACCAGCTCCACCAGCACCAGCTCCACCAGCACCGGGACCTCCAGCACCTGCACCACCAGCACCTGCACCATTTTGTGGAGGAGGTTGCTGAGGATTTTCCTCTTTCTTCTCCTCTTCCTCGTCACCTTCGTCTTCGTCATCAGCAGGTTCGGATTTCTTATTCTTCACTGGGGACTTTGGTTTTTCAATTGGCTTCATATCTCGGATGGTATCCATAAGATCACTGACCATTTCTCCCATATTGGCACGGAAACCATTCTGAGCTCTTGACTCCTGGTTTAGTTTGTTTATCATGTTTAATCGTCTTAGTTGTCGCATTTTGTCCTGGAGTATCGAAGATAACGTCAGAGTTAAAAGGAGAGCTTTTGAGGCACCTGTCTTGAAGTCATCCTTGTCACAACACTTTCGACACATTCTCTATCGTTGAAAATTAATGAAACAGACTAATATTCAACTCGAACAGAATTAATAACGTGAGAGAAATGAACTTTATTTAATTATAATTCAGTACATTTCATCTCTGTTTAACACTGTAGTGTGAAAAATTTGAACTTTTACAACCCTTGTTGCTTACTAATAAGTAACTATGAGTATTTGACGTTATCAACTAATTGAAATATCTTAAAACCTACGAGATGAAAGGTCAGACTGATGAGAATCCATTTATCACTTGTCTATATGTTTGTTATGCTGATTTGATCGGCAGTATTTTCCTTATAAGCCTTCTTGCTCACCTCTAAATGTTTATGTAATCGATATTAACTGAGTAAAAAAAATTTAATTATTCTTGAATCTTGTCAATGGCAACGGGAAATAATATGTAATTCTTATCTCATAAAGACCATAGTTAATTTTTGTATAATAAAAATATTGTTATTCATAAAATAATTATAATTATTCGTCATGAAAAAATTTAACCAAAGGTTCAAACATTTTTATCAGTCATTCAGTTATGATTTATTTTTATTTACAAATATATTATTATTTGTATTGACTAATGAATGCGTCGTAATTTTCATGTAATCTTGCTCATAAAAACTATCGTATAAATATAAATAATCTTGACAAGATTAGACAAAAAAAAACACAACAAAGAAAATGCAAGCTCAGCCACGTAGAAGTAAGAAGGAAGACTTCAAGTTGGCCATAAGCAAGGCCCTAGTTGTCACTTTGACACTATCCTCGATTGTCGACTCCAAGACAAGACAAATTCGACGACTTCAAATGATGAAGTCATTACGAGATCAAGCCGTTACCCAGACAGGGTTCCGGTCTCATCTCGATGATATTGTCAATGAGTTGGCCGAACTCAGCAGAACAATGAAGCCGGCTGATAAACCGAAAACCCCTGCTCCTAAGAAAGAGAAGAGCGAACCTGAAGAGGAGGAAGAGGAAGAAGAGGAAACCCCACCCACAACCTCTGCAGCCCCAGGGGCCGCTACTACAAAACCGGGTCCAGTTCCTCCAACTGGAGCTAATCCACCAACAACTTCAACTGCTACATCAGGAGCTCCAGCATCTGGTGCTCCAACCTCTGGTGCTCCAGCTTCTGGTGCTCCGGCTTCTGGTGCTCCGGCTTCTGGTGCTCCAGCATCAGGTACTCCTGCTGTACCTAAAACGACCACAACAACAGCTGGCAAATGAACCCCGTCATATTATCCAAAGACAGATTCTGATATTTTTTTACACATTCAAATACATAATTCTTACAAATTTACACTTACAATCATCATTTTATTAGCTATTGCAGAGATACATATAATAGCTGAATAGTTCCAAATACTTGATACTCATTGCTTTTGAACACACATATTATTAGTAGTTAGAAAAGTAGGCTGATTAGTAACTCCGATTTCTAATGAATTCCAAGTTGGAAATCAGACAAGAAAGGGTCAAAAAACTTTTAATCTTTGACGGTACTTTGAAAATAACTGAAAGCTTTTAAGAATGTGTTCAAGTTTTTATTTTTTATTATCAAATATTGAATGAACAGGATTAAAGTTACAAATAATTAATTTCAAGATTTTGAGTTCTTCAAGGAGCTGTTCGGCGTAGAATATGACATTGAAAACAGAAAATGAACCAAATGTAATCTTTCATCTGATAACCTCTGATTAGCACCTTTAAAAATCCTTGGTTTATGGTTTAGAGATAGTTAAAATAAAATAATTGAAAACTTTTATACGAATCCCTTCATTCACACAATTCACTGTAACATGAATTTTTTCTAGACTTGAAAGACCATTGAAAATGTGATTTATAACATATTCTCAAATTGAAACCGGTTATTCGATTAGGCAATAGCTTATTCTCTTCCTCTATTCTATTATATTATTGAGCAACTATTTGAAGCGTATGAGATGAAATTTTTAGCAATCACATAGTAATCATTCATAATAATAATAATTTATTAGTAACTGTTCTATGTACAACATAATTCTTGGGAATGTTTGGCAGTTTGCTCAGTTTGGCTTAGCTGGAGAGTTGGCTTTTGGGACTTGACCAACCGGCTTCCCACTGGAGGTTGGCTGTGCTGGTTTTCCCTGCTTGGCACCTTTGCCCTTTCCTTCTTCTTCTTCTTCATCCTCTTCCTCTTCCTCTTCTTCCTCGTCTTCTTCAGGCTCAGGCTTTTTTGGGATGGGAGTTGGCGCTGGTGGCTTCGTCATTATCATCGTCTGGATATCCTGCAATGTCTCGCCCAAATGATTTCTAAGCACTGTATCCATGCGTGCTCGATCGTGAATCTTTTTGATGAACATGAGACGTTGGACATGGCGCATTTTATCTTGGACAATAGAGGAAACAGTGAGTGTCAGTACGAGGGCCTTGCTGAGACCAATGCTGATGTCCCTGGTGGAGAGTTTGTGAGTAGTCATTGCTGAGAATATATATCTAGAGGTTGTAAAGTTTCTTGATGGCTCCAATCAAATGTTTGGAGACTATTTATATCAACTTTGAGAAGTTGAATTGTGCGGTTCTCAAAATCTAGGTCAGGGTCTCTTTTTTACGGTGTTATTAGAGAAAGAATACAGATTATGATAAGAGAGAAGCGTAGTCGTGACCTATTCAGGACCATTTACGCCAGTAAAATGACCTAGATATGCTAGTCCTTATCTTTTGCACAAAGATGAAAGATTCCTTGGAAATCTTTAGAGAATTTAGACTAAAAATTATTAAGTTAATAATAACAAAAGAAAATTAATGTTTGCTTTCGGTGACTACTTTACAGTATACATACGATTTTATAAACTATTAATTGAATCATCCAAAGAAGAATTCCATCAATTGGTCAGCGTTCTTCTGATTTTTGTGTTTGTTGGCTTGTTTTTAAAGATTTAAACTTAGCTATATGAGAACTTTTTTTGATGAAAAAAATACTGATTTTGTAAAATAGGGGGGATTATGATCTATCAGTAAATATTCTCTTACAGATATACACAGATTGGAAGATAATTTATACAATGAAGGATTATCTCTACCTGAGTGAACTCCCTGTGCCTATGCGAAATCCTTAGATGATGAACCAGGGAAATTGAGACAAACTTTAGGGGAGATCTCTTGTTTCTTTTTTCCCTTGAGATTAATTTTTCAATGTTTTTTTTAGACTTAGGATTACATAAATATACTAGAATTTTAGGTGTTCACTACTGATTGGTTTATCAAGTTCATTTTGTTTCTGAATAGTACAAAAAAAAGAATTGGTCTATTTCATTAACTATGTACTTGGCACATTACCCATAAATATCCTTAATCATTTTGTACATATTTTTTTATATTTGCTCTCAAATCTGACTGAACCATTGGAAGGATTTTATTAAAAGTTTCACTAGAGATACAAACATAGGTTTTATTACTTATTTCTAACTTTTATGAATATGTTACTGCGCTGACTTCCCTCTCCATCCTAAATAATTGATGAAAATAGCAATTAATTTGATATCCGTCTTGAGGAGTTGTAAAACATTCGATAAGTTGTTGGGATGATTGAATTTTCAGGTTTTATCTTACAAAATGGCGATAAAACTAATTATACAATAGAATAGGTGTAAGACCTCCATGTAAAAGATTTATTTGATAACAAAAATCGATCGATTAAATTAATTTTCCTACAATGTATACTGATAGATGATAATTTTTATTTGATATGTGAGAACAATAGATATTTTTTAATCAAATTAGACAATACAGAAGCTTCGCTTCTCTACAGATCAAATGATGTTATAATCTGATTTCCCTCACTCTTCCCTACGATCATTTACATTTCCTCATGATGGATTATAAATTATCAAAGAATTCAATAAAACTTAGTAGAGGCGATGGTTTCAAGATAAACACTTTTTTGTAATACAGTGCACTGCGAAACTCATGGATTTTTGAGAATAAGACGTATCGAAAATCAAAGATTCGTTGACTCTAAACACCAGATAAAGATTTTTCAACTAAAAATAAAGAATTTTAAAAAATTCGAAAATTCGCAAAAAAGCTGCTGATCCAAATCGACAAATCAATTCAAATTACAAACTCTCCAAAGGCTATTGCGAAAAGGTCTCTTATTGCATTAAGTAAAGAAAAGAGTCATTTTAGTGCGCACTCATCTAATGCTGACCTATAGACTAGAGTGTCAATTGCGATGCAAGTGTATCTCGTTCTTTAGTCCAATCTAGTTTATTTTATTTTGACCAAAAGTCAAAAAATTCGAATTTCTTCTCGCTCCACTTACTGTTGATAATGATTGATGAAACTGAAAGAAATGAAATTCACAATACATGTTTGATTTTTAGTCAAACGTTCCTAAATAGGGCACTCCATGTTATAACATTGTAGGGAAAATAACGATAGTGTGTAATACAGTAAATTTCCAATCAGATTCAATTTTTTAAAACTACCGATTCTCTTGGTTAAAAGTAGAGATTGAAATTCTTATTCAGAGCCCACACAGCAACGTTGTATGAAACTAAAGATCAAATCAACCTGTAGAAGTGGCGTTAGATTTAATAACTCAACCTAGTGTGATGCAGATCAAAATTGCATAAAGAGAAAAAACGTGTTATATAATTTTGTTTTAGATATAAATTTTTTCACATTTGGTGTAACATATTTTTTAGATAAAAATAGGTTATGAACTGTGTACATCTCTTGAAGAAATGTTAACCATTTGTGGGTAAAAACCTAGTGTTATTACAAATCCTTGAAAATTCATGAGAAAAAATTATACAGAAAGCCCAATCTTTCAAACACTGTTAACTGTGGTAAAAGTACACACACTCGCGTTTAAAAGTGTTCACACACTTGCTACTTCAGTAAATGAAAAGTTTTTCATTCGTGCATGTGAACGGTGGTCACGAGATCAGATAAAATTAAAAATAACATACTGTTTTTTTACTTGCTGATTTTAAAATAATAAAAAAGTATTTTCCTTACTTTCCCTGCAGATAACCTATAGACGGCAGAATGCATTTTTCAGTGAATGCCTCAAAAGTTTAGAGTTTTATTACCAAAACCAACATATAATAGGAATCTTGTAATAGTTGAATATATATATATTTTAGAAATACTAATTCTTTTGAGTTTATCCTTATCATATTATAATAATAATTTATTACAATTGAATTTCATTTTATTCATACATAAGCTCTGAGGATCAAGGGGAGGCGGCTGCTCTCCTATTAACACCACGATCGCAAATAATCAGAGAGTTTGGGATGAATTCGGCAATAGGCTTGGGAGAGGAGAATATTTATTCACAGAAAAAAACATTTGGGCTGGTCAAGGAGAGGGGAGGGGACTCGACGGAACTTTCTTTTGTGCAATTCAATGTAGTAGCTTAGTTAATTAGGCTGTCTTTCTCTCTCTCTCAATTTTTGGGATAATTCTTCTTTTCTTTTTAAAAAACTGTATATAAATAGCTAATTGCATCAAATATGTTTGGATCCTGTGTTTGGATAGAAGAGAAATATCATTTGAAATAACAAAAATTTATTAGGCTTCATACTTACATTTTTACAAACTTGAAGGAATTCATCTTCACTGATTTGTCCATCTTCGTTAAGATCAAATCGCTAAAAAATAAAATAGCATTTAGACTCTCCTGAACTGAAAGAGGGTTTGACAAAGTACAATTCAATAAATTGAACGATTTTAACCCTTCATGCCCCAAATTATTGTTATTTTCATCACGCAAGTTAGAAAATTTGTAACCTGAACCAAAATTATTCCGAATCTGAATTCCTTTTGAAAGCCGAATTATCATTTCAAAGATAATAGAGGCTAAAATTTGCATATTTTTGCTCTAAAACCAGTTATCTTCAAAACGATGAGTGATATCGAGTAGGAAATGTCATATTTGAAATGTACAGCTATTGTTTCAAAAACAGGGTTTTCATGGAGTCCAATTTAGATCTAATGTGAGACATGACTAACTTAAGATTGGACTAATCATCACGATCAGATAATTCATATTTTGATATAATAGAGTTGAACGTAGATAATAAGTAATTAAATTCATATTTTGAGTTCCTGAGGTTATAATTATTCTCAGAAACAGAATAGGACTCAGAAAATTTTTTAACTATAAATGCATATCTACGAACCCAAAGAGATCGAGATAAGCGCATTGTACGAGTCCAAATGAGGATATAGGGAATGTGGAAATCTATATTGCACCCGCTCAATTGTTAGAGATTGAGCGTTATTCAAATTAGGTGGAAGAGGAAAAATGTAGTCAAAAAGAGTACATGTAGGGTTAAAAAAGTATTTCTCATTCGAATAGAGTCCTTTAAAAACATTCAATTAATGAAAATGTATCAGACCTCTATGTATGTTAGGCGTACCTTGAAAACTTCATCAACATGTTTTTGTGTTGTATTCTGTTCAATTGGCGGATTTGTATGGTTACCCATTAGGGCATAAATTGAGTTGACTACCCGTAGCATTTCATTACGAGAAATAATTCCATTATTATCGATATCGTAGAGTCGAAATGCCCACTTTAGCTTTTCCATGTTGTCACCATGAACGAGTACGGATAAGTTCATCACGAATTGCTAGGAGAAAAATATATTTGATAGTTTCAAGAATCCAATAAAAGGTCCTCTCAAGTAATCTTAATACTAATGTCCTCAATTCTGGCCAAAGGAATAATCTATTGTTTGAATGCAAAGAGTCAAGAGTACACAACTAACTAATTCTATATTTGTTAGATGTAATATATATGTATTATGAATGATTTGATAAAGTCATTAAATCATATATTCCTATAATCTGTTTTAATGGCACTCATAATACAGATAGCCGGAATAGCCAGAGAGATTTAGAGAGGTTAGTCATCGAAATATACTGTGAGTTTATTATCTGTTGCAAATCCTCTTGGGGCTGATCAAATGACAACTTTTACTAGTCATCTAATAACATAAACAGAGAAACACAAAAAACTATCATCTTCCCCCTTTTTAAGATGGGAAAACTGACCCAAATGATTAATGAATCAGTATGAACGAATCGTAGCTAGGAAATATCGGGTTAGATTACTTGCATATTATAATCAACTCAATGCATAAGGATGCCAAACTTAGTCAACAAAAATGCCCAAGGAGAAAAATGAGAGAATTTTCTCTTTTCTGGGGAGTAAAGCTAAATTGATGATTTTTACAGAAATCTCAACCTTTATCTTCATCAATAATGTAAAAGAGTATTTTAGAATCCAGATCGTGATGCCAACCCCCCTATCGTTTAAAGAAAAAGATCTGGAAAAAAAATTATTTTAAATTATGATTTGTCGCCAAAATTTTAGTTTTTATACAAAAAAATCAATTGTGTTAAATCTGATCTGCTGATTCATCTCTCTATTTTTTATCTCAAGAAATGATATCAAGCTGATATCAAGTGATCACAAAAATATTTGAAAAAATTTGAACTTTTCCAAAAACAAGTAATCTTCAAATTATTATAGCTCCTCAATAATTTATTGTTACTATCTGGTTCATAGCTCATTCAAAGGGTTATTCATTTTTCTATTAGGCAAGTGATAAAAAAATTATTTTCAAATCCATTAAAACACAATTACGGACGAGAAAGGGACAATTACTATGGAAGGGTTATTTAAACACTACTGATCTCTTGAGTCAATGAATCTCTTTTGTGTGATTTAGATCCTTTTTTTGTGTTACAATCTTAGAAGGGATATTTTTAAAAAAGTAAAAGAACAAGCGCTTGTGTTATAATTTAACATCTGTCTTGTTAATCGAGGATGGCTTGCCTCATGATAATTTATTGACCAGGCATGCTGATCTATAGGGATTTGTTCATTTTTCTAAATTGACAAACAATTCATTTTTTACAACTCTATGGCCTACAACTGGCCGCCATATCAAGCTTAGCTTAAGAATAAGAGGAAATTGAACTCAAGCGGGGGAAATTGAACATTTTTAACAACTTATCGTACCAAAAGAAACAATTGTACAAATACAATAATTTCAATGGATTTTTTATTCCTTTAAATCAGCATTGCTTATTTTTACTTACAGAACATTGAGAGATAGGGTAAATAAAGGGGTTGGGGGAAAGAGTGAAAAGAATAAAAGAAAAATATTCGTTTTTTTCATGTACATTTTTCTACATTGCTGTGGGTTTACCTCCGAACCAGAGTGAAGAGAAAGAGAAAGGATATTTCTGTTTTTTTCATACTGGATTATCTTTTTATTGTGTGTGCAATGGAAGAAGGAATAAAGGCAGGAGATGAATTTAGAAACAATCATAATATTCATCGAATCTATCACCATGAAGGAAAGAATATTCCAAAGTTACCTTTTTATTTTGAACAATCTTTTCACTCATGGCAGAAGAAAGTTTTCCAAATGGATACAGCATCTCCTGAAAAAGACTTCTCACGGCTCATTTGATGTGATTAAGGGGGTAAAACATTGACTTTTTCAAGATTAAAAAAACAATTTACAAGATCAAAGTTTATATGAACCCATATCTGATGATTCCAGATACCGAATTCTTCTTCAGTGTTTTTGGTATTTTGAAAAGTCGAAACATGAATTATTGTTTTAAGCAAAGTTACTATAGACTCATGCTTAGTAGGCTAGGGTGAACTTTTTTTTCTCCAAACAACTCACAAGAGGACTTATTTTTCTGATAAATTTTAGTACTCAGATCATGTTTTGCATAATTTTAAAGGATGAAAATCATTCTCCATTATGTCATTGCCCATTTTTCCCACAATATCCCACGGACATGATAAAATAACGAAATTAACCATGAAGCCCCTCTTGATGATAAGTTTTCTATTAATTTTGAAGATAAAATTTAGGAAATTCATTAAATGGTCAAGATATTCCGGATTTTAGTGATTGCGTAGTAAAAATTCATTGAAAATTGAGCGGCGATTTGAAAAACTTTGGATTTTTAAAACCGAATGACATAATAGAGAAGCATTTTCGACACATTCTTCAATACAAAATAATGCTTAGAATTGATTGTAGTTCTATCAGAAAAGTTGGTCTTAATATGAGGTTAAAAATTTCACCCTAGCCTAAAGCTTAGTTACAATGATACAAAATTCATTTTGATATCTAAAACTGTTTCCAAGAAATGGTCTTCTGAAGTTGTATGCTGCAAATTACTCATTAAATTCAGAATAGGACAGAGAAATGGACAAGCTCAAGTGTAAACTTGATACGAATTTCTCAACTCAGACGTCTTCCAATGAATTAAGCAATTAAAATTTGAAATTGACTTGCCATAGTGCAAATAACATTGACCTAATTTGATTATGATAACATAATGTATTCTTGATAATTTTCTCCATTCCGAGCATAAATCATACTCCAATTCCACTAGGGAATAGACTGGAGAACATACAGATTTACGCATTTCTCCATATATCTATAACAATGTGTAAAATGTACGTATACAGATGTATATCTGTAGACTGCAGTGGAAGAACTATGGATACTTTCATCTTATCTTACATTACAGAAATTTTTACAAACTAAATTATGAGAAACACTAATGATATCGAGAAAAAAAGAGAAAAGAATATTTAGTATACACTAAAGATGTGTGCCATAAATTGAGATGGTAATTGAGTCGATTTTTTCTGATTTGTAAAATAAAAACAAGATAAATGAACACATTTTAGATTCTGTACAAAAACTTTAAAGAGTCAAAAAAAGTTGTTTCAGCTAGTGGATTATTCATTTATTCTATTCTAATCAATGCATTCAGAATTAAATACCGCTCATGAGGTAAAATGTCAATAAACACTTTTATAGTTAGCACACTTAAAAGAATTCATAGGGTGTATTGGATATCTGTCATTGATGTTGAATGTTCATTTGTATTTTTATAATTGAATGAAGTCTTCATTGAAACTAACTCTTCATTCTTCCTTAATCTTAACTATTAATATAAACCATTCTTTATAAATGGAGATTTTAGATTAGAGAAGGAATCATTAGTTATCCCATCAGAAAAAAAAATGTTAATTTATTATTGAGTAGTTAGAGGAAAAGGGGGAACTGTGTAAAGATTGCTTTTATTAACAAGCTTAATGAGTTGATTCTCAAATTATATTATACTACATAGAATTAGCATATTTTTCATAATAAATAATCGATAAATCTAAACAAAAATACAGTAATTATGAGCAAGAGAAATATCTACTCCTCTTATTTCTTTTCTTGGCAGTAGCCTTTGAGTGAATCTATATTTTCTCTTAACCATGAAACACCTTTTATATACAGATTCTTATACATTTTATTCTTTCCCGAGTCAAGAGAACTAATCAAACATAGTCAAGAGGTTCAACCCTTTGTCAATTCCAGAATTTGTGGAACTACTTTATCTTCATCAAGTACTTGAAGAAAATCAAGATCATTAATTGACACTTTAACATAGATTTTCGTATTCGTCTGAAAATCCCCTTGGAAAAACAAGCACAAGATGGATCCCTTGATGTTCAACTCAATAATGATTTTAATTTTAAGGGTCAATTCCAATGAAAATTTCAACTTTTTTTCTAAAACTATTTGTAATCTCATTTCAAAATTCCCCTCTCTACTTCTATATCACAATTATTATCACCTTCTTCTAATCAAAGATTGAGAGGGAAAACAATTACGCAAATCTAGGTTTTTAAAATTTTTGGGGTGATTTTTGGAATTCAATTCTCGTGTCTGGAATGATCTTATTGAGGTTGCCATTTTTCAAAATTATCACACGATCAAGATTTATGGACGATAACCCAGATGATGTTTTGCATATTTTTGAATGGAAAAAATCATTCTTCGTTATCATACTGCTTGTTTGAGTCTTTTTATGACAAGATAACTAATCATTTCATGAAATTCAGTATTCTAGGATTCATGTAGTATTCATCAATTAAAATTTTAACAAAAAAATTATATTTTAAAGAGATATGTACATTTCGCCAGGTCTCGTCAGTCTCAATTCCTGGTTCAATATTTAATAAAAATTGTTATAATGAATTGTCTATGAATGAAATCGTGAAAATTTTCTTGAGTAACTCTAATTGATGAAAAACCAAAAAACTTTTCTAGTATTCAGGTAGAAAAGAAAAATTAAAAATCAATTGGGCCATGGTAGTTCTAAATTGTGTGTGTAGTTCTTTTGAATACACAGATTTGGATCTTCCCTCATAATGTAAAACTTTTCTCTGATTTTGAGGTCCGTCAGTTGATCGCTTGAATTTTTAAATATAATTCTGAAGTTGCTTTCGTTGGCCTCACACCCGCATCTATCAATGTGTTTCCTAATTGACGAACTATTCTTGTTCAAATGTTCATTGATCCTAATCGCTAACCTTCTCTGCGTTCGACCTATATACCTAGCTCCACATGATGCCTCGAAGCGATAAATGAGATTTGACTGTTCCGATTCTTTCAGCTTGTCTTTGAGTTGAAATCTGAATAGACTTGTAGTTTTGTATACAACCTTCAATTGTATATCATTGTAATGTTCATTTACAAGTGAATTCAGTTTTCTCCTTAGTTCATAGCTGAATCCATCCCCTTTAAAGTTTAACTTCATGTAGATAGGGATAGTTCCTTCAGTTTGTTCTTGTTCTACCGGTTGAGTTGCTTCATCTTCTAAAGCTTTTTCTACGTATTTCTGAACAAATCTTTCAGGGTATCCATTATCTTTCAGTCTTTTTCTGATTCCATTAATCTCATTCAATACTTCTTCTTCACTCACTATTCTCTTGGTCCTTTTCACAAGTCCTATTATTAATCCTGATTTATAACTCTTAGGACAATAACTCGAGAAGTGTAAGTACTTTCCTGTGTCTGTTTTCTTCCTATGTATGGTTCTTCCTATGCCCCCATCTGGTTTCTTTGTCAACTTTACATCTAAGAAACTTATCGAATCTTCTATTTCTTGTTCCTTCGTGAATTTGATGTTCGGATGGATTAAGTTCATTTCACTGAAGAATTCCTCGGTGGAAGCTTCTTGTTTCATGACAATGAACGTATCATCTACATATCTAACGTACAAATCAGTGTATCCCTCTATTAAATTTTCCATTCTATTCTTCTCCAAGTATCCTAAGAAAATATCTGCTAACAACGGACTAAGTGGAGATCCCATAGCTATCCCGTCTTTTTGGATATACACCTGATCTTGAAACGATAACGGTACGTTGGTGCAGCAAATTCTTAATATCTTGACTATTTCTTCTCCACTTAACTCGAAATTGTCTCTATTTTCGTTAACATATGTGCCAATGATATTTAATGTTTCTTCTATCGGAATGTTTGGGAATAACGCATTAATATCTAGTGATATCATTTCTCTGGATCCTACCTGGTAATCTTTAACCTTTTCAACGAATTGGAATACATCTTTCACTATATATCGATTAAAATGGCTATGAATTGGCTTCAGAATGTCTAACAACCATTTTGCTAAATTGTGCTGTGGACTTGCTGACATATCCAATATTGGTCTCATAGGTAGAATTTCCGGAATATTTTTGCAATATATTTTGTGTCTTTGGTAGGAAATAAAGTCTTGACAACATTGAGTTCTTTTTCAAAATTTTGTCCTTTAATCTCCCATCTAGTAAACCCTTCCTATACAGTTCTAACGTAGTTTTTTCGATTTCTTTCTCCTCTTCTTTCATTTTGTACTCGTTTCTCCTTATTTCTTTTCTTTCAAATTTATTTTATCATCCGAAAGAAAGTCAAGCCCTGTTCTAATGTAATCTTCTTTTTTCATGATGAATAATCCTGTTCCTTTGTCCGGTCGAGCAATAACCAATTCTCTATTATTCGTCAATTCTTTTAGTCCCTCAAAGTGTTGCCTTTTGAGCTTCTTATGTAATTTTTTCTTCTTTCTGTAACTCTTGTAGATGCTCATCAACCCTATCTTGAAATTTTCTATGTCTGTTCCTTCCTTCAATTTATTACTCTCTTTTAAGTTATATGCTAGTTTCTCAAAATCTGCTTTATCTTCTGTCTTTTTTGATTTCTTCGGTATACAGAAATTCGGACCTAATGACAAAACTTCTTTCTGAGCTTGTGTTAGTTCTATACTCGCATAATTGAAGATACTTTTTTCGCACGGACTGATCTCTTCTTCTTCTATGAGTTTCTTAAGACTTCTAAACTTCTTTTCCCTAACTTTATGCGCTTCTTCCATCAGGTTTCATTCTGATCTAGAGAAGATGATCTTCTATTGATTTCTCCAATGTCCAGAATCGATTGGTAGTAAACAAAATAAAACTGCACTTGACATCATCATGATCAGAGTCGAAAAGAGACATGCCCTTTCAATAAAAGAAAGTGCACCTCTGTATTGTTATTAGAATTAAAATAAATCTCGGGTGTATTCAAATTGCAGATCAAACTTGAGATGGAAGATTGAGGCGAGTTTGTTTTAATTGATTTTTTTAAATCGAGAAGGAGGGAGTAATAATTCATCCGAAAGAGAACTCCTCCCTCTCTGGTGGGGAACGTGCCTAATCTATCGGAATTCTTTTATCATCAATTAACATCTCCTTCCGCTAATCAGAGAAAAAATATCTTAAAATACAAATGGAGTTTTCATTCATGTTTGACGGAGAGAGAGAATGAATGAAAACTGATCTAACTCTAACAAGGTACATTGAAATTTACCAAGGACTCACTTCAAAAGTTAAACTTCCTGTCTGCTCTTTGTCGAACGTCCGAAATACATACTGGGCGTACATTGAGGCGTCTGGAAGGAATTTCAAAAAAAGCTTATTCATTTGATCTATGTTTATGCTTATTAGACTTAAATGAAATTTTACAAAATCACCGAAATCGCTCATCGATATGATAGATTTAATCTTCAGGTTTATTTTAATATTATTATGATCCCAAATTTCACTTCATAATACCTTTTCGGGTTAATTCCAAAAATAACCCCAAAAATTTTCAAAAGAAACTTCTAATAAATTATTTTATTTAACACTAAATTCCATTAAACTTTGGGTGATTTTTGGGGATATTTCTGGAAATTTTTGGGATAATTGTTGAAAAAATCTTTTCTTTGAGGTGATTTTTGGAAAAAAAGTTTCTTGGGGTGTTTTTATGTTGAAAAATGCTGAGTTATCGATAAGTCTTTCATTTTTGTAAAGATGAGAAGAAACAAACGTTATTGGTAAGAATATTTGTTGCATTACAATTGACTCGAACCTGTTACCAGGTAAGTACAGTGTGGTTTTTTATATCGTTAAAATTAACATCCAATTTTATTTAATGTAATAATTTGTTTCAAAAACCAACCTTTAGCTTAGATGATTAGCTCAAAAAATGACCAATTTTAGACTCAGAAAATAGCCAAATTATTTATTTCAAGAGATGAATTCAATTTCAAATTCTACGGGTATGGTTTCTTCTACCTCTGTGAGGGGTTTTTCAAAATAAAGATAAAAGAAAGGAAGGAGTTTCCAAGTCATCAAGGCTATTACCTCTTCCATCAGAGAGCTGTAATGTGAAAAATTTTCCAACTAACAAGTTAAAGGCTTAACTCTGAATCACATGAAAGTTTTGCAGTAGAAAGGCAATGGGCACATAAATCAAGTTAAATGGCTGAAAAATATATGTTTAAAGAGTTACGACAGAAGCAGAATTTCCCTTAAAGAACAAAAAGTTATTCCCCTGCATTTTATGCTATAAAATAATCTTTATTATTGTGAAAAAGGTCCATTCATGTTATCCAATTGCAGATAGAATTACAGGCTTAGAAATAATTCTCCTCTTATTTTTTCTAATTCGAAATGTTATTACTTATTCAAAGAAATATTTGAATGAAAATTGTAGAAAGTTCATTGCTTTTTACAATATTTCATTATTCAAAATTCAATAGTAGGAAGAGAATATATTTTATCACTAGATGTACATTTCTAAAAGGATCATCAGTAGTGTCACTTTTAAAATGATATAATTTAAAAAGGTCAATGAATATAATAATTTACAAATTCTCAAAGAAATAGTAAAAGAAGGAAAATAAATTAAAAGTGAAAAAGCTCATATCGGCCAGGGTAGTTGAAGATTGTATGAATAATTTTTCTGAACGCATAGATTTGGTTTGTATAAGTTAATAAAGAATTTCTCTTTGACCCATACATCTATGCTGTCGTTTCCAGGATTTTTATAAAGAATGGAAAAATTTGAAATTGAGGCAGCATGATTCTCCTGTTTAAGATGTCTTGTAATCGCTGTGTCTTTCTTCAAATGATCACTAGATCGAGAAGCAAATCAATACAAGATTGGGTGGAACATGTAAGAAAAGGGAGAATCAACATATTAGCAGTTATTTTGCCCTGTGATAATAATAATCTTTGCACTATGGGAAATATTTTTTTGACAACGAGAAAGTATTACTACAAAATAACTCAAGTTTGAGTACGTTTGAGAAAATCGTTATTTTTCCCTTGAAAAATGTGTAGTATAAATTGAATTAACCTCAGTCTGTACAGTTCTGTAGAGTATAGAGAGACGTATTATATATTCTTAATAACAGTTACGTGATCATAATTTAGTTTTGTCTCTAACACACTAACGATTCATTTATCCGATAGCTCAATGTTCCCATGAGATGAATAATAATGTGTTTACATTCTTTTATGTCCAAAAGGGTGTGTTGAACATACAATGTATGTCATACATAGAGATGGTTAGAAATATCAGAGAGAGAAAAAAAACAAGATATGAATTCGAAACTGCTCATTTGTTAACCCTAGAATGTAATCATGGGTGGTTTTCCACCCATTTCAATTTAGAAATTTATTATTTTAACTAAAAATTTAAATTCCCGACTCGATTCTTTTTTCTAATCTATCTCTATCTAATGAGGAAAAGCTGTACGTTCTAAATCTCATTTTTGAAGCTACATATAAAGAGTTTGGGCTTGTGAAATCTTCTATCGCGAGTTTGGTGATGTGGGTTGAAAATCACCCATCGTATTAACCAATCCTTTTCTGCTTGATAAGCCTCTTTATAAAAACTTTACCTTTTTTTCTTTCACTATTATTTGGCAAGTCAAGGTGAATGACCTAATGTCAGATTCAGAGAGTTCATATGGATCAAATCTTATCTGAAATAGAATTTTCCACAGAAGATGAAGATGCTCAGGCTGAAATTACTCCTATGAAATCAAAATGTGGAGGTTACCTTTATACTAAAGATCGACGTCATATCACTCGTACACCTGCCCGAAATATATGCAGATTTTCTCAAGCATTGAAGAAAGAAACAATAAAACTAGTTGATGCTCTAGATTTTTTTAATCATTTCATCTCAAAAAATATGATGTGCGATATTGTCAAATACTCAAATCTCTATATGTCAACAATAACAAAAAAATATTCTTTTAATACTCTATCTAAAGTTCAAATTTGGATTGGAATAAGCCTATATATTGGTATGTGCAAACAAAAAGCAATGGATCTGAAAGAGCTATGGCAAGGAAGATGGGGACCGATAAATATAGGAGAGTTCATGTCTTACTCAAGATTCAATGTATTGAAAAGATTTTTGAGATTTGATAACAAGGAAGAAAGACCTCAAGGTGAAAATCGAGATAAATTGAGACCAATAAGAGTTTTATTTGATCAATTCATCGAAAATTGCCAGACAGCATATGAGCCGTCTGATCAAATAACTGTAGATGAGCAGCTTGTTACTTTTCGGGGACGGTGTCCTTTCAAAATGTTTATTCCTTCTAAACCAGGCAAATACGGAATAACTGTTTTGAGTAGCTAATAAAATAAATCATTTTAGATCTTCTGAAATTAATTTTTACTTTATGGGTGGTTTTCAACCCAGATTATCATTTCTGCGACAAAATCGATTTCAAGAACGAGGGTTAAAACATCAATTTTTGATCAAGGCATAGAACATTGTTCGGGGAAAATAAAATTTTGTATTACCCTACTGAATAATAAAAAAAATATGTCAAAATACAGTTTCCCAATCAATTATGATATAAAATTTACAAATTAATCTCTAGATCCCTAATGTTGTAGATAAAATTGAAATGCTTGACAAGCACAGTTACTGATATGAAAGTTATTAATTATTACCAAAACAATGTTGTTCCCTTTACGTGAGGAATGTGAAGCAATAAAAAAATCATGTAACTACAGCATTAAAGATAGGCTCTTGAAATCCCTCAGGTAATTGATTGCTATTTCTACCAAGTAAATTCAACAAACTCAACAAAGGTTTCTATAATCTTGATTCAAGCTTTAAAAGCTATTTAACTAGATTCTGCATAGTTATCAGTTCAATTTTATTTTAAACAAAATTTCCTAAAAGCATTTATATAAACCTTTTTACGTGAATAAATAAATTTTTATTCAAAGTTAGAAAAATTCTGCTAATCGTGTATTATTTTCCTGATACGAAATAAATCCGATTTGCTCATGATCTTTTTATTAGTTGCATATGTTACGTTCAAACTGGAAACTCATACACTGAACGTTCAGTGTGTACTCTGTACAACTAATTGGTCAATGAGGAAACTCGGTGTACACTAGGCTAGGGTGAAATTTTTAACCTCATATTGAGACTAACTTTTCTGATAAAACTATCAATTCTAAGCATTATTCTGTATTGAAGCATATATGTCGAAAATTATTCTCCATTATGTCATTCGCTTTTAAAAATCCAAAATTTTTCAAATCGCCGCTCATTTTTCAATTTACTTTTACTACGCAATCACTAAAATCCGGAATATCTTGGCCATTCAATAAGTTTCTTAATTTTTATCTTCAAAAATAGTAATCTTTTCATCAAATTGGGCTTCATGGTCAATTTCGTTGTTTTATCATGTCTGTAAGATATATGCCCGTAACAATGGGCAATGACATAATGGAGAATGACTTTCACACTTTAAAATTATTGAAAACATGATCTGAGTACTAAAATTTATCAGAAAAGTAAGTCCTCTCGTGAGTTGTTCGGAGAAAAAAAAATTTCACCCTAGCCTAGTGTACACTTAGAATATAATGACTAAACGTTCAATGTGGACACGGTTCACTCTATGTTCGAGAAATAAGTCTCATCTTTTTTAATGGTCTTAAGGTCTTTTAATTTAAGAAAAGTTCGAATATAATACTTATTTATTTATTATTACATGAAAAACTTTTATTGAACCTAGAATTGCAAAGAACTTTATTTCTTCTGCATTTCCCCCTATTTGACAGGCATTCAGTGGGAAAATCATACCTCAACATTCCTTGGTCCCATGAAAATGAAGCTTCCTTTGAGGCAGTTTGGATAGATAGAGAATCTCTATGAGAAATCCTTCAGAGACTTTTGCGAATTTCAAGAGGTTCTCATCTTCATTTAATAGCATCTTGGATGCCCTGAATTTAGTGATAACTTATCACTGATAAGATTGTAATATTCCGTATCGTTAAGTCTTAATGAATTTTGGGTTGATAACTTAAAACTATAAGTGAGAAACCTCCACCTTTTTGACGGATTTTAGAGAGGATCAAAGGGTAAAACATTTAATTTTTCTTAGTTGAATGCCCACAGACCAATTGATATCTGCATGCGATCATTGAGAACTGCTATTTATTCAACACACTGAACGTTCAGTGTATACACTGTACGAGTTTCCACTTTGAACGTAACACACATAATTTATAAAAACGTAAATTGTCTAAAAAAAATATTACATCTTAATTTGTGATCTTTACAAGGGCTATCTGTTAGTATATTTGAGAGCCTAATTAAAATATTTCAGTATCAGTTACATGTAAGCGTCAAATAGATTAAATTTAGAACTTTGGGTGCATAATATGCCTCCATTTGTTTAAAAACCCCCCACTAAATAAGCAATAGTTTAAAAGTTCATTCTATGGTATTGAATGATGTGTCTCAGAGATAAATTGTTTAAAGAATATTGAATTTTGATCAAATCTAACAAGAAACTAACCAATTCAAAAATGATTAGTTGTTCAAATAGAAGAAAAGACATATTTCGTTGTATGAATAGAAAATAATCGATAATAAATAGAATTTAAATAGAACAGAGATAAAAAAGGCTATAGAATTCATAGAAAAGAAAGGGTGGCTTGGGTGTCGGAAATTAATTAATTAATTAATCAAGAGTTGAAATACATCCAGTAATAAATGGAGGTATTCTTAATTATTTTGTAGAATAAAATAATAATTGTATATTGGAAATAAGGATAGAAACGCAGAAAGGGAGAGATGACTAAAAAGGCACAGAGAGAGAAAGGTAGCTTGACCAAGGCAATACTTTTGGTTTAATATAGCATCTTACACCACCCCTAGGGAATTTATTAGTGTTTGATTCAATTAGGGTTAACTAATCAATTGATTCTTTTAAAAAATTAATAATTAAAGTACAAAAATAGAGTTTTATTCGATTTTCATGTGTGAGAAAACTGATTATCGCTTCGAAATATAAACTTGAGCGTTTCAAATTTTACTCAGTAAATATAACTGAAAATTTATTCTATTAAAGAGGAGAGGTTATATTAAAACTAAACAAATTGCTCACTCAAAGTTCTCCAACTAAAAATATGTAAAAGTTGAAATTTTGTACAGCTACTCTTGGATAAGTAGTTTGAATGGAGCAGTTATCAAGACTAAAAGCACAAAATTACAGTATGATATGAGACCCTGATTGATTGGACTTTCAATACTCATGACCCTGGTTCGATTCTCGACTACAGTATACTGAAGAGTCTCAATAATAAAGATGAAATGTGTCAATGCCTGCCATACATGATTAAATTGTTTCTTTACTAGCTTATAAATTAAATACACGCTGAGGCAAGATGTGTGACTTCTCAGCATCCAATTAGAGATACTAAAAAGACTTAAGCACTTATCCATAGTCATCAAAACCCCAAATAAAGACCCTGATTAATATTTTTATTACGTTTATTATTATCTTTACAGAATATCATTTCTTTCATCAGGAACTCGAGTATCATGAAATCCTGATCATAGAGCTCTCTTTTATGAATCGGAGAAAAAATATGGTAATATTTTGAATTTCGTTTTGGCGCCAAATTTCCAATATTTTAATTTTTGAAAGTAAAAGAATGGTCAAAAGAAGTTTTTCAGGATCAAAACTAGACAAGAAAATCTAGTGCTTTACCTCATTATCGATTGGTACTTAGAATTCGATTTCTTGATTGTATTCACTACTTGAAAATCAATGAAATTTCGATAATTCAAAATGCCTTCTAAAACAGTGGAACTGTTAAGAATTTGATGGTTAAACAGTTGTGCCTCTATAAAAAATGTAACAAACCTATCCCTCTCCTCTCTGCCCCTTTTAAGTTGAGTAAAATAATGTATAGCTACTATAAAGTGGGTTTATGAGTGTCAAACTTTCCAAAAAAATAAAATTCGGTCAAGTTTGATTCATTCAATAGAGAATTTTCTGCTGATTCTTTCTATCTAATAAAAATACCAGATTCGTTCATTTCTTGTCTCATAAAACACTCTCAAACATTGGAGCAGTTTTGATTTTGGATTAAAAAATGATTTTTCTCTTTTTCGTCTTTTCCCACTTTTGACCTATACCCCTCCCCTTATTAACACCCACAATTGGGGAACAACTGTAATTATGGCTTACATCACTCTTTCCCCTATAATCACACTGAGATATTCAACGATTAACTGGAAATATTAATGAGTAATCAATCCTCCTTATACAACTACAAATTTCAACGTGCAAAGAATTAGCATTTGGTATTTTATTCTCCTGAAAGGGTCCCATTTCATATCCTCTTATCTTAATTCCCAAAGTTCATCAAAAGGAATCGGTCTGCCAAATTCAATTAAAAACTGTCTGATTTCATCATAAAATCTTTGATTTGCTGACTTGATCACTTTTGTTCTTCGAAAATATTTTAATCGTGCCAGACTAATTCCCAATTGAGAGGAAATTTCTTCGGAAGTTTTGCCTTCCGCACCTAAATAATTAATGTCGGTTCTCAGGTCATGTTTCATGGTTGTTGACAGTGAAAATGAATTGTAAATTGAATTCTTGATCAAATTGAAATTTAGAGTGTTCTCATTGGACAAAAAATAATTATAATCGAAAGGTTTAGAGGATATGAACCTTTCAGGAGAATAAAATACCAAATGCTAATTCTTTGCACGTTGAAATTTGTAGTTGTATAAGGAGGATTGATTACTCATTAATATTTCCAGTTAATCGTTGAATATCTCAGTGTGATTATAGGGGAAAGAGTGATGTAAGCCATAATTACAGTTGTTCCCCAATTGTGGGTGTTAATAAGGGGAGGGGTATAGGTCAAAAGTGGGAAAAGACGAAAAAGAGAAAAATCATTTTTTAATCCAAAATCAAAACTGCTCCAATGTTTGAGAGTGTTTTATGAGACAAGAAATGAACGAATCTGGTATTTTTATTAGATAGAAAGAATCAGCAGAAAATTCTCTATTGAATGAATCAAACTTGACCGAATTTTATTTTTTTGGAAAGTTTGACACTCATAAACCCACTTTATAGTAGCTATACATTATTTTACTCAACTTAAAAGGGGCAGAGAGGAGAGGGATAGGTTTGTTACATTTTTTATAGAGGTACAACTGTAATCTGTGTTATTTCGATTCTAAGATAAGAGATAAGATAAGAAAAAGAAATCTTTTGATCAACCTCTCAATTTTAAATTAATAAAAATTTCCAGTCTATAGTTTGAAAAAATATCAATCAACTTTAATAGTGAGAAAATTAAAAAGGTTAAATAGTAAAAACCACTCACTATTGAATGAAACACCATTATTGTTATTGTTGTTGTAACTGCAACTACTAGGCTGCTGAGGTGCAGGAGACCATGCATCACCAAAAGTACTGCTGCTAGCTGAATCTAGATTAGCCAATGAGAGGACATCGGAAGAGTTTAATGAACTACATCGATGTGGCTGCTGATTTTGTTGTTGATGGAGTGAACTATTGGATAATGATTGATTGTTAGAGCAGAGAGAGGTGTTGTTCTCATGAGTGGGAATTGAAAAGGTAGGATTAGAATCATTGCTCAGGTTGGCAAAGGAGTTCAAATGATGATGCGAAGTGAACGAGGATGACCCAACATGGTTATTTGAATGGACTGCATTCAATGTAGTAATATTCGCAGATGATACATGGCCGCATTGGGAAGAAGAACATGTACTGTTGGTGGTACCTCCACAATTTAAGGAGGAACGATTACGATTTCTCAACTTTCTCTGGACTGCCATGTGAACTTCACGAGCATCTAAGGCCTCACTATTCCTTGAAAAGTAACATGAATTAATTAACCATTTCTTAACCCTCAAAGTCCCAGTGGGTTAATTTTATCACACGACATTTTAGAAACTCAATATTGTTCATATAAGCCTCAAGAAATACTTGATTTACCATCCAATCGTTAGGAAATCTATTAATCTCCTGAAATACCCAAAAATCTCAGCTCTGTCATTCGTCAAACTAGTGCTATACTTGTTTAAAGAAAGTTGATTTTTTCCAAATATTTAATTTTTTTAAACGTTTTTTTGAAAACCTAATTCCCAAGGTCATAGATAAAAAGTAAGATACCTTTTATCGAGTAATCATACCTGTAGAATTCTAAGATGCAATCACCTGAACTCCATCTGCTAAATCTTCCACGATAGCCAAATTTTGGATCAAAAAATTGACCCAAATTTTGATCGATAAACTAAATATAAATAAAAATAATTGCGTAAAAAACAACTGTAGATTCGTAATCGGCGTATTTACAAAAATTTTATCACTAGCCTCATGTATGGGCTTAAAAGATACGTTAAGTCTTGAGTAAACAAATCATTTCAACTGATTGTAGATTATTAAAAAACTCTATGCGCCAGATTGTGGATCTAACGTGCATTGACTCGAAAAGAGTTAGCAAACGGAAAACCAGTAGGAGATCCAATGAAGTATTAGTTTTGAAAAATTATAAAATTGCAATGTGAATACTTTTCTATTTGAAATGAATGGGAAAATAAAAACAGAAAAAGTAGAGCTCTGTTTTTGAAAAGAATTTCCAGTGGTGGTGGAGTAGATTTTGTTTGAAGAGTAAGTAACAAAGGAATATTCCTCACTCATTTTGTTGTATAAAATTTAATATGTTCTTGCCTCCCTGTATGCATGGTAGGAAGTGTCTAATTTCAAAAAATTCTACCCTTTTTCTTTTATTATTTTAATAGAAGAAATGAAATATATAACGAGAAAAGTTGAATAGAAGAGGGAAAAACGGATCCGAAATTTAATGCAAATCAATAAAAATGGATATTATATAGAATTATTTCTGTTTTCTTGAAGAGGATTTTGAATAAATTTCAAATAACCCTTCATATTTATTATTATTATTATTATAAGGTTGTTTCAAAAGATTAAAGAAATTTTCAATAGATCATATATGAAAGAACTGCAGAAATTCATTTCAAGTATGATACGTTTGTAAATGCATAATTTTTCAAAGAATTTGGTTTTATTAAAAATTTCTAAAATTCCATCTTTCAAAATTTACAATAGAGTTATCAGACATTGATATCAGAGCAATAATTTAATCTGAGTCGACACTTGTAGCAGGCTTATTCATTGGCTTACAAACAATGACACAGGGCTACTGTCACTAAACGAGTACATGGACCGAAAAACCCTAATTTTTTAGCAAGGGGGTAGCCTGTCAGAAAAGTTGCAGAAATGTATAGAAAGAGTTGCTGAATATTTTGATGTGTAGCTTATTGGTATTCATTTAAAAGATAGCATCTTTTGGATCCAAAAACTGTGAAAAATTGCATATTTGAAATCTACATCTAATGTTTTAGATTAAAAAGTTATTTTTCTGTTTTCCAAGGTCTCAGCAACTAACTTTAATTAGTATCAGTGAAAAGCTTTCTTTATGAATTATACACATTTTCGTAGCTTAATAAATTTTCTTTCTAATGTTGGGTGGAAAATATATTTATCTTTCAGTTCAAATTGTCGCTCGAGAAAGGGTTGAGTTCCACTGGTGTAACAATGAGACATGAATAACGTACTTTTCCATAATTTGTCTGAGTAGTTGGTCTGTCTCCTCATTGACACACATTCTCACCGGGGGTAGGATTACACGTCGGTTATATCTGGATGCCCTTGTCCTCAACATTGATGAGGAAGTATTGGAGCAAGCAGATGATTGACTGGATATATCATATTGGGCATATTGATTTGTAGATGATGCATTGACTGAGCTTCGTAAGAGTCTTGACGAAGAGTTTACATGATCATCCCTAGAATGAATAATTTAAATGAGTGCAAATTTATTAAAACTCTTTTTTCTAGCTCCAAAATTTAAGAGTAGGTTTGAACGATTTTAATTACTTAACTAGCTAGTTTAGGAGTGATTGGAAAAAATATGCTAAATTTTCATTGTAAAACCGATCAGTCAGAGAGAAATCTGATTGTGGAAACACTTTTTTTCTTAGTTGACAAGGAAACTGAATATGAAGATATAGATTATCAATAAATTTTTTTGTTGAAATACAAATAGAATAAATCAATATTTTTGATAAAATAAAGTCAGTAAAAAGTATATTTTCTTGACAAGAAAAATGACTTTGCTCTTTCTGTGTGTATTAGAAATACAAGCACAGGTTGGATTAGTTTTCAATGGAAATCGATTTGTCAGCCAAACCTGACAAACTCTTTGATCAATCTAATGACAAATCAAGCTGAATCTGTTTTGTACTTTTGAAAGATGTTTTTTACCGTTTGAAGGAGAATTAAAGTTTGATGAAAATCGTTTGTAAAGTTTAGAAGCTCACTTTTAATTTTTTAATTATATAGATAAATTATTACCAAGTGTAAGTTCGCAGACGATTTAAAATTCGTCTTCAAGGTGAGAGATTCCTTTGATATCATTAAAATCAACCACAACTTCTCACAGGGCTCTATTTTTATAGAGATGAAAGCAAAATATTATCCCACTGATATTTTGCTATCACTGATAAGTTATCAGTGATAACCTATCAGTAACCCTAAGAATTAAGGCTTATAAATCATTAGTGCTCACACACTTTGATTATATTTCTCCCTTCCTTACAAATTTGACTAATGAACAAGCTCAAAATATAGAGAGAATCCAAAGTAGAATCCTATACGCACTCTACCCTGAGTTCGATCCCTACAACGCTCGTATCTCGGCTTCTGGTTTAAATCCGTTGTGAATTCGCCGTTTTGCCTTCATCATTAAAAAGTTTACAGAAACTTGCATTGAAATCGGGCAAAATATAATAATAATTTCTTATAATTAAAAAAATATTTCTTATCAAAATAATATCCTACCCTCCGCTAATAACATTCTTCATGAAAAGTATGATTTGTCTCATCGTGATAATCTTTATTCCATCAAAACTATTATGGAACATATAAGATCAAAAATTGATTACTCAAATTCTCTTCTCCATCTTGATCTTCACTAATGAAAGAATCTAGATTGACTTCGTTAAAATTTTTCAGATTTATTAAAACGCCAATCAGTCCTTTTTTTCAGATACAAGATTTTTAAATTTTCGACTATATTCCAACCTACAGACTTTAAAACATTTTCAATTATTGTACAAATTATTTTGCTTTTGTATATATTTGTATTTATCTTTTTTCAATATAGTAATATTTCCAATATAAAAATGAGAAGGATGCCAAGTTCCGGAATATCGACCGATTCTGAAGTACGTTAATTGGTTGGAAATAAAAATCAATTACATTTTTTTATAAAATTGGAATCAGGGTACTATATATAAGTAATTATGTTTCAATCTTCATTCAGGCATAAAAATACATTTTCTCTTGCAAGCGAGATCATTACACAAAATTGTATAATGAGAAATTATTCTGATTGGCCTTTGAATTATTGAAGGGTAAATAATAAGAATATTTAGAGTCTCTGTTAGAGAGACAAAGGAACATCATGTACGAGTATATATATGTATGTATTTTTACTAAATTAAATTATGTTGATGCAATGCATGATAGTTTCTATACGTGGAATTGGAAGAAATTCGGAAGAAATAGAGGGTAATTAAATTTAAAAAAAAATTCAGATAATTCAAAAATAATATACACTATGGGTGGTCTTTTCATATCCACGTGATATATTTAAGTTTATTTGGTAGAATTTCGGCACTGCCTCAACTCTTGAATTATTGCAAGAAACATTAAGAATAACTTGAGTAGAATTTTGCAGTAGTACTTGAAGCCTGAACAGAAATTTTAGAAATTTGCTTTGGAAAAAAATGTTGATTTTTTTCTTCTCTAATCCATAGTGTCACATAAGGATTTGCTTCAAAATTTTCTTCAATAAAATCCAAATTTTTTGATTAAACAAAACGATATTTAAAATTTTCTATTGAATTTTCCAAAATTTATTCAGCATAACACACAACTGAGTGATCATAAAAATACAAGATGATTAGGTCAGAATGGGAGACTATAGCTGAGTGTTTTAACGTTTTCCAAATTAGAAAATTATTTTATTGATTAAACTTCTTTGATCCTTTATCAAAGCCCAGATTAAAGTTCAAGGGGTATCTGAAAGTGAATAGGATAATGAATTTACTCAAGCTTGGGAGATTGAAAAATTAGTTTCTGAATAGAATAGAATTTTTTTTAAATAGACTTGAAGCCAAGATTTTCGATAACAAAGAGAAATTAGGCCATTCTTGGGATGTCGAAAATGTTCCGATTTCCCCTTATTTTCAACCTCTAAACTCAAGATTATCATTGATATCGAAGATTTGAAGCGAATCTTTGTTTAAAAATCTGAGATTTCAGTATCGATTTGATTTAATCTTCAAAATCGATAAAAACGTTTAAAAATGCAGAAATTTGGTGCACATTCGAAATTCAAAAATTTGGCGAGATTCAATTTTTCCATTTCAACATCTTAGAGTCAGTTAGCTTCGTTAATATTTACATTATTCAACAAAAAAATTAATTAATTTACCCAAATAATAGTAAACCTTTTTCTTTAATGAAAGTTAAATTAATCATAATTTTATGAACGTTGATTATAATTATAAAATAAAATTTCTACAAAATAAATGCAAAAAAACTGCAAATTCTAGTTATCATTGTATGCATAAAATGCAATATTGCTGATCCGTAGTGAAATGTAAGACTCAGTTGAATATGGATTGAGAATCGATTAGAGTATTTGCCATATTCTAGATTAAGATCAGCATTCTATCACACAGAAGTATATATAAGGATACAGAGGAATAACTCTAAAGTACATTTACAACTGCTATTTATAAATAAATAAATACATATTTATTATTATTATTTCTCTCTGAATATGAATGAAAGATAAAGTCAGATAAGAGAATATCAAATTCATAAAACCCTCGAATCAGGTATCCCAGACGAAATAGAAAAGGTTTTTTACCCCTATTCAACAATGGAGAAATGATTGAGCGTTTCTAATCTGAGTGGTGGGATTTATGATACAGAGTTAAATCATTGAAACACTGACAGATTATTTTTGTTTATTTTTCAAAAAATACCAAGAGACTGAAAGGAGAACAAAAACTATTTATTTGAATTACCAGATTCACAGGAAATATTTTGTAAGCCAAATGTTAATGAAAATGAATTAGATTGATTTTATTAAATCAGATTAATAGATGAGATCATGTTGAATAATCATAAGGGAATAGTATTTATAGATCATGAAGAAGTGTGATTTATAGAAAGTCACATGATAATTTAGGGAGGTGTGACGTCGTTGTGTTACCAAAATATTTACAATCAATTGTAAGGTTAGTTGATCAAGTTCGAAATTGATTACACTGAAAATACTACTTTTTGTTATAGGTGTAAATCAATTTGAACAGATGTGAAGCCAAGAATTTTTTCTATTTTTAAACTCTAGATAAAACGTTGAAGTAAACCACTAGAAACATTGATAGATAAACTTTTGACAACTATAGTTTCATCAGAGTTTGAGAATAGATTCTTGAAAAGATTAAAATTTGTTGGGAAAATAATTCAAGATTTAGGTCATGAGTTTATCAGGGTGGTGGGAATAAATTGAAAATGAAACTAGTGACTCAGCTCATAACAAGGAAAAAGAGCTAGAATTAAATACATAAAAAAGTAATCCCTTGTCAAAATAATTACCCATAACACCTTTTCACAAATTCGAGGAGTTTTCTGATTAGAAATTGGAAGAATCAAAACCGGAATTAACTAGAAAATGAAGTTCGACATGAATGACATTTAGACTAATGGAAATTTGAATTTAGATCTCAGTCATAGCTATAGAGTGAATTGAATAAATCCTTAGTCATTTTTTTGAATCGAATTAATAAGAAAATTTCGAAATAAAATGCAAATCTAAGAGGGAACTCACATAAAGGCATTTGATCGATCCCAGTTAGGTGATGGATTAAAGTAGGCATTGTTGTTTTGGCGACTACAACAACAATTTACAAATAATTCATTATATCCATTAATAAGGGAGGCATGATGAACCCAACTGATCGAGTCGTAATTATCGGGAACGTTTCTCTTGGAGTTTACACTGCGAGCAATGTAGTTTTGAAGTTGGCGCATAGATCTTCTTATCGGGACCGCACGTTTGAAAGAGTTATGATTAAAGCTTGAGGTAAAAGAGCCTGTATTCGAAACGACTTTCTTCCTGCGATGACCATTGGTGAAGTGCATTGATGAATCTGAAGTTTGAGTGTAGGGCGATGATTCAGTGCTGTTCGAATAGCTATTGACATTTGATGATCTTGTGACAACTAGAAAGAAAAGGATCTTACATCAGATAGAAATCTTTAATCCCTAAAATGCATCGTTTATCGATTATCTTGGAGAATCAATAAAAAATTAGAGAACACCTTACTTTCTTGAAGAAACATTATTAGTATTCTCAAAATAGAAAAAACTCTAACTTTATCTCAATTGAAATATTGAACAATAGGTTTAAATAAATTAAAATTCAGTGAAAAAAACACCTATGAATAAAGCTTAATAACTTTGAGACCAAAAATAACAATAAATCAATGGAAAGAACGTTAGAGCATCTATTCGCTCCGGAAACCTAATCATTTCTTCTTGGAACAAATTTCAATTGATCTATCTTTCCAAAAATTTCTACCAATCTTGCTAGCAATTTCGAATGCTTTTCGAACATGATAAAGCCTTGAAATATATCTGTTCTTTTAAATGATATAAATTTAGATGGATTACCCTTTTTTAATGCATGCTTTTACAAATTTAGAAAGCCCATATTTCGAAAATTTTAAATGCATCAAAGCAGAAAAATTATTGATTTTTATTTTTGTAAATGGGCATCTTTTTGTTTGAACTGTGAACAGATATTTTTTTAAATTGACATTTCAGCATGATTGAAGATGAAGAAAACTACGAAAATCTACAGATTATCTAGAAGCAGATTAAGCATTCTGATAGAAAAAAAGGAATTCAATATGTATGATTAGATAG
Source organism: Gyrodactylus bullatarudis (assembly GCA_012064415.1). Classification (NCBI taxonomy): domain Eukaryota; kingdom Metazoa; phylum Platyhelminthes; class Monogenea; order Gyrodactylidea; family Gyrodactylidae; genus Gyrodactylus; species Gyrodactylus bullatarudis. The sequence continues at coordinate 389,191 of SSNU01000063.1, read as the reverse complement.
AAGGAAATTAATTGATATTTCCATCTAATAAGACTGAATTAACTTGTTCATTCGATGAGAATAAAGTTCATAACTTGTTTCTTAAAGTGGAAAAGTGCGTGAATTGTCAATCCTTTGTTGTCTGATAATGAAAAACTATGAGGAAAATCTAAAACCAACTGAAAGGGGGAAAGAATCTTGAAGAATACCTAGATGGATTAATTGATTCTTTTCGGATGAATCGAAATCGCATTTCATGCTAGACAAGAAGAAGAAGAAAAGATGTACTTTAAGAAATTATTTTTTACACCACCATCATATCTATGATCATAAACATTGCATAATATAATATTTTCAATTGAATATATTGCATAATTATAAGGAGAGGAAAATATTTTGGGTGTCTTCTTCCAGACTAATTCTAATTCTTTAACTGGTAATACTCAATAGTAGTGAAATGGCCATCATAATTTCTGTTAGGGAGTAAATTTTGAATAATAAAATAAGGTTATTATGACATGATACTATCAATTCTTTCACTGATGTTTACATCAGATATGTCGATGACACTTTTATTTTGATGAAGCCCAATGTATCAGCAGATGACTTTCTCTTAAAGATGAACACGTTTCATTCAAGTATTAAATTTACTATGGAAAAGGAATCTAATGGTGCTTTGAGTTTTTTAGATGTTAAGCTAACCAGAAGAGAGGATGGATCAATCCTAAGAAATATTTTCAAGAAGAAGACTGATAATGGGAGATATCTTCATTATGCCAGTTTCAGTCCTATCTCGCATAAAGTTGGCTTAGTGATTGGTCTAGGAAAAAGGATAAGAAGAATAGCAAGTCCGGAGGAATGGCAGAATGAAATAGAGAATTCAAAGTTATGTTTAATGGAAAATGGTTATCTAAAGAAATTTGTAGACAAATTCATCAATATTTCAGAGAATAGGGATGAAGATGTCAATACAGATGAAATGGAAAAAACAAAAATTTTCATGAGACTCAACTTCAAAGGCGACGGTTTTAGTATTGACATTAGAAGAAGACTCAACAATCTCATCAATCAACATTACAATAATGTACAATTGAAAATTGTATTTAAAACTCAGAGACTGTTTAGTTTGATTCATAAAGATTTACTCAAACCGGAGGAGAAGACTCTACTAATCTATAAATTCCAATGTGACTGTGGTGCTTCTTACATAGGTAGAACAATTAGGAAGCTGTCTACAAGATCAAGTGATCATCTGAATAAGGACACTGCGGTAACTAGGCATATCAAACAGGAGAAACATGCTGCTTCAGTTTCGAATTTTTCCATTCTGTACAAAAACCCTGGAGATGACAGCATAGATGTATGGGTCAAAGAGAAATTCTTTATTAATCTATACAAACCCAATCTATGTGTTCAAAAAAACTATTCTTATAACCTTCAACTCCCATGGCCTATGTGAGCTTTTTCACTTTTCTCTCCACTGTTGCTATTTATTGGAGAGTTTTGGTGTTTTTTCAGCTTACATTTATTCTAATTTTCTTCAACTTTTACTATTTCTTTCATAATTTGTAAATTATTATCTTGAATGAATCTTTTAACTTTTATCATTTTTAAAGCAATGCCACTGATGATGCTTTAAGAAATACGTATATGGTTTTAAATATATCTCTTTCTTACATATTTCGAAAATAAGGTTGTTCCGTCTTATTCTTGCATGTTCTAATTGAAGAAAAATTGAACTTGTTCATTCATCTTCAATATAGCTGTCATGAAAAAGATTTCTTTATTTGAATATTTTAATTTTTCAAATGATTATTCAATTTTACGTTCAAGAGAGAAGCAAGATGCAATTCACGAATATTGAAACCGTCATGTATAATTTATCCTCCTGAAGTACACAACTCTCCTTCTCGACTAATAACTTAGATTTTAAGATACTTGAAATACTTTTTTCTTCACTATAAAGGATATCTTTAAGCTAGAAAAGTATGTATAACTCATGGATGCTTACCGAGATTGCCCAAAGAAGGCTAATTTTATTAAAAAATATATATTTAGAGCGCTATTTTGTAAGCCTATTTGCTAAGGTTTAAGAAGAAATGGTGAGAGATATCGTGAAAGAATACTCATTACTCTGATCTGTGAAAGGTTATAAATAATCTTCTAGACCAATTTTAGAGTAACCAAGGTATTAATTTGATTATAGATCTAGAAAAAATCTGAGATTTCAAGTAAATACTTGTCAAAGTTAAGAAGGGCTATTCACAAGTTGGAAAAAAGGCAAGAGCAACAGGTTGATTTAATCTACAAAATTAAATTCATGTAGTCATAGTAACTGGAATCAGACAAATACAAATCTCCCAAAAAATCTATTCACTCTTGAATAGAAATGAATCGCAATCCATTAGTGTCCTAAATGATCCATATAGAGATAAAAACTCAAAACAGAGATATCAAGACAAATTCTGTTAACAGAGTTCACAAGGGCAATTTCAAAGCCAAAAAGATTGTTATACACAAGTCGAGTTTCTTCTATCCCCACTAAATACGGAATTCTAACATCTTGACCATCTAAATTCATAATAAGAATTCAAGAAAGTCAAATATTATTTTCCCCGTACACTTTTCTATTTTTATGCACGTTAAAATGGAATAGTTTATATAAAATGAAAGCATAAACTCGAAAAGTTGGAAATAATTTCTTACCCTAATAAGGATGAAAATGTTTCAGATCAATATGTACTTAAGTATGTATTTTTAAAACATACTAATTGCAAGTTATTTTTTCTTGGATAATGTTGTCTTGGTAACCGTGATAGAGTTAATTAAAGGTGTAGAATAGTAGAGAGTATACAAATAGTACTATTTATGTAGTTTTTTAAATCATTGGAAACAACAGATTATTTTTATTATACCTAGGTATGTGAAACGATGTGGAAAATGGATGTGAGAATGAATTTGTAAAAGCTCCATTCATATACACAAAGAAGATATGAGTAATACAGTAGATCTGAGGAAATATTTTGGTTAGAGAATACCCAAAATATGCATACACACACAGAGAGAGAAAGTTAGAGACAGGGAATAGGACTAGTTTGAATTAATCTCAGTTACTTAACAGATTAATGAATAAATAAAAAGAATGCAATAATTTTCAAAAAAAGAAGTATAGTACTCTCATTAGGGAATTAATAGAATTATTTACAAAGAAAGTTGGTTTGGGAGTTGCTTGGCTTGCTTGCTTGCTTATTTATTTTTACACCTAAATTATATTTCAAGTACGTGATCCAAATCAAAGTGAGGATGATGCTAAGGGGGTGATGGTGGGTAATAAAACATTTGAAATGATACAGACATAAAATCAATTTTAAGATTTTTGGAATTTTCATTCATAAATTTTTCGTTTTTAGAAAATTTTAATTTGGAAGGTCGTAAAAAGGGTGTTTTAAAAAGTTTATCTATTCTCTCAATGAAATATTCATCGATTGAGCAAATAATCAAACTGATTGTAATATCCTTTTGTGTGTACATGTCTCACAGTGAAACGTGTGAAAGGTTTTTACAATTTACTAGGGAATTGTGAAAATAGTTTTAATTTCCTACTCAAATTTCTAAACTATCAGGTTATTTCAAAAGTATTAAGCAGATCATAAATGAAAGAACTGCAGAAATTCACTTCAAGTATTATACGTTTGTAAATATAGAATTTTTCTAAGAATTTGGTTTTATTAACAATCTCAAAAATTCCATCTTTCAAAAATTTATAATAGAGTTAGATAGATATTGATATCAGAGCGATAATTTATCAGGGTCGACGATTACAGGAGGCTATCCAAAGGCTCTCATACGATAATTTCTGGTCACATATCGTAATGATGAAAAATTAATATAGGGAAAGCAACGTCGACAAATTAGACCATCATACTTATATTATAATTCTTGTTCTAACAGATAATTAGAACATAATTTGGAGGGCAAATCTTCAATTCAAGGCTAGATGTTTTGGACTCACTAAACGAGTACATGGACCAAAAACCTCTCTGTTTTTGACAGCCTGCCAGAAAAGTGACAGAAATGTATAAAAAAAATGGTGAATATTTTAATGTATAATTTAATGGTATTCTGTATAAATTTAATGACGAAATTTGCGAATAGAGTTCGTTTTTACAAAATTTTACTAATACTTTTGAAAAAATCTAATATACTGATTTACCATTTAATTTTTTAAATGAAGAATTAAGAAATCAATCTGTGTTTGTCATTGAAAAGGCGGAATTTTCAAATGCTAACTGATTATCTTGGATCTTCAACATGATCGGTACATTAGGAAAGGAGATTTCTAAAACTTGGATTCAAACCATGTTCTTTGGGACATGTAAAATAAGATTTTATTCATTCCTTACATTGGGTATAACAACTCTGAATTGCTTTACCAATCCTCCGAAACCTTAGTGATTCATCATGCATAGATGAAGGATTTTATTTGATTCATTTTTTGCAATAAATTTATTTCCGATATTTAAAAGAATTTGAGTAGGAAATTAAATTATTTCAAAAAATAAAAGGCGATGCCCAAATCCTTAGAGATATGCGCTATATTTTAGGCATACTCATCAGTCGTTACATGCCAATACAAGTACATTCATGATTAAAATATTATTAAGAAAGGGTTTTGATTGGTTAGCCCCTCATACTTAGGTACATTGGGTGTATGTAATATAGACAAAATCATTTTCACGATTCACTGTAACATAAATGAGCAAGGAATATATAAAAGAGAATTATTTAATTGAATTAAACAATTAGAAAAAATGCAAAATAAATAAATACTAACCAGATGATTTATAACTGGAGCACTGGTTTTGTTGAGATGATCGTCTTGTACTTCGACTGGTCGTAAAATCACTTGAGTCATTATCGTTCCATTGAGGGTTGACTGATGCATTTTGGGTTGATTTAGGATGATTAACAGTTCCATTTATTATTGTTGGCTTTATTTCATTATCTGGTTGATTCTAAAATTTAATCAAGATTATTATAATCTACGATAATTCAAGATGAAATGCTCTTGAGATTGTGTCACTCGAGTATTCAAGGCTTGTGAAATTCATTCAAGAATGTAATATTTTTTCAAGAATGAAAAACGGTCTTTGATCTAATTTAGAATGAGAGAGAGCAATAAAAACTGTAAACAAACAAATCTAAAGTCTAAAACTATCAATGTTTATGATTGGAAAAATTCATTTCTTGTGCACTAGGCCAGTTGGAAATTTCATAATCAAATTAAAATTTAAAGTTTTAATGAGATTTCTCAGAACGATCCTTATTTTAAAATATCTCTCAAATTCAATCTTGCTACTCTAAAGTAGAATTTTAAAATTTAATTGGTATCTAGTTTGACGAAAACGGCAAAAATTGAATTCAATAACTGTATATCTAATGAAAAATAATAATTCCCATGAAATACAGATAAGAAAGATTTTAGATATGAATATCAGTGTAATTTCCCATTCGAAAATATAAAAATTATCGATTATTTCTAAATAAGGATTAAATTTTTAAAATCATTCACAAGACATTTTGTTTATCTAAAAATGTCAATCTAGGATTAGGGGATGAGTTCCTCTACAGTATTAATTGTAGTCCAAGTTGATAACAAAAAATTGATTGAAAAAAAAGTAATAAAAGACAGAGACACAAATGGTGGAAATTGGCATAGATTATCTCTATTTTCTCATTTTGTCGTGTGTATTAGAAATTAACAGTAGTTTATTAGTACAGGAAATGGAGTAGTTTAAAATACCATATCTATTTTGTCTGATTTTAGAAGAATAGATTTTGAGAGACACTGAAAAAAAGATACAGAAACAAAAATGGGAGAGGTGTATGTGGATCGGACAAAGAGAATATATAATATTTTGGACAGACACGTTTTCAGACAACGAGTGTGTTGGGACACATACAAACACAAGAAGAGTTAAGATCTTGAATAAATATGTTGATAGCTTGCAAATGTATATGCATAAGTGTGCATATATACCATATATAGGGTAGATAGTATACAATGTATCTGTTGTTGTATTCATTCATATTTGTACAAAGATCAACTGGAATATTCATATTTTATAGAATGAATGAGAACAAGACAAGAAGAAGAAGAAATGGAGAGGATTGATATTCAGTAGTGATAAATAGTAGTAATTAGAATGGATCGATAAAATTCATCATTATCATCTCATGGTCATAAGAAGAAGAACAACTGTACAATCTTTTTAGTATGAGTGAATTTATTAGCCGAGTTTCTCTTTTCTCAGTTCTTTGAATGATCTGTGTGCCTTGATGTTCTAGAAATCTCACAATGAAAGTTAGAATAGTAAGAAATTCAATCTGACAAAAATTATTTGATTCCTTTTGTTAATTTCGGTGATTGAATAATGATCAAAAATTCGTCATTATTGGGAGAAATGTAACTAGTTCTTCCAATTAAAACGAGCAAAAATAAACTAGAAATTATTAAGTTTAACTTTTTCTTGAGAATGCCAAGATTTTTATAACTTTTATTGCCAAATTCTATATTTGGATGCTAAAAAGCTAAATTCTATCAAGATGAAAAGTTGAGCTCATACGCTGTAAAAGTGAAAATTTATTACCTATTACCAGACAAAAATATCCAGACTTCAAAGTAGAAACAGCAGGTTTGTATCCCTGATTGGAAAAATATGGCCATTTAAACAGATTATAATCTTGTTATACTTTTATGAAAACACTCTAAAAAATCATGATAAAAATAAAACGACTTAGATTGGGGCCTAAAATGTCGGACGATTTGTTTTATGACCCAATTAGTGGCTAATACTTTTTAGAATAATATATTTAAATTTTGTTCTATTTTTTCCATATTCATATCATAAAGTATGTGTGTCTATGCGCTTATTATATATTTTACATAAAAATGGTGAATATATATTCATTTCGTATCAAGTCTAGACAATGGTTACTTTAATTCTGGGATTATTCTTTTTAACCTCAACTCCCTGGTTAATGGGGGGGAAGAAAATTGAATTATTGATAGATTGATTGTATAGTTAGAAAAGGGGGAAATTTTCTTCGATAATTTGTACGGAAAAAGGTATCTCTTGATGGTATATTATACATAAATATATCAAAGTTTTACTTTCGGCTACTACTACACAAAGGATTATTAAAGATTGTGATTAAACTATTGGACATATTCTTCTAATTGTACTTTTAATGTCTCGATTGTATAGACTCAATAAATAATAAAATCAATAGATGAAAGACTATGCTATATTTCACAAGTCAGAAGGGAATTTATTTGGGTCTCGAGAAATTTAAGGTATGGTAGCCTGAGAAAAAATATAGAAAAAAGAGAAGAAATCATAGGAACTCGAAGCAAAATTGGACTCCCATGAGGCCCAGCATTTGAAATAAATGAGAATTTTGTTAGAAAACTTGGTTAGCTAATAAATAGGGCGACCAAAATGCCTTTTATGCCTATTTGGACAAGGATCGCCTTATATTAAAGGGTTTTTTAAGGATTGTCATTTTTTTCATTGTCTGAATCTAGTTTTATTGGGGACTCGGTAAAACAGCCAAAAGAAATAGCTTATTCAAATCAAAATCTCATGCTCATTGTATGCACACAAGAGCCTTGAAGAATTGAATAAAGTTTTACTACTAGTGAGAGACATTCGATTATATGAATATGCTTTACCTTTACATTGTTGTTAAAGTTACTTCTGCTTATAAAGAGTAAAGGGTTTGAATATAGGATATGCAGATATCTTCTTGGGGTGCTTTAAACATTCGATTGTATGATTTTGCCTTTTTTCAATAAAAAGTATGCCTTTTTCTGGTCGCCCTAGTAATAACATCATAAAGATGAAGATAATGACAATTAATCAAGAGTTTAAAAAAAATACTTGATAAAGAAATGCAGACCATAAAATGACAAGACCACTATGGATGCAAAAAATCTTGGTTGGAAAGAGATAAGTAAAACTAATACAAGTAAGAATATAAACATGTATTTTTTTAATGGAGAGAAAATCAATTAAAAATTATTATGAGATGCATCTATAGAAAGAGAGAGAGAGAGAGAGAGCGACAGAGACATTTGAGCATTGCGCTCTAGAGAATGAGAGAAAAGTGGTATTATTTGAAAAGAAGAAAAAAGTAAATTTGAACAACTCAATATCATCATCATCATTATTGGTTTGATGTTCTTATAGAAAAAATGTCGTAGAAAAAAATAAATTGGTAGTAAAAAGTTTGAGATGTTGATCTTTCACATGAAAAATAAGAGAATAATAAATATAAAGCTAGTTTACATGAATTTACTATTTTTACAAAAAAAATCAATCTTTTTCTCCAAAAAGTCAGTAAAAACTTTTGAAATGAGCTCATTTTTGGAATGTCAAGAAGTACCTAATTTCCCATTTTCTAAATCTAAGGTTTAAAGAGTTTTTCTGATCAAGATTATACGAAGAATTCAAATAAAGCCATAGAGGATGAGAGGAACTCGAAATGCAGATTGTTCCAATTCCCAAAATGAAATATCAGTATCTAAATCGATAAAAACTTTCAGGGGTCAGTGGTTGAGAAAAAGTGGGCATCTAAAATGGTCTATTTTTTCTGAAATATTTCTTATTTGAAGGGCTCATATCTCATCATGAAATTCAAAAAGTAATATATTCCTGGCTATCTGGAGAAAAATAGTAAATTCTTATTTTATTATGTCAATTAGGTTTAGATTCGAATCGCTGATTTTCAAGATGGTGGAAAAAACTAAATAGGAATATAAAGTTGCAATCTTGTTAGGCTAATTGAACTAGGTTTTTATTTTGGTATCAACCCTTGATGAAGAGATTCCTATTTTTTCTATGTATAAAATTCAAAAACTCATTTAGTATGAAAGATATCCAGGTTTTATGTGGTTCCACAGTAATAATTCATTGATAATTGAGCGGAGATTTGAAAAAATCAGGATTTTCAAAGATGAATGTATTTTCAATACATGTTTCAATATAAATAATACCAAGAGTTAATCGATTAATTAGAAAAGTTGTCGAGAAATTGAGTTTGAAAATTCTACCCTAGACTAAGAAACCAATTGTAAAATGAGAAATATTGGTCAAGAAAATTAATCAAATCTAATCTGAAGATTTCACCATGATGATACAAGATCTGTCCAAGATTGAATCGTAATAATCGGCTTCCTTTTGGAATTTTGATCCTGAAAAACTAGTGTAAATTTTGCCATAACTTATAGATTTTAGTAAAAATCATAAAAAGAAATTATCTTACACAACTGTGAGTAGGAATATTGTTGATTTTTATGTCTGTTATAACTGTACATAGATATTTATAATAATATTTCTTACATAGTCTCAAGTACTAGTGAGAAGACAGAGCAAAATGATTGTTTCAATAATGCCTAATGATCAATGTCATGGAGACAAGAAAAAGAGAGTGAAAGAGAACGATAGAAGACAAAGAAACACGAAAACATATGTAAAAGTTAGCTTTGTTATCAACCATAAATGTGTTTATGTCTGTGTTTGTTTGTGTCAAACAATAAAAGCATGTGTGTACTATTACCCCCACTGTACATTCATGTGTGCATGAATAATTAAAGTACAGTTTTTTTAATGAAAATGAAAAAATATTTCATTATACTTTTGCGTCATTCAATGAATTATGGAGGGGGAGGAGATTATCGAGAAAAAACAACTGATCCAAATTTTGATCAAAAATCAAGTCATCCATCTATTTGAGAATGAAAAATGTTTTTAAATCGGCGCCAAGAGATTTTGAATGAATTTTACTACGAGATTTGATAAAACAATCCAATTAAAATAGTAGTTCCAAATTAGCAAAATTGGCCAAGAATATTGCAATATAAAAAAATTTTTTTACGGATAATTAAGATGCACAACAAGCTAAAGATAAACAAAGTAGAAATCAAGCATAGGATCAATATATCGATGGAATTTTTCTTCTATCTCGCTCTATTAGCATTGTAATTGTAAGAGAATTCTGTGTTCAAGTTAAAGACAAAGACACGAATAGATTTCATGTTCCAAGATGAAGAGAGAAAGGACTCTCACAGTGTAAGATTGAGGAGAGGAGATCCTTTTAAGATAGAGGAAGATGCAACGATAAACATCTCAAGTTTTGAGCAGAATTTAAATTCGCAAATAAAATTTCCTGAGTCCTTGTTATTCCTTTGTAATCATGATGAATTTTGTTGAGGAAGAGATCAGGGAGCAGTGCAAGACTATTTAGTTTTAAAAAAATATAAATCTTTTTCTATTAATTTTGATATAAACAACGCAATTTTTCCTATTCAATATTGTTGGTATTCTAAAGAAATTGGGAAGGGGAATATTATTTTAAAATTAATCGGATTTTCCTCCCAATTCCTATTGGAATAGAGCATCAATGTTAATTTGATATAAACATTTTTTTGAGGCGACAAAATGTTTCCAAAGCCTCTTATTACATGCTCCTCAAGAAGGTACTTGACTATCTTAATATTGAAATGTCTGGGAGAGGCTGTGAAGAAATGTTCTCTATATTTTAGAACTATAAGAAATGGGGGAATTAGCATATCTATTTCGGAATCAATGGAAATCAATTCTTTGTCTAATGCTGATCGCGAATATCTGCATTTTACTGCTTCAAATCTTTGAAATCGATAAAAATTTTGAGCTCAAAAGTTGAAAACAACTTATTGGCTTATTTCATTATGGAATTCCAAAGAAAAATATTGAGTTTTTTGTAAAAAAAAGTAAATCCTCATATCCATGTTGAATAAATACAATTCCAATGATTAGATGTTGAAATTGACTTATTTTTCCACTGACTAATACAGGGAATTTTTTCTCAATTTTTACTGTGAATGAAAAGGGTAGATTAAGAGTGATATTTATTGATTTTTGTTGAAAATGTTAATCTCTTGAGATTTTATTTTTTTCAACAAATTTTTATTGCTTTTTTATAAAGTACAATCTGAGCAATTTTAATGAAATCTAACCTTTACATGGAAACAAGGGAGATGATGTCGGTCAAATTATCTTCTTGAAACCAAATAAATTTACTCCTTCACAAAAATCCAGGGTTGGTACCTCGAAAACAATTTAAATCTTGAATCAGGTCTTGATACAGTTTTAATTATATAAGATAATTTTTTAGATGATGTTATAAAATAAATCAAACCGACTAGTTGTTAAAGACGAAAATATTGAGCAGATTTCAAAATAAAGCAACTCTGTGTAAACACAAAACGTCAAAGGGGAAATTCACACATTGTTTGTTACAAATATGGGTTCGAGTATTTTTTCGGAAGCTCGATAAATCAAATATTTATTAGAAGAGAGCTAAATTGCCGATGATAGAAGAACATGTTGGTGTGTTGGAAGAGAAAAAAAATAGATTGAATTTGGTAAAAAATTTAGATAGCTAAAGGTGTGCAAAGAAGATGAAGAAAAAATATTGAGAGAATCGTGTTCAAAAAATAAACAATGTGCTCGTTGCTTTCAAGATTTTGTTTCTATCTTATTCTTCTGTGCTGATTGAAATAAAAAAAATATATAAGAAAGAATAGAGAATTCGATAAATAGAGAAAAAAGAAGAAGCTGGTAACAATAATCCAAGAAATTGTGCGTTTTCATGTAACTCAGAGAGAGTACTTTGAATGTGTCGATGGAAAGAAATGTAAGTGAAGAGACAGTCTTTATTATCCATAAACTCTTAATCAACATGAATCATATTTATGTATAATATACATTGGAATATGCTAAACCTAAAACAAGTCAATTATTATACAAACAGGACCTAAGCCAATATCCTATTTTATCAACTTTTACACTACAATTCAGATTTTTCCTTAACGTCTGAGATTGAGGAATAATTGATCGTATCTTATTTAAGTAAAGAGGAAAAATTATTTTATTTTATACCTACCGTTGTTTAGATATATTGGACAAATTAATTTTATTACAACTGATCTGATAAAAAAATGAAATGACAAGAGTTTAGGGGGTGGGGATAACTCTGTGCATAACTCTTCATGGGAATAATTTGAGATTATTCAATGTAAGCAATACGAGAGTAATTTATTATTATTTTTTTTAATAATAAACTTTTAAGGAAAAAATCAATCTTGAGCGAAAAAAATATCTCAAAAGAAATGTTGAAAAATTAACAAAAATCAATAAATTAAAGTATATATAAAACATATATCTGTATACAATGGATTATATTATATTAGATATAGATTCTATATATACAAGACATTGAGAGATAGCAAGAGATGGAGTATGAAAAAAACTACCCTAGCAGTATTATTCTTAACATTTTAGTCTTATAGAGAAAATGAAGAAGTAGTAGTAGTTAGAGAGAAAAAATGAATAAAAGAAGACGGAGAAGAAGAAATAGTGAAACATGTGATCAGGAAAAGTCCCATGATTTTCTAAGGAATTTTTACTTCTCCATCAAGAAATAATCTATTAATTCTAGTGTCTACTTCTCCAAAATATTTTTGGGAAGAAAAACTGACGGAAGAAACAGGGAGAATGAAAAAAAGAGAAGAGAAATTTTTAATCTCGTTTCATGATTTGGACGGGATAAACTCCTGTGAGGGAATCATTTAAATGGGGTGGGTAGATGAATGATTAGACGTTTCATGTAATACGGAATACTCGATATGCAGAGAGACATTTTACACTGCGTTCCGAGAAATATCATTTTTCTGTATTCCACAAACAAAAAATATACAATTTTCATTGATTAGCTAAATTTATTGTGTTTAATTCAAATGAAAAAATACCAATTATGCATAATGAATTGATGATAAATTTTGTCAATCAACACCAAGTTTTGATGCATATGTATTCATTAACTTGAAGGTGTTTCTAATGGAAGAATGTGACGTAAAAAGAATAAAAATGAATTTAGGACACTAAAGAGACAAGTTGCAACTCAAAATGGCGATGTAAATTATTTTCAAAATTATAATGAAATTGAAAAAATCAAACGTACAGCTTGATACTTGGGACTATTTGGCAATGAGGAATGATTACCAGAGCTCATTGGTTCATAGGCAGGATCCTTACAAATATCCGAGATTTTGATTTTTTGAATAGGTGGAACAGGTTTATCCTTTGCTAATTGAGCAGCTTTCGCCCTATCCTCTCGACGTCTAGCACGTTTGGTTATCTCTTTCATATGTTTGGGACCAGGACCTTTTTTGCTATCCAAGACCTAGAAAGTGATATTAGTCGTCAGAATTAGTTGTCACGTACCTTGGCGAAAAAATCCGGAGTCTTGCCGCGTTGAAGCCAACGTTTGACACACAAGACACAGGCATTGCAAAGATCTCCCTCTCGATTTTCCGCGTCTCTACCAAAACATAATAGAAAATGATCTGAATAACGTTGGCTATTAGTAAATCTAGAACTAGAAGATTTGGTTCCACAAATACAACATCCGCCAAGGGATCGGAAGTTGGATCGACCAACTTGATTGCTATTACTCCCTGGAAGAAAGCATAAAATAGCAAGAATTACTTGACATTTTGTAATCAATTGTCAACGAGTAGTTGTGGAAATTTGTCGTCGACCGATTATTTCGTTAAAGAACGTAATACATTAGATGTGACAAGTTTGAGAAGGAATAATAATTGAAATTTCCACTGTCAATGCTCTTATCAATGCCTATCAATCTTTTGACTCTGTTGACGACAGAAATATTGCGTTGTCTGAACCGGAGTTTTATACTGGGCGGGAAATTAGATCTGAGAATTAATAACAGTACATTTGATAAATTGGACTGAAAAATAATGAGAAAAATTCAGCAAGTCTGTTGAGCCTAAGACGAGTGTTTTATTTGATCTAATCTGAGATTTATACTTGATTATTCAAAAAAATTATTTTTAAATGATGTATATTTTGTTTTATTGTTTTCATAACAGCTGATTTAGGCACACTTTCGAATATTCATTTCACATGGTTTTTTTCAATCGTCAGTTATGCTTCTCTATATTCTCGAAATTTAAATTCGATTAAATTATCCAACTCAGAGAACCATTATTAACCTATCAGTTCCTGTATAACTGCTTTATTTGAACTGTAATCAGTTCTAACCAACCTATCTCTAAAGCTTCCATAATTAAAGCAGTAAGTATTCATCTATCTTATTTCATCTTTACTAATATTTCATGGAATTATTTATTCAAGCAGAATAAATATATTAGTTAGCCCTAAATGTTTGTCTCTTTTCCTGTTATAGAAAACTTACTAAGCAGATTTTTTAAGGTTCTTTTAAACCGACACCTTTCTCAGCTTAGCTTAGAATTTAAGCTTAATTTATGAAATATATACATTGCCATCTTATTATAAAAGTTGTTGTCTGTAATTCGAAAATTCTCATGTTCAAATTCGTTTTTCTTTCTATTGGATGAACTTCTTGGACGACCAATCATAAAGAAAACTATATGCCAACCCATAAAAATTTAATTTTCTTTAACTTTCAGTAGTATTCTTGGATGAAAATTTATGAAGGACTCAGGGAAAAGCTGAACAGCAAAAGATCTATTCACAGCATTTTGCTTCGAGTGTCTGAAGAGTTTTATGAATTCCTTCGTCGACCATGTGATCGACACCAACTCCTCATTCATACAATATCAGGATTATTATTTTGGTTTATTTTCTTCATTGGATCGAAGTATATATCAACAAATAGAGAATTTTGTGGCGTCCTTTACTACTCAATTCGGTTATGCTCAGTCATTGCGGTTATCTCCCAAATTACTTCTTGGTTATGCATCCTGGTGACATTTATGGTTATGATCAATTTCAGATTGTTCCTTAAACAATCTAGACAGCCAAACATTGTCTTTGGAATCATTCGTGTTAATTGGGCCTTGATTATTTTTATCATGGTGAGTAATAAAAGATGGATTTTGTCTGAGTTATCAACAATAATTATAATGTATTCCCTTACTTAAATAATACATTTAAAAAATTTCCGTTTTAAGA
Organism: Gyrodactylus bullatarudis; assembly: GCA_012064415.1. Taxonomy (NCBI): domain Eukaryota; kingdom Metazoa; phylum Platyhelminthes; class Monogenea; order Gyrodactylidea; family Gyrodactylidae; genus Gyrodactylus; species Gyrodactylus bullatarudis. The sequence goes on along the minus strand of SSNU01000063.1, from coordinate 374,150 downwards.
ATCTTAAAATTGCCATAGATTTGCAATTGAATCTTTGATATATTCTTTGACTGATAATCGGACTCTTATGAATTGACCCATGTGAAATTGGTTATTACTTTTACATTTTTCAAATTTAAACCATTTGAAAGATTTATTCAGCTGTAGATGACTCAACCTTAATCAAGAAATCTCTTCAAAATCATCAACTTTTTGTTAAAAACAACAACATGTAGTCATAATTTATATGCAATTTCTATTTCAACAAGAGTATTTCTGACTCATTGCGCTGTCTTGGAAAGATCTTTCTCTCGTTTACGTTTTAATCTCGTTTGGATATAATTATTTTTATCGTTTCTCTTCTCTAACCACAACAAATTGGAAAATATTGATTTTGAAGTAGAAACTTTTGGTCATACTACTACTCACTGGTCTACAAGTTTTTACATGCACTGAATTTGTCAATTGAATAGAAAACTAAATTTCTTATTTAAAATATAGTTCATTTATATCATGTTGAGTCATTCTCTTTTTTGTGGCTTTTATATCAAGTAAATTAAAAAGAGATTTTTATCAGTTATCACTGATAACTTATCACATTAGGAATCAGTCGGCTCTTCATGAATCGGCATGAACCAATTCATAATTTTTCTTGAGCTTATTTAAAAGCCTAAATGATTTTATGTTGACACTCGGGAAACACCTTTTCGACCAAGTAGTTCTTTATTGAGTCAATTTGACTTTAACTGGAGAACATAAAAATCAGTTCAAGTTTCAGACTTCTAGACAAATTTATTAGGATAAAATGTGAAAATGACTAATAAAAGTATGAAATCTTGAAAAGAGTTCTAACAGGAATGTAATTCAAGCTTTCATGACATGTATTTCTGAAAAATTCAACAATGCATTTTTCATTGAAATAAAGCTGTCAATTTTTTTATATCAAAAATTACGTTATTCATCTTTGATAAAACAAAACAATTGCTTTGTAGGTACAATTATCATCTATGATTAAAAATTACCTTTTTTAATTCAAAACCGATAACCTCTAAAGCTAATAATAAAAGGTCAAAATGCTTTCTTTCTCTTATCGAATTGTATGAATTTCTTCAACTTTGGAGAAAATTTAATTTTACGACGTCATCTCAAATAAAACAAGCAAAGATTTTTTGTTTAATTTCAGAGTTATAAAATCATTCTGAAAATCAGAAATAATGTAAGCTTACAACAAGCTTTTTCAAATTGGCAAAATTTGTCGCATCTTTTAATTTGGAATTATCAAATTCTGGTATTTTAATACTTTTATTGACTAAGTCTATTATTTTCTCAATTTAATGTTTTATAAAGAGAGATTTTACTATCTCGTCAGTTCTTTAAAATTTATGGTCTTCGTACGGACCAGTAAAACTCAGAAGGAATATTCTATCCACGAATTTGTCTAGCTATTGGTAACCCAATTTCACCATTTTTGCTAATTTTTACATGTCTTTAGTTGATAAATTTATTAATGAAACCCTAATAGTCAATAAGACTATTCTATTGACTAGATATTTAGATGACTACCTTATGTTTACAGACATGAATAAGATTGATATCATCAATATTATCTTCATACTAAGATTTTAATCGCCGCTCAATTTTCTATGAATTTTTACTACTCAATCACTAAAATCCGGAATATCTTGGCCATTCAATAAGTTTCTTAATTTTTATCTTCAAAAATAGTAATCTTTTCATCAAATTGGGCTTCATGGTCAATTTCGTTGTTTTATCATGTCCGTAAGATATATGCCCGTAAAAATGGACAATGACATCATGGAGAATGACTTTCACACTTTAAAATTATTGAAAACATGATCTGAGTACTAAAATTTATCAGAAAAGTAAGTTCTCTCGTGAGTTTTTCGGAGAAAAAAACAATTTCACCCTAGCCTATTAACTAGCTTTAATATAGTATTGAATTCAAATTTCTTCTTTCAACAACTGAGATTATATTTTTCTTGCCTAGACACAAATTTCTAGATATTTTTATTAATATCCTCTCTCGTCCCCTACCAAGTTTATTTTTTGAAAATCTCAGAAGCCTATGAAGATTGACAAAGAGTATAAACAGCTCTCCTATTGAATCATGATGTGTATTAGCAACTTGAAACTTGCAAATCCTATCGAGAATTCATTCATTTTTTCCCATGTGATTTCCTCGTAATAATTACATATGTTTATTATACATTGTATAATAGAGGAAAATAATGCATCTTCTACAAAGGAATTTCAGTAGGTTTGCAATGTAAAAATCTTCTCTTTTTTCGGTAAATGATGATGAATCAGGTCATATTTGTACAACAGCAGGGTTAAACTTGGGGATTTTCTGTTACAATTCTTTCTCTTCATGTTAATTGAAAGCTAATTCTCGATGAATAATTACATTTTTATCTTTCTTTTGTTAAGAAAAACAACCATTTTTGATAAAATTCATCCTTATTCCCATGTATTCCTATTCAAGTTGGAATTTTGCCGCTTCTGTTTTAGCTTAAAAATTTTAACACTTCTCGAAAGTATTTCAGTGCGCTAATTTATACTTTCTATTGTTTTCTTTTCTTAGAAAAACTTTCAGCTAACTTTTTCCTATTCAGGCTATTCTAGTAGGCTGACCCCCTCCGGGGGTTTTTTCCAATCTAAGATTCTATTTTCGGTATACTCAAAAAATTTTACGGACTGATTCTCAGAGTTCTCAATTTTCAAGTAGTATAGTGGTCGCAAAATTTAGGTTTTCACTTTAATTTTTCCTTTAACTTCCTTATTTTAGATCCAATTCTAATAAAACATATACCAATAGAATTGTTACAGCCCATGCAAAATTTTGATAATGTTATTTTTACAAATTCATTCAACGGTATTTGAAAAATTCAAAAATACTATACTTCATTAAGATACAAAACGCAATATTTATGTTTTCACTTTTTCATAATTGATTCTATCGGTAAGTAAGCATCCCATTTTCTCAAGTATGATAAATTAATTTTCATGAAATTTTTCTAGCTCAACTACTGAAAAAAAAATTTTCATGCCTAATCGAAATCGGCTATTCACAAACGATCGTTTGAATGAGCTTTCTGAGCTCAAGAACCGAAATTTAAGCAACCGAGCAATAGCTAAATTGCTTGGTTGTTCGTGTACCACCATCAACAACCTTCTAAAAAGAAAGGGGTACAAGAAAAAATTATTTAAGCGAGGTCTTAAGCCTAAAATTACTAATTTGATGTTGGGAAAGATCAAAAGGATGATTGAAAAAGATGAGAAGAATTGTTCACAGATAAGAAATGAACTGAATCTCAACATTAGTTTACGAACACTCCAAAATACTGCCAAGAAAAACCTTGAATGTCGTTGGAGGAAGGCAAAACGAGTTTGTTTCTTATCTGAAATCGATAAATCGAGACGCCTAGACTGGGTCAAAGGAAAAATAAGAGAGAACTTTGATTGTAAAAGAGCCATATTTTCAGATGAGAAGAAATTCAATTCAGACGGCCCTGATGGCCTTAGTTATCGTTGGCAACTAAAATATCGTTCAAAATCGTAAACAGTCAAAAGAAATTTTGGTGGTGGCTCAGTAATGGTTTGAGAAGGCATCAGTTATGGAGGGACTCTGAGGCTAGAATTCATAAGCTCCAAGATGAATTTAGAAACCTATCAAAAAGTTCTTGAAAACTCCCTGATACCATTTAAAGAAGAGATATTAGAAAATGGATAGATTTTTCAGCATGATAACTCTAAATCCACTAAAGAGTTCTTAGACAAAGCTGGTATAAATATCATGGACTGGCCACCTAGAAGTCCTGATCTCAAACCAATTGAGAACATATGCGGAACTCTATCTCAGAAAGTTTACAAAAATGGGAAGCAATACAGAAATATATAAGAACTGAAAGATGCCATCACTAAAGAGTGGGATTCTTTTAGAAAAGATGATCTTGATCCCTATCTTATGTCTATGAATCAAAGATGTAATGATGCCATTGAAAATAAAGGGGATTTCTTGAAATAAAAAAGTGAAAACATAAATATTGCGTTTTGTATCTTAATGAAGTATAGTATTTTTGAATTTTTCAAATACCGTTCATTCTAATATTAAATTTACTATGGAAAAAGAATCTAATGATTTTCTGAGTTTCTTAGACGTTAAACTAACTAGAAGAGATGACGGCTCAATTCAAATAAACATCTTCAAGAAAAAGACGGACAATGCATTTTGCTAGTTTTAGTCCTATTTCACATAAAGTTGGTCTAGTAATTGGATTGAGTAAGAAGATAAGAAGGATAGCGAGTTCAGAAGAAATTCCAAAGGAAATAGAGAATTTGAAGTTGTGTTTAATGGAAAATGGGTATCCCAATAAATTTGTGGACAAATTTATCAACTTACCAGTCGATAGGGATGTCGTTAAAAACACAGGTGAAGTTGAGAAGACCACAATCTTCATGAAACTTAATTTCAAAGGAGATGGTTTTAGTAATGATTTAAGGGGAAAGTTGACAAATCTCATCGATCAACATTATAACAACATACAATTGAAAATTGTATTTAAAACTCAGAGATTGTTCAATTTGATTCACAAAGATTTACTGAGACCTGAAGAGAAGACTCTATTGATTTATAAATTTCAATGTGACTGCGGATCTTCTTATATAGGACGTACAATCAGAAAGTTGTCAACTAGAGGGAACGATCACCTTAAGAAAGATACAGCGATAACTAGGCATCTTAGACAGGAAGGGCATGAGGCTTCAATTTCGAATTTTTCAATTTTATACAAAAACCCGAGTGATGACAGTACAGACGTTTGGGTGAAGGAGAAATTCTTCATAAATTTATATAAACCAGACTTATGTGTTCAAAAGAATTATTCCTATAACCTTCAACTACCTTGGCCTATGTAAGCTTTTTCACTTTTCTCTCCACTGTTGCTATTTATTGGAGAGTTTTGGTGTTTTTTCAGCTTACATTTATTCTATTTTTCGTCAACTTTTACTATTTCTTTCATAATTTGTAAATTATTATTTTCATTCATCTTTTAACTTTTATCATTATCAAAGAGGCACTACTGATGAACCTTTGAGAAATGTACATTTGGTGTTAATATATCCTTTTTCTACTTTTCCAATTAGGAATTTATGTGGATTTTCGGACGTATTTAAAAATTTACGTGAATATTTTTATCGTAATAAATACCGTTGAATGAATTTGTAAAAATAACATTACCAAAATGTTGTATGGGCTGTAACAATTCTATTGGTATATGTTTTATTAGAGTTGGATCTAAATTAGGAAGTTAAAGGAAAAATTAAAGTGAAAACCTAAATTTTGCGACCACTATATAAATGATCAATTAAAAAATAACCGAAATTTGAATTTCACTCGATGATGAGGTGTAAAAAATGATTAGTTTAAAAAATGAAAGAAAGAATTTGCGCCATTCAGTCGATGAAAAATTGAAATTTTTTTAAATATGTACTTGTTTTAGCCGGGCCCAAGAATTCCATTGTTTGAACTTTAAATTTTATTCAGTAAAGAAGAAAAATCCTAAATTCAAGAGTCTTTTGAAGTTAAAATAAATGCCGATATCAATTTCATTTTGAATTCTCAACATAATTTCAATATAAATTAGACCCTGTTGAAACTATGAGTGAGAAAAAAATTTTATTCAGTTTTTTATTATCGTATAGTATTTTTAAAAATTTTTCTCGTAGTGGTGAAATCTTGGAGAGTTTCATTTATTGGCATGACCTAATGGCTAGAAATCATGTTTTTTTAGCCAATGATTTCCAATACTTCGGGCACCATAAATTGTATTTGATATCGATAGAAGATTGTAAAAAAACTAAAAAAATTCTATTTACCCAGACATATAAAGTAGCATTGAAAGAATACATATCTAGAAATTAGACAAAATTCTCTTTTAATCCTTTGGAATAAATACAGAGAAAGACGATAAGAGGAAGAAAATAAACACTTGAGCCCTCTTCCCTATGAAAATGCATTATAAATTTAATATTTTATATTTTTTTGGATTGGGAAATTATCATTCTAAAGTTAAGTATACTTTTTTTGGACAAATTTTGATTCCTTCTATATTCTCTCAAATTAAACTCGAATGTGAGAAAGTCGAAATTCAATTTCTTCAATATTTTATAATTCGATTTCTGATTTAAACATATGTAAGGGAATCTGAATTCGTCATTAGCCTGACGACTTCAATGAGCTGGTTGATGTATATCTCGATCTCAACATTCACGAGATTTGGCTAGGAATCGTTTATGACTTGTTACACGTTAAGTCTGCTAACTAGGTTCTTCTATAACTAAAGTAAAAATATTTATTTAATGCTGTTGAATGGATAAAAGCTCCATTTTCATTTGTCAATTATAAATTCTGGCCGGTGTAACCATCTTAATTAATATAAAGTTGGGGCTTGTAGTAAAAAATGAGTCTTTTTACACATGTTGAGAAAAAGTCCTAGGAAATTAGGTAAATTTTGATGGTTTTAGGGAAAATGGGATTTTCGTATATCAGAACAAATTCATTTTGACTTTCAAAAATGTGTTCTTTATGGTTAAAATATCAATTTTTGATTAACATGGAACATTGTTCGGGAAATTTTTTTTTCAAATATATGTGATATTATATTAAATATCAGTGAATTTTTATAAACAAAAGCTTTAGAAATGTGTCAAATTATGATCTCAGATATGTTATTTTTTTCAGATTGTACAAATATTTCTCATTGTATGCATAAAAAGGTCAGAAATTGGTCAAGTCAGCTCTGAAGGGGCCATCGATCAAGTCCACAGTGAACGTCTCAATTTGGTCATTATCATCATTTTCAAATCAGCCTTTATTGTCTATCTACTCATGAGTTTACATTCACCTTCACAAAATGAAATAACCTCTTACCCTAGTAGCAGTTATCATAACGAAAATGTAATTCAAGAGCTCACTGTCAGCTTTGACAATGTGCATCGGTACTCTCAGCAGATAAATCTAATCTCAAATCGAAGCTCCATTTATGGTCTCAGGAGTAATTCAGTAGCTTCATACAACCCCAAAGACGATGTACAACAGAGTTTAGAAGTGAAACAGAAAAAGCCTTTAGAAAAATGTGAGTTTAAAAATTATTTTTACCGTATTTTTTCATAAACCATTTGAAACAGCTCAAAATCATTACTTTTGTATTTGAGTTTGAGAGGCTTTTCAATGATGGAATTTAACCCAGTGGACTGAAAGATTGTTTTTCAAACTAAGCCTAGTTGAGATGAAGTCCGAAAAGTCACTAAAATATATCTGAAAAAAATTCAATTTGAATTTCGAAAATACGGCTAATTTTAAACTTTTTAAACATTTCATAGATTTTTATTTACTTATGAGTATACTTATAATTATAAGATTATATTTAATTCTTAAAGTCCCACTGTGACTTTAAAGCCACTTACCAGCAACTCATTATTAACTTCCCTCCCCCATTCGATAGGAAATCTATTAATCTCCTGAAATACGCAAAAATCTCAGCTCTGTCATTCGTCAAACTAGTGCTATACTTGTTTAAAGAAAGTTGATTTTTTCCAAATATTTAATTTTTTAAACGTTATTTTTTTCTTTTTAATATTTTCGTTATGATAACTGCTACTAGGGTAAGAGGTTATTTCATTTTGTGAAGGTGAATGTAAACTCATGAGTAGATAGACAATAAAGGCTGATTTGAAAATGATGATAATGACCAAATTGAGACGTTCACTGTGGACTTGATCGATGGCCCCTTCAGAACTGACTTGACCAATTTCTGACCTTTTTATGCATACAATGAGATTGAATACTTTGGGACTTCAAGGGCTAAATAGTTATGGTTATTTGGGATAAATTGATACAGGTATTTACAAATCAGGTTGATTTTCAAATCTTGAAAATGGATAAACTTAACGCGCCCTCTTAACGTTTGAGCTTCAAATTTCATCGATTTCAAGGATTTAAAGTGATTCGATGCTGATATTTGAAATCAACATTAGACGAAGAAATTAGAAACAAGAAATCTTCGTAATCGACAAAAATTTTGATCTCTAAGATTGAAATTCAAAAAATTAGCTTATTTTTGTCCAGTTTGATTTGAATAGTAATTTCTCATCTTTATCAACTAGCTTTACAATGCTTGAAACAATCATGTCTGTAAAAAAAGAAATATACAATCTCATCTGTAAATTGAAAAGACAGATTTGAATATGAATTAAATCTTTGGTTATTATCAAGTAGCAGGGTAAACAATTTGTTTTCTATCCTAGTAATATGGAAGACAATTATTTTATCAAACAAATTTGATTCATTTTCCAGGTCTTGCGTCTGATAATTTGCGGGGAATCATTATTTCATGTTACTTTTGCTGTTTCTCTCGACTTGACTGTAAATTTAGGAGACATTTTGTTTTTGTCCAAATCCTTAATTTATCACACCTCTATAATCTCTTCTAGACATCATCTTTGCGGCTTTAATATCTCTGTAAAAAAAGATTAATCTCAGAATTATAGCACATAGGGTTAAGGTTTTGACAAAAATTGCTCATGAAAGAGGTGTGATTTTGTTCTTAAAGCAGGCTTATATGAGAGAAAGAATGATCGTCAAAAATGACATTAGATAATGCTATTTTAAGTAAACATTATAAAATAAAATGTTTTAAACATTACTTATTAGTAGTCACCATATATTACAATAATATATTAACTGAGATAATATCTCAGTGAGATATTCCAAAAAAATTGGTTTTGGCGACAACTGTAGGCTGGAGTGAAATTTTTTTTTCTCCGAATAACTCACGTGAGTATTTACTTATATGATAGAATTTAGTATATATTTTGTTTTAAATGAGTTTCTTATAAAATTTTTTATCAACATTCTTTTAAAAATAATTATTCGTGGGGTTACTTGCAAGTACATATCAAATATCTATAATCAAATATTTAAAATGTCGAAAAAATAATTTTCATTACCCTCAAATCCTTTCTAGTGTTGACGCCATTAAGTCGAACTTTACCATTTCCTGAAACAACCACTGATTCTGATAAGAACATGCCTTCTATAGCAACGCCAGCACCATTGGTCTATGAACATTTGCCTAGCAAAATTCGGAGAGAGCCCAAGAGTTTGGTCCGCAAATTCTTTTCATTTAAAGAATAATTTTTTTTATTAAAATAAAACAAAAAATTCATTATTTTCATTTAAATCTCTTATTTATTATTACTCAATTATCAAGTTATTATGTACAAAATGAATCAAGATAAAACTTATTTCTTCTCTGAGGGTGGAAGTTGTGGGTCCAACTTTTGAGCAATCTCATCCATTTCCTCAGCTGTCTTTAGGCCAATGCAATAAGACTCCTTAATGAATGACTTGCAACATTTGTAACCCCATTGGCCATTGTGATAATAACTGCCCCATACTGAAGTATGATTATTTGTGTAAATGTCTTCCTCATAACATGATTTAATAGAAGCTCTTTCTGAACCTTTGATAATTCTACCAGTAGGAGTGTACTCAGCATACGTTTCCCATTGGCCAAGGATGATTTCTTTTGGCACACTGTTGAGATATTCCTTGCCGCCATATTTCTCATGAACTTCTTCATTCATTGTGGACTGAACTTCATTCTTTGCCTCTTGGATCTTTTGAGCGAGTAACTCCATTCTTGTAGGATCAGCCTGCAAGTTTACATCAATGCCAAGTTTATCGTGCATTTCCCAAGCAAAAACTTGCTTCTTAGAGAACTCAATAGCATCTCCGTCATATCGAATAAAGTTATCACCAGCGAAAGGAACTTCTGTAATTGCTTTTCCAGTTGATTCGAAAGGATTTTCTCTCATTGCACGTGTCTTGGGATCATAGAAAGCACTGTTGGGATCCAAATTAAACAAATATTTTGCTGTGTCTTCTCTTATCCTCAAATTCCTAATGGACTGTCTCTGTTTGGTGTCGAATCGTTGTCCAGGCATATCAATATCATCCCCATATCGATCTTCATCTTCTTCGTCTCCCTCATCCAAAGTAGGAGCTGAAGCAGATGCACCTGGTTCTTGTAAGCCTTCAGGCTTCTTAAATGCCTCAGTGATTTTATCTTCCAATTTTTTCGCTTTAACAAGCTTTCTTGCTTCTTCTAGTTTGGCGAACTCTTCAACTAACTGAGAATGCTCTGCTGGGTCGTAGCCGTTCCAACGATCTCTTTTGCCATCAAAATCTAAGTGAATGTTTTTCTGATCAATATCGTCTGGGGCGATATCTTTGTTAGTGAATTTAGCACCCAACTTTCTAGGACGTTCGAGACAATCCTTCTTTTTGTGAGTACGAGCTCCACAATTTTCACAGGCTCCTTCCATATATTTTTTTGCTCGTTTGGAGCCAACTGGAGGACCTTTGATATACCAATCATTGATAGTGGAGCTCTTTTTATCGCTACCATAGGCTTTCACATCCCGTTGATGCTTTAATGTAGGCGTCAATGATCCAAAATACCATGGTGCCTGCATAATATATTGGGGAATATGAGGATTAATATCATGGCCTTCTTCGTCTTTCATAGCCGGCATCATGGCTAATTTACGAGCCTCCTCTATTTCCTTCAATCTTTTGAAGTCTTCCTTGCTTTTTTTCGCTTCGCCATCTGGTTCTTCGCCCTTTTTACGGAGTAGTGACGGGGGAAAATTTGGTACGAAAGACATTAATTTAAGCGATGGGGGTAATAAAACAAACTCACTTAATAAACAACCAATGAATTTTGTTTAAATTTTTCTACTAAATCAAAATATACTTTATCTCAGATTTATGCTTATGATTTTATAATTATCATATTACTATTGAAAATTCAACACCAAATTAGAATACAAGATGTCTGGTCCTGGTAGTCAACCTAAAACATCATCAGTTCCTATTGTTCGTCTTTCAACAAATCAAACACCTCAGAATCATATTTTCTTAAGAACCCCAGCTGGAGCACCTATCAAAGTTATAAATAGAACAATTCAATCAAATTCTCAGATAAAACAACAACCTATTGTCTCAATTCAAAATAAACCTCAAACATCTTCATCTGTTATAAATTCCCGACCCAAACCTGAGGCTAGTAGTAGTGCTCAAAAATCTGGAAATGTACTTCGAGAAATGTGTGTTCGTGTACCGAATAGAAAAGATAGAAAGTTTAGTGTTTTACGTTTTCATGAAAAAGATAAAGTTGACTTCAGTGCCAACAAATCTGCAAATCCTGTCGAAGTTTTTATGCAACGTGAAAATAATTTGAAGCATTTCAAAAATGCAAATAACATTCCTGACGGTCCAACTAAGGGAGCTGGCTCAGAATTCGGTAAGGAAGCACGCCAGGAAGCTAGAATGAAAAAATATGGTATCAACAAGCGCCAATATAAGCCAGATGATCAACCGTGGCTTATGACTGTAGGCAAGGGAAAAACTGCTAAACGTTATCGTGGTGCTCGTGAAGGCACTGTATCTGATAATGTTGATTACTACCTATTTTGCCAAACAAAAGATGGAAATTTCGATGCTTATCCTATCCAAGACTGGTACAAAATGAATCCAGAGGTCAATTACAGATTTCTAAAGGAAGATGAAGCTGAAGCTGAGTATAGCAAGCTTAACAAGACACTCAATTTATTTAACGTCATGGTTCAGAGGAAATTAGGCAATGAAGATGAAAAAAATGAACAGGATAAGGATTCTCCGACTACCTCTAATGAAAAAAAGTAATTACTACCATTTATTCTATTATTAAATACCTTTTCCCTTTAAAATATCTTTCTTTTTCAGGGGCAAGAAAAATAATCGTCGGTCGTTCAAGTTGACAGATCTCGATGATCTTGATGAAAAGGCTGATGCTGAGGACGAAGCAGATGATGAGAAAGATGAAGTAGACCCTTCTAAAAAGGAAGAAGAAAGTATGCAAAAATTACCATATTCTAAATTAAAACTAAACAAAAAAATTTTCCAGAAAACTCCAAGGAAAAAAAGAAACGAAAAGCTAAACAACTTGCTTTGGCCCTAAAGAGGCATGGTACAAAAAGAAAACGTCGTAAGCGTCATCATGATCCCTTTGACTCATCAGAGGATGATGAAATGGATTATTTAGAAGAAGCCCAAGATGAAAGTGATCCAGATGATCACATGGGCGATGAAGTAGATTACATGACCAATTCTTCCTCTGATGAAGAAAAAATGTCCGAGGAGGAACGTGAAAAACTCTACGAGGTTACTGGGGTTGATGAAGAGGCTGGCCTAAAGGCTTTACTCACTGATCTTAGTGAAGATGAGGAAGAAAATGAAAAAGAAGAAGATAATCAATCAGATAAGCCGGATGATAATTTGGATAGTGACGGAAACGAGTCTGGAGACAATCGAAATTCTGGCAAATCGAAAAGTAAGGCAGGAAAGAAAGCAAATAATAACAGTTCTGATGATGATTCTTCGGACAAGGGAACCTCTAGCAGTGAATCGTCTTCAGAAGCCTCTGATTCATCTGATTTCGAAGGAAAGAATCCTCCCGATGCTAAGATTGCTAAAAAATCAGACGAAGATACCACTCAAGCAAACAAATTGAAGAACAAAATTTTGAACTGCAACCTTGCTTCGGAACTACCTACTAGCAGTCCAAGTGTTAAAGTAGATCCGGAGTTAATGGCTGCAGTTGCCAAGTATTTAAAGAGAAAACCTATCACACTCACCGAGCTTATGAAGAAAATTAAAATGAAAAAGTTATTGCTTAAAAATCAAAGCTATGACGTAATGCTGGCTGAGGTTTTGAAACAACTTCGACCAATTAAAGATATGATCAATGGTCAGAATGTCTTGTATCTAAAATAATATTTCAATATTTTTTAATAAATTTTAAAAATGTTATTAGTTGAATAAACTTGACTCTCATGCCTGTAAATAGTAGAAATAGGATTTTAACCAATATTACAATTCACTGGGATACTAAACTCAAATTAAGAATAATATTCAATATTACTACTATAATCTGAGTAAGATTATCTGACTCTTTTTTTATTTAAATCAAAAAATTTCAGCATTTATTAATTAAAACAACTGATCAGTTATATGTGGTATACTTTAAAAATCACTTTTAATGATTACTGCGTAAATTTGATTTGATAATATTTAGTAAATATCTTCAAGCACGTTACAAAGGTCTGATAACAAGGATTAATGAATCCCTTTCAATAAATTATGAATAACATTGAAGCTGAAATAATTCCTGTCGATTCGACAAGCGATGTTATTGCCGGTCGTCGGAAAAGTTCTCTTATTTCAAATAATAAATTGCTAAACATTGAATCCCATTCAACTGAAGACTCTTTACGGCTTATAGCATCTTCAAAATCAACAAACGGAGATACTTCTTTAAAATCAACTTCATCAAATGCATTTAACGACACTGTAGAAGAAAAAATATCATTGAAAAACTTGGAGTTGACTGAAAACTTTCCCATGTCGCCAGGGAGAGTTCTTCGACTCTATGGAACAAAATTCAATGAATATGAACAAAACGAAATCGTAAACTATTCCCAAGTTTACTTTATTGGCCAAAAGAATAAGGAGCGAAGTAGAAATGGTGTTAGAAACAGTGGATATGATGATGAAAATGGGTCTTACATTCATTTCAGTCATGACCATGTTGCCTATCGCTATGAAGTGCTCCGAGTTCTCGGAAAGGGAAGTTTCGGTCAAGTTGTCAAAGCCTATGATCACAAGAAAAAAGTTCTTGTAGCTTTGAAGATGGTTCGAAATGAAAAACGCTTCATTAATCAAGCATTAGAGGAGATTAAAATTTTAGAGAATTTAAAAAAACAAGATGTCGATAATGCTAGAAATATTGTACATATAATAGAGAATTTCAAATTTCGAGGACACGTTTGTATAACATTTGAATTATTGAGCATAAACCTTTACGAGTTGATAAAACGATGCAAATTCAAAGGTTTTCCGCTTTACCTTGTCAGAAAATTTGCTCATTCTATCCTAATCTGTCTTGATCTTTTACACAAGAATGGAATCATCCATTGTGACCTAAAGCCCGAGAATATCCTTCTCAAACAGCAAGGACGAAGTGGAATCAAAGTAATTGATTTTGGATCAAGTTGCTATGAGAACCAACGCGTCTATACTTATATCCAATCAAGATTTTATCGCGCCCCTGAGGTAATACTTCGCCTCAAGTATACAGTTGCTATTGATATTTGGAGTTTTGGTTGTATTCTTGCAGAACTTTTAACTGGTGAGTTATTATCTGCACTTTAATCATAATTTTTACAATCGACTCTCTTTCCGAGAACTTATTTTTTTTTCTAATTAGAGATTTAGTAGTTTGCATCGATAAATTCTGATGATAATATTCTGCATTTTAAATTATTGTAATCCAAAGCATTATGGTTTCATTACAATGAAATAAAATCAAGTTTACTTTTAGAACTCGTTTAAATATTTAGAGAAGCATGGAAGAAAACACACGAGTCTATAAGAACATTTCTTTATCAAGATAATTAAATTTTCAATAAATTAAATTAAAATCTTTTTCATGAGAAATGTGGCTATCTGGTTGATTTTCATCATAATCTTCTAATTTTATGTATGTGATTTTAATCTCTGTGTTATAATGTGAATTTTATTATTAGTAGTATTTAAAAAAAAAATTATTCATTGTTATGTAATTAGAAATTAATACATTTCTTTTTTTGGCCAACACTGTTCTATATATTTTTTTTTTACATTGTACAATGTACAATGAAATTCAATCCATCTAATGCATAAAATAATCATGTAATACAGTAATATCAAAGCAGTTAATTTACCATCTAAATCTAATGCTACCTAATGTTCCATGTAAACTCTACTGAGTATAGGGTGGGAGGGGACAGGTATAGGCATTGCATAGATATTTGATATTGTCTCATTAAATTTTCTTTCAATCAATTTAACTACTCTAGACTAATGATACATGCAACCATATGGGAGAGAAAAAATGTAATTTTCACCAATATTTCCCCTTTTAATTGATACGGTCCTTATCATTACTTTAATCTATAGGTTAATGTGTGGGTTTAAGGAGGCCCTTAAAATAACGTAGAGCATATCACCAAAATAAGGGGTATTTGCAAAACTAGAATTTCCAGAGAGTGTTTATTCAGAATTATTATGTTTTTAAATTGAAAAATCAGATTTCCTATGTCTTTTCAAATTTATTCAATTTTATTAACCCTTTCGGTGCCGGTGGACATATATGTCCATTTGAATTTGGCTATCATTTTTATAACCTTATTGAGATTTCTTATCAATTTCAAGATCAACTACTAAAATCTATTTTATGGCTATAATTTGATCAGATTCTATAAATCATACCATCATCATATCATAGTGGATCTCTTTCTTCTGATTGGTCAACATACTCCTTTCAGTGCTCATGACTAATTTGAATGTTTTCATTTATCGATAATTATAATTATTATTATTCATATAAATATGGATCTATTTCCATGATAAAATCTCTTCTCCTTCAACATTCTTCAAGAAAGTAAAATGCCTTGAAATTGTGTTAGGGAAGATTCAGTCAGGGAAAGGATAACGATAATGAACTACAGTTTGTTATCGATTTAACGTCCAGTTGAATAATATATTTCTCTTCTTTCCCCCTACACGTCGTTCATTATCATCGAAACATTTGAATGAATTTATTTTAATGATTTTACTCTATGCTTGGATTTGTCCCGAAAAAATTCGCTTTCTTTATTTGTTATAAATGACAGCTAGAAATAGCTTTATCCCAAGTAAAAGTTTGAATTGGCTAAATTATTGGAATTTGAATTTCACAAATGTTACATCATAATCTCCTTATCTCCAGATCGTTCTCTTACAATCTTCAAGGTCCTCAAAAATTCTTCAGGTCTGAAAATTAATAAATCTTATTGTTGATTTTTTATTTTCAAGTTTTTTGCTTTTATTCCGGTTTCAGTGTATGCGAAGATTACTGTATTTTGAAATGATTCAACTATGAAAGAATCGATAAAAGTAAATCACGATTTATTATTCAAAAATAGTAGTAAAAGCAGTTTAAAATTCGAACTAACATAAAAGTCAAACGTTGTTCGCTTGCTGCCTGACTATGTTGTATTCTGGCTTGTATTGGTCTATCTGTATAAAAAGAAAAAGGAGAGAAAGGTGTAGTATTTCTTAAAAAATAAGGATCATAAAAATTACAGTGATTGTTATAGTTATCAGAATTATTAGAGTAATAACTCTGATAATATAATTCATCACTTGAAAGAACATTAAAATTAAGATTAGAATAAAAAACATTTAGATTACCCTGATAAAAATAATTAGGACTCACACAATATTTCGAATACATGTCGTATTCTTCTTCTGGCGTGAGATTTTTCAAAAAACTTAAGATACTTAAACCCTGTGTGTCCAATCAAAACATTAAACCAATCAGATTTCTTCTCAACTTTAATCAATCAATTCTAACAAACGATTTCCAATATTTATATCCGTCTTATTACCATCAACAGCCTCGTTTAGTTTAATCTCTATAGACTCCAAAATCATATTTTTATACTTAATTCTCATGTATCCTAGACTTCTTACGTCATTAACAGCTCCCTGAAGAACTACTTGGTTCAAAATTATAAAAGTCAAAATTTATTAAATGAATTTAGATAAACTGTGTAACTGATAGAGAAAACTACAATAAAAACTGCATTTAAAATGATTCAATAACCGATTTGATTAATTTTGAGCAACGAATAGAGAGATGCAGTGAATTTTTTACATCATCATCTAAAGCTAGTTGATATGAAATCATTTTTTCAATATCATCGACTATTATTAGCTAATAATGATCTCTCAGAAAATAACTTCAAAAAAGTGGGAGTTTGGTTTGAATTCAAAAAATAACCATTCTTGTCATTCTTTCAAATTAACAAAATGATTGAGAGCCAGTTCAAGTTTTGTCAGATAATGTAAATAGAATAAATCATCTAGCCTTTGCTGAATATCAAGGGAGTGTTGTTTAGAGTTATTCAGAAAATAGGACGCAAATCAAAATTTCATTTAAATTATATTTTTTGACATATCAAAAGCCCTATTGAAATCAGAGTAAAGAAAAGTGTCGAAATATAACCAGAATTGTTAGTAGCTTTCTCTAATGATGAAATTTATGATTACATCTTCCTTAGTATTCAGATGAAAATTCGTTCACTGTAATAATAAACATGATCCAATTCTTTGCATTAATATCAACAGATAAGTATATAGTTTGAGCGAAAAGAATATGATTCTTGTGTTGGAGAAGAAAAATTGATTTGAATTTCAAAATAGTAATAATTTATAGTACAATTTTGAATGATGTTGTATTTCTTTAAATTGCGTCTATAAAATTGTGATCCATCAATATTTGGAAAAGTAGAAAAAAGGATATATTAACACCAAATGTACATTTCTCAAAGGTTCATCAGTAGTGTCTCTTTGATAATGATAAAAGTTAAAAGATGAATGAAAATAATAATTTACAAATCATGAAAGAAATAGTAAGAGTTGACGAAAAATAGAATAAATGTAAGCTGAAAAAACACCAAAACTCTCCAATAAATAGCAACAGTGGAGAGAAAAGTGAAAAAGCTTACATAGGCCAAGGTAGTTGAAGTTTATTTACTATCTATTCTATTTTTCGTCAACTCTTACTATTTCTTTCATAATTTGTAAATTATTATTTTCATTCATCTTTTAACTTTTATCATTATCAAAGAGACACTACTGATGAACCTTTGAGAAATGTACATTTGGTGTTAATATATCCTTTTTCTACTTTTCCAATTATGAATTTATGTGGATTTTCGGACGTATTTAAAAATTTACGTGAATATTTTTATCGTATCAATATTTGGGTTCATTTCTACATGTACTAGGGAGAGGCAACGTATTTTTTTCCAATATCCAATTGAAGATGGTGAAATTAAATGTCCCATGGTATCTGACTTGATTCAGATTCTCTTCTAATACCTAGATGTTAGAAATTGGACAATAAGAGAGTCAAAGAAATATTCAACCCAGTGTAATTTCTACATTGTAGTGTAATAAAGCTATTTGATATGAAGATAAAAAACTCTAAATTTTTCTCTCTTGAAACCCATAATGAAATGAGTCCTTACTAATATATATATATTCCTTACTCAAATATATTAGATTCTGATTTTAATTCATTATGAGGATTGGAAGACAAGTGAACAATTAGGGCTCTTAGGTTGTTGAGGTTGCCAAATTTCTAATTTTGATCTCAACATTTTTATTGACTTTAGAGAGTTGTCTGATTTGCAATTATCACGAATGGGGAATGATTCAAAATTAGAAAAATTTTCTTTAAAATGGTAGGTCTAACTTTATGGCAAAATTTTAATTTTTGTTCAATTTTGATCGCTTCACTTCATAGAAAAAGTGGCAATTTTTTGCTTTTTTTGCCCCCACACCTTGACCCCATTTCATTGTGTAATTCATAAGAAAATTAGTTTTCTTCACTACTCGGTGAATGATACTGAGTAATTTATAAAAATATGAAATTCTCGTTTTCATGACTCTATCTGCTTTGGCTTGTAATTGTTGTAGTAATGGTTAAAATTCCTCTTTTTTTCCTAGTATAGATTTTATTTTGAAACGCGTTCATATTTTTCTTCCATCACTGAGTGAAATTATTATCCTTCATCTCGTTTATTTCATGATAAATCTCTATATATTATACAGCATCACTGGATAATAATACACTCTATGCATATAATGATTACAATCAAATTCTGAAGAATGCATCGTGAGCGTAAATTATCTCAATAAAAGAATCTATTATGTATTATATTAGAATGTATCCCATCTCTTTGTATAGATCACTTTTATCCACACTTTAACGTAATACAATTGTTTATCTGACCCTTAATCAACTCCCAAAAGTAATCATAATTTTGAACCAAGTAGTTCTTCAGGGAGCTGTTCGGCATAGATTGACTATAACGTTGTTCGCTTGCTGCCTGACTATGTTGTATTCTGGCTTGTATTGGTCTATCTGTATAAAAAGAAAAAGGAGAGAAAGGTGTAGTATTTCTTAAAAAATAAGGATCATAAAAATTACAGTGATTGTTATAGTTATCAGAATTATTAGAGTAATAACTATTTTTTCAGGGTAATCAAAAGTAATACTAAAACGTATAGCCCAGAAAAAAAGTGCATGATACAACTCATCTTTTGCATATATTTCTTTCGCAGTCTTACTCAGGTAGATTGGTTAACTTAAAAATATACGACAAAAAGTTGAAAAATAATAAATTTCTATTTATTTATAGTGTACATATAGAGAATAGTGTATTTATATTCAGAGAGAATTCTCTTACACGAGAAAAAATCAATAATCAAAATTTTATTCTCATTCTATTTCACCTTGAATTATCTTCTGACTTGAAGAGAGAAAAAATAAAATGAGAATTGAGTTGCTTAAGAAATAAATAAACTCAACTACTACTATTCGACACAAGTATTTTATTTGTACACTGTAAGGTAAAGATCAAAAGGAGACAGTAAAAAAGTTGGAAGGAAAGGAAGTTGAGAAGAAATTAACTAACAAAATACAAAACTTCGAGACTCACATGGGAAAGCATGAAGAAAATTTTCTCTCAAGTTATTTCAAACAGAAAAATATTTTTAGTCTGAACCAAATGCCCACTTTTTCGAATTTTAATTTGAAAATTTGTATCTTTTTTCAAAGTGAACAGTTGGTCAAAGGAAATTAAATTAACTACAAGGAGATCAAAATTTCAATCTAGGAGTGCAGCTCATCTTGTTTACTGTTTGATATTTTGTAAAAATGGCGGGTCATTAGAAAATTTATTCACGATATTCGGTTCCGTTGACTAATTTTTAGATGTTATAAAATAGAGATTTTTCAATGAAAATATTTTCAAAAAATCTTTAACCCTTTTGATACTTCAGGGACTACTGTATTCTAATCAAGGTAGTTTTCTTTTCTATAAGGTGGTTAAATAGGCATAAAATTGAGTTGATGTATAGGATTTTCGAATTAAATAGGTAAATTTTCAACTTGAACTTTGAATAGCTAAGAAACTAGAAGAGTCCTTTGATGATGTGATTTCTGTCCTTTTATCTCATTCATGATTTTCTCTAGCCCTGCAATAGAGCCCTGCAAGTTGAGTTTTTTTATTTTTTTCGAAAACTCTATTGTAGAATTTTTTAAGAAGCACATATCTGAAATCAGGGAAAAATTCTCTACAAAAGTGGAGAATATTATTGAGTTAAATTTTTCCATGTATGACTGTGTTAGCTCCACACATTTTCATCTCTTCTTTGGGAAAATTGGGAGGACAATCAAAAAGTTTTCTTTCACACTGATTACACTGAAATCAAAATAAATTTTCGTTAATTTAAAAGTGAGAGAATGACCATAAAATTTGTGATAAACTCGTCATTTTCCAAGGATTTTTGGTCATCAAAATTTTACTAATTTTCCAGGAGTAAATACAATCAAGAAATCAAAATTCGATCCAGCATATCTCACTAATTTCCATCTTCATATTAACTAGGTGTATAGTAATAACCTGTGACGTCGCATACCTAGTATGGTTCTAGAATGACTGGAAACTTATTTTTCAAGAATCTCAACGTGTAATTTAGAATTCTGAAAAATATTTACAAAATTCTAGTTCAAAATCCTTAATTTCCATCTCCATATCGACTAGCTTTAGTTCCCAAAAGAAGACTTTTATTTGATAAAAGGTATTCTTTTAAAAATCAGTTCACATAGATGATGAACATTCTTGTTTTTCTGTACGTGTTTTTTCTTTTTTTTCTATTACCCTCTTGTTCCATCCCAGGCATATTCTCTTGTGAGTAGACAATCCTTGAGAATTATTTCTTGCATCCACATAAATAATTTGATTTTCTATCCCAGACATATATAATTCTATGCAGGAATTTACTCTCACAGTTTCTTTTACTATTTCTATAATTATACGTACACTCTCTTCTGTTGAGTTAGAGGGAAAATCTTTAATCTGGAGGTAGGAAATGTTCCTACAGCAAAGATACTAGTTGCTTGTTCAACAACCATTGTTTATGGCAGTTTTATTTTTGAATAGAAAAGCTGTTAATGTCTTGTCGAAATATGCGGTAAGTAGAGCTTGAGGAATAGTATATAGAACAATTTTGATTGGCTAAAGCAGTTTAAGTCTCATGAGAAGTTAAGGATTACTAGTATCCATATCTATTAATCGAAACATCCCTGTTGAAAATAATGAAAACAGGTAAATTCGAGCTATAAATGCAGAATTGGACATAAGACATGTAAAGCTGTTGAAATTGAACTAAAATAATTGATAGAAAATCGAAAAAAGAGGTTCTGGAAAATTACTTTCTTGTTTTGAGTAAAAGAAAAATTTTGTGCAATTAGTGATTTTTTTTTCAAAAAACATGAAAACTTGTATTTTTGTTCTTTGCATCTTGAAAAAATATTTTTCTACTTGGTTACATCAAATTCAAGGTCTATGCAATTTTTGGCTCAATGATACAATATAGAAGCACCCAAAAAATGTAACTCATGCCGTAGTTAGTTTATATAAAAATTATTATCAACTAATCCAACTTATTTATTATATCAAAGAAATACTCAGAACATTTTTCCAACAACAATTGATATGAACAAAAATAGCATTAAGGAAGCTCTATAAATATAACACACGGATGAAATGGGAACGAGTCCCTTGTGAAGATGTATATGATAAGAGCAGCCTCTAAACGTTTTGTCATTTTAGAATCTTTGTCGAATAGTAAAGAATATACTGATAGTAAAGCAAATTAATATAAAGATGGGAATTTATGATTTTTATAAAATTATAAATTTTTTCATCAATAAATCGAATTTGATCAAGACTTTTTGAAATCTAGATCGTAGGTTACACTTTCAGGATCTGAAGAAAAAATATTTGAAAAAAATCTAATTGTAGTTATTGCATTTTTCAAATCTAGCGATGGCGCCGAATTCCCAATTTTTTTGAACTTTGAGTTGATAACTTCTGTTTATTTTAAAGTGAGAGAGTGATCAAAAGTTAATTTTTAGGATCACGATTAGTCAAAGAAAACGATTATGACCATGAAAATTTCAATGGACTTGCCAATTTCCAGGGATCTTGAATCATCAAAATTTCATTGATTTTCAAGTAGTGAAAATGTTCTAAAAATCGAAATTCGATTTTCACACGAAGATGGGCGGATTCTCAAAATCTGAAACAGCATATTTGATTTCTTTGACTAATCGTGATCCTAAAAATTAACTTTTGATCACTCTTTCACTTTAAAATAAACAGAAGTTATCAACTCAAAGTTCAAAAAAATTGGGAATTCGGCGCCTTCGCTAGATTTGAAATATGCCATAACTTTCTTAAAATTAGATTTTTTTCAAATATTTTTTCCTTCAGATCCTGAAAGTGTAACCTACGATCTAGATTCCAAAAAGTCTTGATCAAATTCGATTTCATGATGAAAAAATTTACAATTTTGTAAAAATCATAAATTCCCATCTTCATAATTAGGTATACATAACGAAAGAAAATATTGAATTTGGGAATAGAATTTGAAATGAATACACTTCTGACATGATATTGATCTAGCCATTTTATTTATTTGGATTATATTACCGACTTCCTATCCTTCATGAAGTAATTTTTGATAAAATAGGCTTATTTTATATACTTGTATGCTTGAATAGTGAATATCCTCTTCTTGACAAGCAATTTTTTTATCGGTTCTAATCCCTTGGATAATGGTTCGAAATGTCTTCAACAATTTCTTGCTTCTCTGTCGAACTTCTTAAAGAAAATTCCGAATGGATTGAAAGTTTTGCTCTTCTAAATTTATTCAAATTCAAAAATTTGTTCAGTTTACACACCATTAAAGAATAAAATTTCTCATTATGGCATCAGGGCTCATAAAGGCTCTATAGGGGTGAGACAAAGTGACCACCACTCTTTTGAGGCAATAGAACTCAAATCATAAGGTTCTTTTAGTGATACTTGCGTTTCTAATTCTATGTATTGTCAAGACTAATCTAATCTTGACACACTAGATTTTATTGAAGATAATTAATTATAATTAATTAATTTGATAATTATCAGATTGGTTGAACAAGATTAAAAATTCATGCTTGATATCATAAAAAACTCAATATTACTCAATCTCTTGTACCCTCTTGAAAATCTAGAAAAGATTAAATTTCAAGAATCAGTATCAATTTCAGTCAGTAGCTGTCTCAATTGTTAAAGTTTATTTGTCGTGTCTAAATCACAAAAGCATGATCACTCTCATTTGTATTGCGTGGCAAAGAATTTTCAAACTAGAGAGAAAACTTTGTAAGAAGTAAAACAAAGCTGGACATGTGCGTAAATTGGGAGTGTGTCCGAAATTGGAAACAAGTTTTCATGCCGACATTCCATTGTTTCAAGGTAATATTCTAAAAGAAGAGATTATTCTAATTTGAACATGAACTATTTGTTTCGCTTGCTTTATTTTCTATTTGGACAGTTGATATCGAGATGGAAATTTACGATCATTACATTAACAATTGGAGAATAAATTCGAAGTTAATTTTCACCAGTTAATTCGGCTCGTCTGGCAATTAACGAAATCAAGATTTGGTACCTCTAATGTTCGTCTTGAAATCCTAGCGTCAAAAGTAAAAAATAAGATACTGTTTTTGAGTATTCAAATATGCAAACACAAGAATTCTATCTGCTAAAGCTTTTAGGATAGTCAATTTTTGGATCCAGAAATTAGTGTAGATTTCTCATCAGAGTATACGATTTTGGTAATTTTGGATGAAATATGAATCCTGATAAAACTTTCTCTGGGAATTTAAAGGTTATGAAACAGTTTGTAAGCTAAGCTTATTAAACTGTGTATTAATTATCCTTTTTAAAGTTGATTTGTAGAAAGGATATTCTAATTTGCATTCTAATTTGTTTTCTTCTAAGCGGATTAAATAAAAGAAAATCAGGATTTTATACTAGTAATCCCTTCAATAAATCATGTACACTGTTTTTTATAGGGATTTCTCTCGTAATCTTAAGAAAGTATGATTTTTCATTGCAAATGAAAAAGATTGTTAAATTAAAATCCCAAAATTTGAAAAATAACCGAGAGATTTACTAGAATAGTAGAATCAAAAATCTGCTGCAGCTCATGAAGTATAGTGAGGATGATATTATACATTGTATATTGAAGTCATACAAGATGTCTTGAGATCAATTAATTTTTTAATTCAAACCAATCAGCGTTGGGAACTCATAAATCAATAAGGAATTAGCATACTTGTGTTCGTTTTTACTGACCCTTTTTTTCGATTACGATCATTTTTTCTCTTATTTTGCCTACTGCTTCGGATAGACCATATCTTTTCACTATTCTTGATAAACCAAGTCTTTAATATGAGCAAAATCAACGAGCAAAAACTCATTCTATCGAGCAATGTAAATTTTTTCTGAATTTGAAATCATTTCAGAGGTTGTTGCTCAGAGCAGAGGATGAATCTCTAGAAAAAAGGTCAGCCAATCAAAATAGCTGAAACCGCTCCCTATTAATAATTCATGAATGATTTATTTCCATATACTTTCAACAAATTATCTCCCATATCGATTACTTTTTACTTGGAATAGAATACAAAATTACTTTACCCTTGAATGAATAGGACGAAGGAACATTTAACGTATCGAAAAAAAAAATTCTCTAAGTATTGCTTAGCTTATTTCAATTTGGTGTGGCACTCTTAAATCTTCTAAAGCTGAGAATTTTAATTTATACAAAAATTCCATTTTGAATTCCCATTTTTTCGAAATTTGAGCTAAATTTTTTTTATTGATTTTAAAATGACATTTTTAAACACGGAAACCAAATTCGATGTGATTATTTACCTCAGGGTCGAGAAGGTGTCGAATTTCAATGGTTTGATCATTTCTACTTCTTGTAAATTAGTAAAAATAAAGCTTTGTTCACCAAAACAATTCTTTCGTTCTTTCTTAACTCCAGCATGACTCCAGGTCAGCAGCCCAAAAAAATTGAGTTCAGATTTCGAAAAAAATCGCTAATTCAAAGAACGACCACAATTTTTTTTAAAATTTATTGGTAAAATGGGCTCACATAATATAGATTTTCAAATTATTTTATATTTTTTCCATCAAGAAATCAATTTTCGATTTTTTTGTTAGAAGAGTTTATTTTTAGTATATAGTTATGTATAAAAATATAGTTATCTAAAATTTTGGTCAAGATTATTTGGAATCTAAACCATGAGTGAGAGAGTGATCAAAAGCTGATTCTTACGATTACGAAAAGACGAATTTATCAAAATTTTCATGGGGATAATCGGTTTACTTGTTTTATTGTGATTCTAAAAATCAACTTTGAAATCGGTTGAAACTATTGTATTGAACGTACGTATACTGCACGAAAAAAGAACAATTTTAATTATTATTACCAATCAACGATTTTTAAAATTATTGACTCAGATTTTCTCATATGGTAATATCTATAGAAAAAGAATTTACAATTTTTGTATGTCATCTTTCCAAAATATTTATAGATACAAGCCCTGAATATATGAATAAATACTGTCGTATTATAAAGGTTACTTTGAGACCAATTAAATTATTCATTAATTGTTAAATTGACAAGATATTCTTTTCTCAACATACTAAAGCTAGTTAATTTTTACAAAATTCTTATTTTTTTCATCAAGAAATCGAATTTGATCAATCTAGATCATGAAGCCGTCTATCACGGTTCGGAGAAAAAAAATTTAGAAAAAATCAATTTTTAAGGAAAATACGGCAAATTTGAAATCTTGAAGTAGCGCCAAATTCCCATTTTTTTGAAATTTGAGTTGAAAATTTTTAAAACTTCAATGTGAGAGAGTGATCAAAAGTTGAGGATCAAAATAAGACAAAAATACCGATGATCATAATAAAAATTTTGATAAATTCGTCATTTTTCTGGGATCTTGAAATATCCAATTTCATCGACTTTCAATGATGAAAAAATCAAAATTTGATTTTGACACGATTATGGGGGGATTCTTAAAATCAGATTCAGAATATTTAATTTCTTTGACTAATTGTGATCCTTAGAATCAACTTTTGATCCCTCTCTCACATTGAAGTTTAAAAAATTTTCAACTCAAATTTCAAAAAAATGGGAATTTGGCGCTACTTCAAGATTTCAAATTTGCCGTATTTTCCTTAACCCTTTCAGGTCCGAGTCTATTTAATGACTTCAAACATTGAATATAGATACATATTCGGAATCAGAATGAATTATAGATGAATAATAAAACCTTAAATCATCTGAAAACCTTTTAATAAAATATTCTTTTTCGACACTTTTCAATACATTTTTCCTATCTACTTTCAAGCGACCACACAAGTAATTGTAGGATTTTTTAAATAAATAAGTTGAATTTAGTCTATCCCAATGAAATACCTCATGGTTCAACTTTTTTTGGGAAGATTGATAAAAAAGTTATTAAATGGTGCGTATCTTTTATTCATAGGATTTTTATTTCTACAAAAATTTTTAGGTTTGATATTTTGGCCCACATATAGGCCATGGACCTGAAAGGGTTAAAAATTGATTTTTTCTAAATTTTTTTTCTCCGAACCGTGATAGAGGGCTTCATGATCTAGATTGATCAAATTCGATTTCTTGATGAAAAAAATAAGAATTTTGTAAAAATCATCAATTCCCATCTTCATATTAACTAGGTGTATTTAAGAAGATTTTATAATTTTGTATAAAAATTCTAATTTGAAATCTGATCATTATTTATTTAAAGGAACACCTTTATTTGCTGGTAAAGATGAATCTGATCAATTGGCCAGTATAATGGAAACAATAGGAACTCCACCAAAAGAGTTTATCGATTCTTCCAAGAGGAAGACTGAATTCTTCACTCCAAATGACTATCTCCCAAGGTATTGTACTTCTGTTACAGGTACAACATCAGATCAGGATAACACGCGGACTCATGAGAACTCAAAAAGTCCAAAAGCCAGTAAGTTTGGCTAGAAAATTTTGTTTTGATTTCTTCGGAGAATTCTTGAAGAATAATTCAATATCTGACTTTTTAAATAAATTTTAGTAGATTTAATTGGAATATAACCTAATCTTTTTCAAAGCCTCTTCTTCCAGACGTTTCGGTACTGAGATAGTCAAGTACCTTCTTCAATGGATGAGACACTTGTAATCTTTCATTTTATCCAAACTAGGGTCCTGCCGAATTCTCATTTTCAGAATGGTTCTTAAAAATTTTAATCTTGCGTCAAACTTTCTTGACTTTTTTCAGTAAACCAACACTGTATTTAGTTTTATTATGAATAAATTCCTATTAATTTCACAATACTGTATATCATAGAAAGCAATTTTGTCATTATCTAAAACAGGCTGCAGTAAATTAATCAGATCCACCTTATTTACAGAAATATTTAATTTTCTTTTGTTTAAATTCATTATTAAATTCGCGCAAGATTTATTCTCGTTCTGATTCTGAAGGATCCTAATCTAAACTCCTATTGGTCTAGTTCTGGTAAAAACCATTCAAAATCAAATAAAAATTTAAAGTAATGCCTTTGTGGAAACGAATTCTTTTTGATTTGCTTTAGGCCATATAATTATAATTATATATATAATGATCAGAGGCTTGATTATAATTATTATAAATAATCAGCGAAGATTATATATAACTATCGAGTTCTATAAATTGATTGTAACATATACACTGAACGTTCAGTGTGTAAACTGGAAAATTTTCTTAGATCTTGAATTACAAGTGTTAAGCCCAATTTTGTTGAATAAATTGCAGTTTCCAATAATTGCATGCAGATATCAATTGGTTTGTATGCATTCAACTAAGAAAAAGTAAATGTTTTACCCCTTGATTAAGTTTCAAGTTTTCGACCACAGAATGGAGCAAGCTTCATTTCTAATGGGGCCAAGGAATGTTTAGGTATGATTTTGCCACTGAATGCCTGTCAAATAGGGGGAAATGCAGAAGAAATAAAGTTCTTTGCAATTCTAGGTCCTATAAAAGTTTCTCATGTAATAATAAATAAATGAATACTAGCTGATCCGAACCCGCTACGCAGGGTTTTTTTTAAATTGGAGAAGAAATATTTTTGTTTGAAGAATTTAGGCGATTTGAGAAACCATTTCAAGCAACCTATAGATATTTTAATCAAGTTTTTCTAATGTACTGAAGAAATAAGGAATTGAGAATTTGATATTGACCAATAACAATAAAGCTTTAGTTTATCTATGATAAGGAAAAACGAAAAAAAATTGGGCCAATGAGAAGCCCTCTGATTGGCCAGACACTTTTTCGGTTCTGATCGAGATTATAACTGGTTAAAATTTTATGAAAATTGGTTGGGTAGTTTAGGCGTCTATAGGCTCACAAAATCGACTTTTATTTTTTAATTATATAGATTATGCTCGAACTTTTCTTAAATTAAAAGACCTTAAGACATTAAAATAGATGAGACTTATTTCCCGAACATAGATTGAACAGTTTACACATTGTACGTTTAATCACTATATTCAAAGTGTACACCATCAACCGTTCAATGTGTACCCCGAATTGAACGTTCAGTGTTTATGTTACAATCAATGTGGAAACTCCCCTCCGTGTATACACTGACCGTCAGTGTGGAAACTCGAGTGTACACATTAATCGTCAGGGTGTACACTGATTTTGTGTGAATACATCAATGTGGAAACTAATCTATTTCTCACCTAGAAAATTGATTGTAACATATACACTGTACAAGTTTCCACTTTGAACGTAACATATATATTGTCTGAATACTTTTTATTCTGATTTGAATTTCTTCTCCTGACGATGGTCATTGTATGAGAATGAAGAACTGCCAGTTAGTTCATCTTTCATTCTGTCAACAAAATTATCTGTCATCTTTTTATTCAAAGATTTCTGATGAACAATTTTTTTCTAAAAATAAACTTTTCCACTATATTCCAATAATCTTAGTTGAACTGAATGCTATTCTCTCAGATGAACTTGATTCTGATGAAATTTGAAGTTACATTTAGAAAATCAGTCAAAAGAATCCTCTAATTTGCAATCTAAAATAAAGTTTACCAATTAGCTGGAATTCTTCTCATAGGACTCAAGCGAGAACAGAAATAAAAGTTCAGAGTAAAAATATTCTTATCATCATAAAGTCAATAGTAGACTTTCATGAAACTAATGAAACCGCCTGTAATTTTTGTAGATATAGAAGAAAAAGTTTTTATTCACCAAATGTACATTTCTTTATGGTTCATCAGTAGTGACACATAAATAATGATAAAAGTTTAAAGTTCATTGAAAATAATATTTTACAAATTTTGAAAGAAGTATAGTAAAAGTTGAAAAATATAAGAATATAATTTGAGCTGAAAAAATACCAAAACTCTTCAATAAATAGCAACAGTGAAGAGAAAGGTGAAAAAGCTCACATAGGCCAGGGTAATTGAAGATTATAAGAGTAATTTTTCTGAACACACAGGTTTGGTTTAAAGTGATTGATGAAGAATTTCTCCTTCACCCACAAATCTGTGCTGTCATCACCCGCATTTTTATACAAAATTGAGAAATTAGAAATCGAAGCCTCATGATTTTTCTGTTTGATGTGTCTTGTCACTGCTGTATCCTTCTTTAGATGATCATTTGATCTAGTTGTCAATTTCCTAATCGTACGTCCTATATAAGAAGCTCCACAGTCGCATTGGATTTTGTAAAACAAAAGGTTCTTTTCTTCAGGTTTTTGTAAATCCTTATGAATCAAACTGATTAATCTTTATAACCTGTAATTTTTTTAAAATAATCTTGGAGCTATTTCAATATCATTCGAGTCAAAACTTTAAATGCTTCTGGTATGATATAAACAAAATTTTGGCAAATTTCAAATTTCAAATGTTCTCAATACTCCCTAAAAACCTTTTAAACTCAAAACATAAAAAATTGTTTAAATAATAAATTTAGACTATTTGTAACTGGATAAAATAAATATATCATCAATCACTTTAAACCAAATCTATGCCTTCAGAAAAATTACTCTTATAACCTTCAATTACCCAGGCCTATGTGAGCTTTTTCACCTTTTTCTTCACTTTTGATATTTAATAAAAAGTTTTGGTATTTTTTCAGCTCAAATTATATTCTTATATTTTTCAACTTTTACTATACTTCTTTCAAAAATAGTAATATAAAGCTAATTAATATGAAGATGAGAATTTATGATTTTTACAAAATTATAAATTTTTTCATAATGAAATCGAATTTGATCAAGACTTTTTGGAATCTAGATCGTAGGTTACACTTTCAGGATCTGAAGGAAAAAATATTTGAAAAAAATCTAATTTTAAGAAATTTATGGCATATTTCAAATCTAGCGAAGGCGCCGAATTCCCAATTTTTTTGAACTTTGAGTTGATAACTTCTGTTTATTTTAAAGTGAGAGAGTGATCAAAAGTTAATTTTTAGATATCACGATTAGTCAAAGAAATCAAATATGCTGTTTCAGATTTTGAGAATCCGCCCATCTTCGTGTGAAAATCGAATTTCGATTTTTAGAACATTTTCACTACTTGAAAATCAATGAAATTTTGATGATTCAAGATCCCTGGAAATTGGCAAGTCCATTGAAATTTTCATGGTCATAATCGTTTTCTTTGACTAATCGTGATCCTAAAAATTAACTTTTGATCACTCTCTCACTTTAAAATAAACAGAAGTTATCAACTCAAAGTTCAAAAAAATTGGGAATTCGGCGCCATCGCTAGATTTGAAAAATGCAATAACTACAATTAGATTTTTTTCAAATATTTTTTTCTTCAGATCCTGAAAGTGTAACCTACGATCTAGATTTCAAAAAGTCTTGATCAAATTCGATTTATTGATGAAAAAATTTATAATTTTATAAAAATCATAAATTCCCATCTTTATATTAATTAGGTGTATTTGCATTTTTAATCAATTTTAAACTTTTAACATTATTTATGTGTCACTACTGATGAAGTATATGTATTAGAAATGTACATTTAGTGAATAAAAAATCTTTTCTTTTATATCTACAAATAAAATCGAATATAGTTAAAAAAGGGTTAATTTCAAAAGTAGCCCCAAACTGGGAATAATCCTAAAACAAGCCCCATTCTAGAAATTTTTTCTCAGATTTAGCCCCAAAATTAACCCCATCGTAATTAATTCAACTATTTTAAAATATTTGTCTCAAACTATTCTCAACTGAATCCATCGTTAGCACCTTCCTTCTACAAAATGGACTCAGTAAAATGAGCATATTCTGGATCGATGAACCTCTGCGATCTCGACGATCTGGAAGAGCAATGCTTGTTTGAGCTTGAAGTAAAGAAGACCACGTAAATTAAGAATAAGATCTTAGAATGTAAAAAGAAGATGAATATCAAAGAAAAATTTTTAATTAAACTTTTATAGAGAAATATGAGCAACGTATTTTTAATTGTTAATAGAGATGATAAATGAATAATTTTAATGTATTTCAAAAAAGTTGAAATTCTCGGAATTCGATTAACTTAATTACGATGGGGTTAATTTTGGAAATTCTTGGGGCTACTTTCGGAAATTTTTCGAATAGATTTGGGCTACTTTTGGAATTAACCCTTAACAAAAATTCAAAATTTTAAAATTTAATACTAAGAGCCTTAAAAGTTTTGAGTTCTTAGAGGGTCTAATCTATATCGAGAATTCTATTTTTCCCTTCCTAAATCTGATATCTGACTGAATCTAAGGGAAAAAGAAACAGAGAGCAGTAGTAAATCATTATAATGAAATTCTCAAGAAGTATTTCTAATAAGTTGTAACAGAGGGAGTCAAAAAAACTGTATAATAATAAGAATCAATATTCCAAAGTTTTCCGACACACAATGTCAAGATAAATGTTCTATTTTTCAAATTCTATGCTATCGATGGTTAACAGAAATTTCCATCAATCATAATTTTTTCTTTAGGGGGTTATTTTTACCTTTCTGGTTTCAAAGATTGAACAAATCATATTTGAAGTTTATCCCTAGATAAGCTTTTTTCAATTCAGTTAATGGATCCTTCCTGAAAGTTGGAATTCAATGATGACTTTTTAAAAGATAAAAAAGAAACATTTTAAATGTTCAGATTATTTATTTCCCCTCTTTCACTAAAGTAAGTGCTGGAAACATCTGTCATTAACTCAATCGTATAACTAATAGTAGTGGTTAATAACTACTAGTTATTAACTAGAGTTATTATATTAAACAGAATAGAATGGCTCATAAAAAGCCAATTAAAAGAAGAAGAAAGATGAAAGAAATCAAAGAAAATCAGTTCGTACAAAGTGTCCACTCTGAATTGAGACTTTTTTTGAAGTTGGAGTAATTATTATGATCATAGATCAGAAGAGAGCAAAAATAACCTTGAGGATTTAAACTTGTTGTTGAGAAAGATGAATTGGAAATCAGTGAAAATAGTTTCTCTATAGAAGAATTTGAAGTATCCAATCAGCTAAGAAATCTTCAAACTTAGAGTTGAGAAAGTGATCAAGTCCATTTTCTACGTGATATTTGGACTTGAAATTTTTCAAAGATATCGAAGTTAGATATGATTCTACACACTTTCGGATATTTTATTCCAAGACGGAATGCCACCAGTATACTATATTGGTTCCAAATTTGTTATAACTCAAGTTTTGAGGAATAAAGATTTTCGCACAACCTCTAACCTAAACCCAATTGACATGAAGATGAGAATTTTCCTTTTTTAACAAAAAACTCAATATTTTTATTTAATACACCAAATTTCCACTTTTTCAACTTTTGAGCTCAAAATTTTTATTAATTGCAACGATTTGAGAGAGTTATGTGCTGATATTTGGGACTAACATTAGACGAAGAATTCGAATTCAGCTATAGAAATTGGTCATTATTGTGGTTATCACGGGAATGATTATCAGGGGAATGATCCAACTTATTCTTTCCTTTCTTCCTCCACGGCTCAATTCGAATTCTTTGTCTAATCCTGATCTCGAATATCAGCACATAACTCCTTCAAATCGTTGAAATCAATAAAAATTTTGAGTTCAAAAGTTGAAAAAGTGGAAATTTGGTGCATTTTTGAAATTCGAAAAACGATCTAACTTTAGTTAGATTGAATTTTTTCAAATTTTTTTCTTAATTTCCACAACCTATTGGCTTGTTTTATTATGTAATTCGAAAAATGAATTTTTTTCAGTCTTTCCGAAGAAAAATAATGAGTTTTTTGTAAAAATAGTAAATTATCATCTTAATGTCAACCGGTATGATAAACCAACTGCTCCAACTGAGTAGTTTGTTATTTCTTTTAGTTTAATATCAAAAATTTTCTTATTATTATGAATAAATTAATTTTTTTCTTCAACAATCAAAAGAAGGAACTCTTCAAAATCTTTCCGAATGAGTTTTAATCAATACTGTAGCATAATTTACATTTCTTCGAATTGCACTTCCACGCCTACTCTAATTTAGGATTGATTTAAACTACACAAGAGAGGAGAAAGCTTTTCTTCTTTTTCAATCCGACACTTTTTATGTTCAAACTTGAAAAAGGACATTTCGAAAAGAAAAACTAGAAATTTACCAGTAAATTTGATCATCCAGTATCACCAAATTTTATGCTCGTCGGTGGCCACCAGTGAATTTAAATAATGTGTTTTTCATGGTCACGATTAAATACATTTATAAATAGTAATATTCACTAAACTCAGTCTAAAATATTCGAGTTGAAATATATTTTGCCTACGGATTTTAAGAATGAAATATTCAGTGAATTTTAGAATTCAATAATATTTAACTAATCTTCCTTTTTTGAAAGAGCGTGGTGCACCCAAATCCAAGCCCCTACAGACTGTATTAAAAGGTTGTGATGATGAAAAATTCTTGGATTTCCTCAAAAATTGTCTTCAATGGCAGCCAGAGAAACGTTTTACTCCTCGAGAAGCATTTCGACATGAATGGCTTCGACGACGTCTGCCAAAGCCTCCAACGATTTCATCAAGTCAACAGGAAACAACATCGAAACTTCGAACTCCTGGGGACCTCTCTAAAAGTATGCTTCTGAAAAAACAAGAAATTTAGCTTTTCATTAAAATTGTTTATCAAGAGGAAAAAAGTCTTTCAAACTTTGACAGAAAATCGAAAATTCCAAATCTTTTTCCTATTCTACAATTAAATTTCAAGTTATCTCTCGTATCCTTTTCCCCCATGTGAGAGTAATTTTTGTTGTTTATTACGAGAGAATAACTGTGGCTCATGTACACACACAAAGAAAAGAAAATCCACTTTATTAGACTTCATTGTAATTTTTGGGAATAATTTTTTCAACCAGTAAAACAAGATTATATTCATTTTTTCTCTATTTCAAATGATTCCCAAACAATTCAGATGTATTCTCACAAAGAAAAATCATTTTAAATAAAATTTTATTATTTTTTTCTAAAGCAAGCAATCTCTTGATTTTCATTTTTACTCATCACTGGGGCAGCAAGTTTCCTATACTAATTAGCCAGTGTCATTCTTTCTTCTTTGAGTTTTCTGATTTATCTTGGAAAAATTTGTTCTCAGATGAATATATTTTCCAGGAGATTACGACCATGGCTACTCAAAATTTTCAAGAAATTACTGCTCCGTCATTTCAGTAGGTACCACTGTGGCTTGGCTTCAAAAAGAAGAAGCTTAAAAAGAGCAAAGCTAGATTCTCCTAGCAGAGAATGCTTGAGAATGTATCCATTCTGCAGATAGACCAAAAGCTTTTATTTTTTAGCCTGACGAAGAACTTCAAGCATGAAAAAGGTTATGAAATTTTTGTGCTTTAAATATTAAATCAAATTTTTACAGCCAAGATAATTCGCCGGAGAGATTTCGTAATAACTAACTACTTGAATTGACTATTCTCTTATATTTAAGAGAGCAGCATTAAAAACATCTGGAATGAAAAAAATACTTTGTAATCACTGATCACGTTCTATTTTATGGGACGGGAAAAATCACGAAAACTAATTATAATCTACACTACTGCCATTCCTTACTAGTCCCCTCCCCTTAAATTATGATAAATATCTTTCTAAAGTAATATTGATCGAAATATCGGTCAGAATGAACATAAATTAACTTGAGCAATTCATCTTGCTAGAATGAAGCATTTGAAAAATCATGTAGTGAGCCCTCGGTTACCATAAACTAACTTAAATTCAATGAATATAATATATATTATTAGTAAAGAACCTATTGGATTCTTTGGAAATATTTGTTATTTTTATTTAGTTTTTTATAGTTGCACTTGATCTTTTTTCTGCATTGATAGAAACTATATTTTCTTGTATCTACTCTTGAGTAACCATATTGTTAATATAAATAATTAATGTTAGTTATTATTAGGGCGGTATTTTTGATATGTTGCTAGAATTTTAATTAGATTTATGAAATCAACATTCTTCAGCATCAAGGATATTCCCTTACGAAAATAATTTTTCTGCTATTCAAAATCGAATGCTATTTTTTTGTTATTTCTCCGGGGTAAGCCCTTGTCAAATAAATGGTAACATGAGAACAAATCTTATTTTTCTTGATTACTATCAACTCTTAATTTGAATTAAGCTGTTTCTAAAGCGCCTCAATCTTGTAATAAGGTCTGTTCTCAAGGTTTTTGATTGGTCAATGAAAAAGTTTAAGCTTGGGAAATTATTTAAATAATTAAATGTTTGATCACTAGGGCCTCAAATATAGTACCGAAAAAAATTAAAATTAGTATCTCATAAACTCAAAAATAAGTAGAAAAAAGTACTTTCAAGAAAATTTAAGAGATTTTGAGTAAAAAAATTGTCTTTTACTGTGAATTGTTGCAGAATTTTTAGTCAATCTTGTGCCAACAAAATTTCTGATTTTTGTTCAAATTTTTTTCCATGATAGAAAATAACCCTTCAACTGTTCTTGTGCATATTTTACAAAATACATTCATGTTTATCCTTTTAGTTGAAATTTAAAATTCATTAAGAAATATTATCCAACAAAAAGCTACGATCTAGATGCTAATTTCCCACATGATGAAGGCTCGATATCAGGAATATATACCTATCAATTCATCGAAAATTTTGATTGGTAACTAGTTGAGGAATACTATATTCTGAGATTAAATTTGAAAAATAGTACAATAAAGTACCTGATCAACAATTTAGTACCAGCTATCTTTTAAATAGGATTAGATAAGCAGATTTTTTCTCCATATTTTTAAAAATCAGCCAGTCCTTTGTCTAGAGTAAAAAGAGACCAAATAGTACTTTTTTGAGGTCCTACTGATCACACGTTTGGGACGCAATGTTCTGTCTTACCCAAACGAAAAAAAATATTTTTTTATAATTTATTTTCATATGCTATAAAAACGCTATAATTTTTGAAAATTGTCCTATTTTTTCTGAAAAAAATGCTATTTTGTGACCGCTCTAGTTATTAACCCTCGTCCGAAATGTTAATTTTTCTTATGGGGGTTTCAATACAAATGGGATGAAAAATAACCCGAGTTTTCGTTCTAGGGTTAAATTTGGTTATAACCATTCCGTTCAATGAATATTGACCAATTTGATTAAGTTTGAAGTTCGGAGTTTATTAACCCTTTCGATACCAGAGGTCATATTTGACCTCTATGTTCAAACTGACTTTTTTCAATGATTTTGAAACATTTTTTCATGATTATTTTTTGATAGTATATCACAAACTATCTTTGTTTGCTATCATGCTACATTTTTGTTAGCCAGGCATAAGAATGCCATAGATATTTGAACTTTTACCGAAGGAAGTAGAATTCCTTAATTCATGATTCTTTTTGATTGAAATTATTAAACTTATCAATGTTCAGAGATAATAAGATTAATTTTCGTAGAAGTTAAATAGTTAATCCAAAACAAGGTAAATTTTAATGCATGAAATCAATGAGCAGTTCCATCAATAGTCTCGTGAAAATGGGGCAATTTTCAACCCCATTTTTACCTTAGATCTTCAATATCTAGGTTATTTTGTAATAAGATCGAATGAAATTTAAAAGATATCCTTTTTGACATTAATTGAGTCTTTGAAACAATTAACTTTCAAATAAATCCCTTCATTGGCAAAGTTTCACACTAAATTACTCACCAGTAGATGGGAATTCCAATATAAATCAGACCCTGATGAAATTATGTGTAAGAAAAAATTTTCATAAAATTTTGTCCTAGTAAATGTTTTTTATCATCACATTTTAGGTAATTCTGAGAGAGAATTAAGCCTGAAGCTTTCTTCGTTTAGCTATGGTATCGAAAGGGTTAAATTAATCCTTGAAAGTTGAGAATTATAATAGTGCAACGAATTTTCCAATTCCCGAGAAAGTATAGCAGAAATATTTTTGAAAAATATATTTTACAAAATGTTTATCTTATATCAACCATTGTAATTTGAGAATTGACACCTTTGTTGTTAGTGTCAGGTCGTACTTTTGGTAATCTCTTTGCTTTTTTTATGAATACTGAATTATCCTGTTGAGTCTGCTCAAATATTGGAACATCTTTGTTACTGGTTGGCCCAAATATTCGCATACATCTAATGTGAGTATCACGGCCACTCTGGTAATTGGACAAGACCACAAGTTGAAGAACCCAGGTCCTAACTCGTTCTCCATTCTGATGATTTATCGTGATTTTGAACCAGCCATTGCAGTGTAATAAAGTGTACTGAGATAATTCGTATAACTCATTTATTGAATTGCCTATCCTTATTGAGACTCTAGAATAAAAATGAAGAGTTGACTTTTCATCGAAAGGTTCAAATAGTAATAAAGATTTTATTCATAAAGAAAGGCGATTCCAGGTTTGTTAAAAGAATAGCACTTTATTTCATGGCATACTCATCAGCTTTTACATGCCAGATTAATATACAGAGAATTACAAGATATTATGAAAATAGATCTGATTTGCCCCTTCTTTTTGAAATCCTTTACAAACAACCGGGGAAAAATCTGTCAGCTCTCAAGATAGCAGAGGCTTTTTTCATTGAAAGAGAAAAGACCAATTTGTGCGTTCAGAAAGTAGCTATCAAACCACTAGTCCTACCTAGAGGATCTTTGAAACAATAGACACGAATGAAAAGAATCGAGAGAAATTAGCTAATTCCCAACCTTCAACCAGATCCAGACAAAGAAAAAGGGATATAGCGGAAAGAAACCAAGATCAGAAAAAGATAACTAGATATTTTTCTCGAAACTAATACTAATAGAACATATGATCCATTTACACAAATCAAAACTCAAACGATTATTTTTCAAAAATTTCCTGTTTAGCATGATTTTCTATATATTAATCTGGCATGTAAAAGCTGATGAGTATGCCACGAAATGAAGCGCTATTCTTTTAACAAACCTGGTATCACCTTTCTTTATGAATTCTTCTATTGCTCAGATAAAATCAGAGGTTAATCAAAACTTTTCAGACAAGGATTTTATTGTTTGATTCTGCACTTATAAAGAACTATAAGAACTTTGTGCATTTGAATATGAATTAGTAAACTAAAAGTTTGATCTCACAGGTAAAAGCAGGTTTACAGAGGAAGTAAAATTGATAAAGCTGCAAAGCTATTTGATAATTTTCCTATCGCTAGTTCTACTCAGAAGTCTATTTATTCGTAACGACAATTTATTGGAGTGACAATTGAACAAAATGAGAAAGTAGTTTAAACTACGTCCCCTTAAATGATCCATAGTTTTCAGCCCCACCAAAAATTACAACTGAGAATAAAAGTAGTTGATAATCTAATTAAATCTCAGCCCGTAGTTCAAAGAAAGCTGCTACCTCTGCAATTGGAAAAAGAGGTAGAAAATGTAATAATAGTATTGACTTCTAGTTCTCTTTCATTAGAAACTCATGTTTCCTTCTTCAAATGTACAATGAAAGGGAGGTTGATATCTTTATACTCCCGTCTCTTCAGGAATGTATCGGCTAATGTTGAATTTGCTTCTTTATAAGTTCAGAATCAAACGATAAAACTTTTACGACAATATTATCTCTCAAATCGTAAACGTTTTATGCTAACTTATTTGGTGTATAACTTTCATCTGAGCGCCAATTACAACAGACAAATAAATGTGATATTGTGGTTTTTTTATCAAAGACAGCTGTCACAAAATGAGGCTGAGGTCCATCTGATTGCCAAAATGTTTCAGTATCATTATCCAAGAGTTGATTTATTCCATGGCCAGGCTTACACGACGATAAATACCACGAAGCATCACCAGTTATTTCTTTGAACTAAAATTTTAAAGAATATTAATATTTCTGAATATTTTTTTGTCATAAAAATCATTGAAATTTCCAGTACATTTGACGAGTTCGAAACAATAATGATTTAGGTACGATTATTTGATCAATCTTTCACTATAGATAAAGATGATTTGTTTTCATTCTTTGAACCAATAAGAGTTAAGTAAATTAAAATTCAGTGAAAATGCACTTTTGAATAAAGCTTGATAACTTCGAAACCAAAAATTACATTTAGTTATACAGTACGTTATATCAGTGAAAAGAACGTTAAATTTGATTTCAGATTGGTTGGAATATATTTAAATTGATCAATTTATTCAAAAGTTTTTGCTAATTTTACCATTTTTAAGTTTACTCGCAATTCTCAAAGCTTTTCGAACATGAAAAAGGTTTTGAGTGGATAAACTTGTTTCTGCACCATAAAATTCAACTTTTATGATGCGTGTTTACACGAATTATACCCAAACCTTGTATGATATGATATGAGGACAGACTTGGAATCAGGAATTTAATTTGGATTTTTTATATCTCGATAAAAGTACGTTTTAAAATTCAAAAAAACTCACCAAATTTCTTTCCAAAGTGGGGAATTTTTCTGATGGAACATGGCTTGTGGTAGTCTAAAAATAAATGTTTTATTGTATAACCTGAATAAAAGATGTCGGTGGATTAAAAAGTTAAAATTGAGAATAATTTTAATTAGTTTATATTGATAAAAATAAAGTTATAATACAGTACGTAATCAGGGAGGAAGAGTTATTTACAATATTCCAGTCTGATCATAATAATTATCATTCATGTTTTACTATAAGCAGCTTCAAGGTTCAAGGGTGGTAACTTTGGCAGGGTTGGAATATCATCTGAGAGGACCTGCCAAATGGGCTTCAACTCGCACATGACGTCATGATACATGGTGCATGTCATTCTAAAGACTTCATGAGAAGTGCTATTATAAATGCGAGCATTAGCAAACATAAGCAAAAGTTCTCGGAGGAATGTTTGGGCTGCTTCGATAATAATTTCCTGTGCAGAAGTAACACAGGGATTAGATGAATTTATACTGTTGCCTGATTGATTCAATTGAACTGATGCGGAACTTTGAATGCCACCGACAAGATTTCCTGGATAAAAGTTTTAATGAGTTTTTATGCAAGGATTTGTTATTTATTATTCAAGGGTTAATTACAAAGATGAACCCCAAGGAAAATATTTTTTCCACTTAGCCAAAATTATCAAAATGGATATAGCAGCTAGAGCAGAAGATGAAAGTTCTTTCACAAAATAATTATGCAGAATATTTCACAAATAGGTCCAAATAATTATTTCATGTAAAAAATTAGAATTTTATTTTACACTTAATACATTTTTTCAGCTCTTAATATTTTTCGGCTCGTGTTCGTTCTCCCATATTTCTAATTTAATTTGTAACCTTAGGAGAGTAAACTTATAAAAAACCTAGATTTGTTCTATCAAATGTTCTATGTAAAGTTTAGCCTTTAAGAATATTTATCTGACAATAAATTCTCATTAAAGAAATCTCGTATCAAATGATTTAGCAAAATTAGAAGTTGATATGCCAAAGGGTCATTTGGGGAATGCAAAATTGGCCAAATTTGCAACATATTCTACAAAATTTTGTTTATTGTCAAGATCTGGTCCTGAGAACTTTTATTTTCTGCTTTTATAAATTAGCCCGTTATTTAAATTATGTTTCTATTAAGCTGTATGTTTATGATTCACAAATGAAAATGGATATTACAAAGCATAGATGATTTATAAAAAATCTCATCAAAGTAAAGGCGACTACATACCAAGAATTGATTCAACATGCTTTCTAATTGAGGTTAGATCAGTGGGACAATGAATGAGAGAAGAATAACCGGGAGCAATCTCATCAGTTACTGCCTGCATGAAAATATGTGCATATCGATGACTACAAACTGTGGATAGGGCTGACATCATGTTTCTTCGCCATCTTCTAGCCATTGTAACAGCAGCTTGAGACTGATTCTGACCAGATAAATCACCAGGCTGGGAGCTGGTACTTGAGAGACGATTCAAATCTATGCAATGAACGAATAAAAAGTTTTTATAATTTTTTGAAATCCATTAAAATATTCAAGGTTCATTTGGTATAAATTGCCTTATTAATAAAAAGTGGCCAGAGCTACTTAAAGAGAGCTTGTAGAGCGATTTTAGTAAATTTATTTGTCGAGATTATAGAAAAAATAAGATCAAATACTCACTTGAATCGCTGGTTTCAGACGTGATTGATTTGATTCGTTCACGTTTCTGACTTGTTTTTGGGTTATTTTTGACGGAACTCGATGTATCCATTGTGTTATCTGGTGAATTAGGTCTATTGGGTAGTTCATTAGTTGTTGTAGCGTTCGATCGGTTAGAACTGAGAGGTGAATTCAACTGAAAATTAGAGATTTCTTTCAAATGATTGTTTGCGTAAACCTGTAAGGATGGCGAGCAGGGGAAAAACATTTCCTTCTTGTATTCATCAGGAACAAATAAACTAGAAATTGATTTAGGCTCCTTGTAAATGGTGTTTGGCTTTGGCTTATTGAAATCTTCTAAATCTAAAATATCATCAAATGTAATCCGATCGAGAATAATCCAAGATGAATTTTTAGCATCATCTATTGAAACAATACCGTCTGTGGCATCAGCAATATTTGACATTAATATTGAATCTGATTTCTTGTCACTATTTAAATTTTCTGGTTTTACATTGAGCAAGTAATGTGAAGATGTTCCGATAAAATCCGGCAAGTTGAGCGATCTGCATAGTTTTCGGTATTCTTGAAGCCGATCGCTAGGAATACGATCAAAAGAACCAGATTTTAAAAGAGGCCGATCAATTTGAAATTGTTCAATCAGTTTTTTGTAGTATTTTTTATTGGCATTCAATTCTTCGATTCGGCTTTCAATATGTTTGTTGAGAATTAATTTTAACAGATAGTCATGAGATTTATTTGTATAAGCTTTAGATTGTTGACGATAAGTAGCAATAATATAATTATATTGAAGAGAACAGTTCTGGAAGAATTAAAACTTAATGATAAATACTTGTTCAGAAAAATCTTTGTGAGGCTCATTTTTCATATAAAGCCTTGAATATTCCAACATATCTTTACTGACTTTTGACCAATTGTTGCCATGATTATTGACAGAAACTAAAAGATAACAATTGGCGACATCACTCCAATTCATTTTATTGTCGTTTTAAGCTTAGCTTTTTTCTTTGAAGGTTAGATTCAATGAAACAAAAATTGCTCATCAAAAACATTATTAGGTTTATTTTAAGACAAAATATTTTTAATTTAAATTCAACTTGATTATCCAAAGAATAATAAAATTCCTGATTGATATATATTAATAAAAAAGATGTCTGCCTCTGTTTTCTTGACCTAAATCGTTT
Organism: Gyrodactylus bullatarudis; assembly: GCA_012064415.1. Lineage (NCBI taxonomy): Eukaryota > Metazoa > Platyhelminthes > Monogenea > Gyrodactylidea > Gyrodactylidae > Gyrodactylus > Gyrodactylus bullatarudis. The sequence goes on along the minus strand of SSNU01000063.1, from coordinate 331,237 downwards.
ATTTAGAGTTTTCATCTTTCCAAAAAGGCTTTAATATCTTCTTTTATAGATCGATCAACATTTGGACTCAATGATATAAAAATATATTTTTTCATTAAAGCATACATATTAAGAATTGTGAGTCTGTTCACACTCCATCTCTAGTTTCTCTTTCTGATCTGCCCACAGTTTTTCTAAATCCTTATTGGATATCACGAACCAACCAATAATAATCAAATCTTCCTATTTTAATGATTTTATCTTTCATCATTTGAGTATAGAGTAAATTTCCCATAATTTTGCTTGTCTACATTCTTCTATATTTTAGAATTTCACTTTTGCCAACATTATTGTCTGTAGATATACAAGAAGAATTGTTTCTTCTTGGATAAGTCACTTAAAATAAGTAACTAAACACAGGAATAAACGCGCACAAATATGTCAGAAATGTTTACTTTCATCAAGAGAAGATTCTCTTCGAATGATCTTACTTCTGATGAGCAAGAAAATCCTATGCAGAATAATAGTAACTTTTCAAGACCAATGCAACAGCAAGGTGTTCCAATGCAGAGAAATCAATCGGTCACACAACCTTACCAACGCTATAACAAAAACACTCATAGGACAACTGAAATTTCTCAATCTGCTGCCATGACAGCTGCTAGCAATCAAAATTTTTCCTCTGACCAATCTGTCATGAATCAACAAGGTAAGAAAGTCTACCCAAGCGCACCATCAAGTCCAACTCGTTCACAATTCTCTGGAAATTCGTCATTCAATCAACAATTTCAACTGAATAATGCACAAGGACAAGGGAATAACTATTTCAGTGGCTCAATGAGTCAAATAACCAAAGGAATCTTTTCAGCAGCCTCCACAGCTGCCAATACAGTCCGAGATAAGACATCAGTTGTTACCGGGTCAAAATCGAAAATTTTACTTGTCATTGATGAGCCATTTACGGATTGGTTAGTTTTTTTATTTCATTAAAATTCAAGGTCGAAAATCTTTCGAGGTCGTAAATTAATGGATGATTATGACATCAAGGTTGAACAATGTCAATTTAAGGAAATAACCATTTCAGTGAACTCAGAACAAGGATGCATTTGTAATATCTTCAATAATTCGGGGAATAAACAAGCCAGGTTAGTTCTTTAATTTGCATTATTTGAGAATAGATCTAAAATTATAGATTAAAGAATTTAAAAAATACATTAAATCTCTTTCCTGTGGATAATGAATGGCGCCTTGAAATGATTATACCCGAGTTATTTTTAAAACTTATGAAAAATTGTCTTCATAGAAAGTAATCTGTATGGTCTTTCGAATATTTTTAGACAAGAAAATAATTTCAAACTTGGTAATAAATTCTAAAGTTGGTCTCAGTAAAATTCGTTCAACATTAGTTCAACGAAGAATTTTTATTTTACGTTAATAACAAGTTGTTATCAATAAAATCTCCATGTTAATTTCCATCTTTACGGTGTGAACTATAAAAATAAAATATCATAATTTACAGATAATCAAAAAAAAAAATTAAAGCATCATAAATAAGACCTAAAAATCTAATTTTTAGGCGCCTATAATGAAGCAATTATTTTCTTGAGTCATATTATATGATTTGAAGAATTTTTTACTACTTATGAGTCGTGGAAAATATTGGTAAATTTAATACGAAATAAATTTTATTCTTTTAAATAATAATCACTAATCATTTTTCATTAAAATCTTCCTATTAGTCTGTATTATTAGGTCGCTTTTGGTCTATAAGCTCAAATACAAAGAACCTTTTTACTTTATGTGATTTACATTTTTAAAGGTAGTCAATGAGAATTTTTATTTTGTCAAAAATTTGAAGAAAATTTGGACGTTCATATCCTTCTTTGTTATAAAATTCTATTGTTTTAGATCATTCAGACCAGATTTTGTCCTGATACGTCAACATTGTTCAGATATCAATAACGATTTTGCAAATATAATCAGTGGACTTGCCATGGGACAAATATACGGCCTCAATAGCTTATCTACCGTTCTACATATGAGGAATAAGAGTTGGCTTGTAAGTTGAATAATTTAAACTTGATCTGGCGCCACGATAAAATTTCCCTTTTGATTTAAGCTTCAATTTTTGTCATGAATGTTCTACGTTAAATTTTGTTTCTTAACATTGGCTAGCTGTTATCAAATAAAAGAAGAACATATTGAATTTCATCTCCAAGTAGAAAAAGTTATATTTTTTCAAATTTCTTCTCAAACAACATACATAACATTAGTTAGGAGCAAATTTCTCTTATAATTGAACACTGTGTACGTTTTACAATTGACTACAATCGATAATACAGTTATAATTTGATCATTATCACGATTGGGAGAAATTAATTAGTCAAATGGAGCTGTTCATGATCTATTTTCATTAGTCTACACTTCACAATGAGCTTACTCTCAACTATGATTGGCTACTAGAAGGATTCAATGAAATTACGTATTTGATAAAATTTCTAATCTCTCTCTATACAAAGCAAAACGCTTGATCGAAATTCTGACTACTTACAACATGCTAAATAGAAGAATTTGTAGTCAAATGGGAATGGATGAGACACTTTTTTTTCAATTTTATCCAAAAAAGTGACATTCAAAGTAAAAATCTACGGAATACATCATCCCAATAACGATGATACGATAAAATAATTTACTATTCTTGAGTTCTCAATGAGAAAAATCAAACGTTGGTAAAAATCACAAATAAGTATCAAAATAACCTTGGATAAAAGTTTTAGGATGAACTCATTCACAAATTCAGCTTGAGACTGTCAGAATTGTACTAAAATTTAATTTCCCTACAGTTTGCCCATCTAGTTCAGATAAGAAATCATTTGGGAAAGGAAGAATTTCCCCTCATCAATCAATCGTTTCATTCATCTCACAGAGACCTTGTAAGTTTTTTAAAAGCTTCAATTTAATAAAGATAATGATAAATGTTTCTTTTCAGAATAGCGTGCCTCCACTGCCGTGCGTTGTGAAAATCGGAGAAGGACATTACGGGGATGCTAAAGTAAGCTTTACTAAAATATTAAAGCTAAAATTTTCTGTAAAAATAAAAATTCTCGAACTGGAAATTACATACCATCATATTACTTGTTAATAAATCTTTTTAAAAACCGTATGGAAAATATGCTGTATAATTAGAATAGACTAAATTAACCTTATTTATTAACAATTCTTGAAAATTAGTCATGTGGCCGCTTATAAGTAAATTGGGAATATGTATAGAAAAGTGTGGAAAAACATATATTTCTAGAAGGTTTTCAGATAGAAGTTTTATTTTTCATAGCTAAGAGTCTTAAAAATCGGACTTTAGATACCTTGTAGGAAAGAAATCTGTCTCAATTCAAAAGTGGGAAATATCATTGAATAAAATTTTTCCAAGTAAGACTGTGAGATGCACCTGAAAGCGTTAACAATAGGAAAAATATTTAAATTACACATTAAAATCTATGCATAGAGAAGTATAGTGGCTATAAGAGGCTATCTAATCACAATTGTTTTCTAAATTAATCTAATTTTTAAATTCATATCAGAGTCAAAGCTTTGGTCACTTTTCTTGATTAATTGATTCCCCTCTGAATTAAAGAACAAGTGTTGTATTCTATTCTTTGAAAGTTTGAATTTATAGTCAGGAACTGTGCCTATTTTTTCTGGGAAAAGTAATGGTATTCTGAAAATTTTCTACAATTTCAAGGATACGGAAGTTGTAAAAATTTCAATCAATAAAATATCATTATTACTTACTAAAAGCTAATGTTTCTGATTTGTTTGTATAGAAGAAAAATTATCATTATTATTTATTCACAAAGAATTGATACATTAACTGTATTTTTCTTGTCTTTTAATGAATTTTTAATATTCTGGTAAAAATAATCCTAAAAGAGTTTCTAAACCAAGTACAGTAGAAGCTAAATTTCGAAATGGCGCGAAATTGTTGTCTCAATTTTGATTAAATTTCAATGTGAGAGTTGTTTTTTTATTATCATAGCAAAGATAAGGAAATCAAATGAAACTAGTTGACATGAGGATGAGAATTTACTAATTTTACAGAAATAATTTCCGGATAGTCAGGAACACAAATATTTTTTGGATTTCAGTTGGAAATGAGTCAATAATTTGTTTAATGAAATTTCCGGAAAAAGTTCAATCTGAAAAATATGCCTATTTTTGAAATTTAAAATTGTCTACTTTTACGATCTTTGAGCTTATAATTTTTGTCGATTTGGATATGTTTCGGATCAAGATTAGACGAAGAATGCCAAATAAGTTCACAGAGCTTTGTTTGAGCTTAAACATTGAAAAGTAGCAGTTTGGCTTTTCAAAATTCGATTGAATTTTTCTAGAAATCTTTTTTCTAACTCATGGACCAAAAAATGTAATTTTTTCTCATCTTTCCTTAGTGAAATACAGTATTGAGTTGTTTGTATAAATAGTAAAATCTCGTCTTATTTATGTTAACTAGCTTAATGTTAAATGATATTTTATTAACCTTCCCAGTAAAAGTCGTATTCATTTTAACCACAGGTAAAAATTAAAAAACCTACTTTTAATCGCGCTAAAGTTATGAAAAAAATTTCACAAAAATGTAATTTTGGCACAAACTCGAGATGAAAATTTACTTTAACACTAATTCCAACATCTTAACAACTAACCTCAACTGTTAGCATAATATTCTGTGTATAGAGCAGAGCTAAGGCAAAGCCAATACAAGATTTTATTTATTTTAAAGCACACAAAATACGATCTTTTATATTCAACATAATAATTATAATTTAAAAAATAAATCACTCTAGTTTTTATGTTTTTTCATCAGGGTTGAAAAACCTTTTGTACTTTATTTATATTCCCGATAAATCATAAATGAGAAGATGATCAAAACTATGAAAAAATTCAGAAATTACACATTGAAAATTTCAATAGAGAAGATGGAAATAAAGTTTAAAGATAGTTTGGATTCATTAGAACATAAAATCGATAGGAATCCCAGTTTAGTTACTCAATCAAGATTTCCTATTCTCAAGAGATTCTTTGAGTATTGCTACTCTAGAAAGAAAGAGAGGAGTTTAATTTTTCTTAAATCTTTATTTTAATTTAGATGCGTATTGAAGATGCTTCAACGTTCCAAGATTTTGTCAGCATCGCTGCAATGAATGATAAATACATAACTGTTGAGAGTTTTATTGACGCAAAGTGTGATTTTATTGTACAAAAGATTGGACCAAATTACCGAAGTTTTATGTGAGTATGAAAAAATTACAGCTTTGTTAATGAGAAAATCTGATGATCAGTCTAATGACCAAACATGGAAATTGCAAAGTTTTTTTCTTTTTTAAACTACAAATTTTTGAAGGTTCTCTCGGCATCTTTGAAATTACACACATTATTTAAAGTATTTTCATTTTTAAAAATCATCAATCAATCAGAATAAATTGTTTTCAGCATCAACTTCAAACATCACGAAGAAAATATACAATAGAACCCCGGTCAACCAAAAATATTAGAAAAATCGAATGATTCTGATGGTCTATGGTAGATACACTAAATAAAAGTAATGCAAAAATCATTGCAAAATTTCTTAAATTGCCCATCAATATGATAAATTTAATCTTTTGAGTATTTTAATATTATCTTACCAAATTTCGCTTCAAAATATCTTTCCATGCTTCTGGAATAAGATAAACAAAATAGTGAAAATTTTCAAATTAAAATCGCTTTTTTAATGTTCTATTTTCCTAATTTTAGCTTGAATTCACATTATTTCTTACAAAAATAGACTTAACTCTTAGTCCCACAGTGATAGTTCTATCACACGACATCTTAGCAACTCATTATTATTCATTGAAGCCTCAGAAAATACTTAGTTTACCACCCATTCCATTGGAAATTTATTAATCTCGTGGAATACGCAAAGATCTTGGCTCTATCATTCGTGAAACTCGCGCTATACTAATTTAAAGAGGGTTGATTTTTTTCAAAAAATTAATTTTTGTCTAAAACGTTTTTTTGAAAACTTACTTCCCAGGGTCATAGATAAAAAGTAAGATAACTTTCATCGAAGAATCATACCTATAGAATCTATAGAATTAAAATATTCAATCGCCTGAACTTTATCTGCTAAAGCTACAAAGATTATTTGTTTTTGGATCAAAAAATGGCTCATTTTTCCCTATCTTAGCGAAAATTCCCTTAATTACGCAATTTCAAGTTGAGCAAAATTAAACCTCTTTGATCTAACTTCTTTTCTACTCACATTCAAGCATTTTCAAGCTTATCTTAGAGTCCTGATAATGATTCTGCTTCAGATTAAAAATAACTATAAATTTAGAGCAATATTTTTAGGTAAGAAAGAAAAATTCTAAAATCCTTAGATAACAAGACGCAGTTATTTCCCCCATTACCCTCGAAAAATTTTTAAATTGTTGAACAAAAAGCTACTTCTATTCTCTATTAAACACTTGAGATTCTGACTTTAACCAAAATTTTATTTATTTTGCTTGAAAAAATTCGAATTTTTATTCATTACAATCCGATAATTCAAATATGCTTACTTTTTACTTTTAAAATAGGAGAAAATCAATATCTGGATCGTGGAAAGCTAGTGCAGGTTCTTCAATGATTGAAAAAATGCAAGTTACTGATAAGTAAGCTAATCCCTTCAAACTTTTGTAAAAGATTAAAACTTATGAATTAAACATACTCAAATCCAATTTATATACAAAATAAGTTGCATTTTTTACTTTCAATTTGAAAAAACCAAACTATTTAAATTGATTTTCAAATTAATTTTATTTAGAATGAAGCTCTGGGTAGATGAAGTTTCAAAATTGTTCGGTGGCCTTGACATTTGTTCAGTGAATGGAATTATCTCAAAATCAGGAGAATTCATAATTCTTGGCGTGAGTTCCCGCAATGGCATTTGATATTTTTCATCGTTTTTTTCTATATTTTTTCTAATTTTGCTACTTATAAGTAGTTAAAATTTTATTTATAAAAATCTTAGTTTAAAATTATAATTTTACGTTTAAAGGGCAAAAAATTTGAGCCTTTACTGATCAGTGATGAATTAACTAGAAATTCATAGATCGAGTTCTTGTTTAATAAATTTTGATTTTTGTGAAAATCATTCAAACTCCCTATAGGAAAAATATAGCTTATCAATTAGTTTTACTAACTTTTATATCTATCTTGTAATGTAATTTACATCGAATGCAGAGGGATCAAATTTATTTTTCCATTTCAAGGCAAATGGTTCAGATAGTCAACTTTTGGGCGAGAGTCAAGAGGATGACAAGAGGATCATTGCAGACATGGTCGTCAACAAATGGAATTCTATCATTAATCGCAAGTATGTCTATAAATATGACACAAATTTTAACACTAATCATGCGTATTATCCTGATAATACTGTATAGAAGGAAATTTTTCAAAAAAGTAGATTCGCGTCAATTTTATATAGAAAAATGTTGCACCTACTTAGTCACGATTTTCAAAATAAGAAATTCCATAGTTGTAATTATCAAACTGTAGTTTTTTGAGCAGTTACGTTTGACTCAATGATATAAATATTTCAATCGTCGAAAATATGAGTTTTTATCTTCAAAATTTAAGAATATATTTATTAACTGAAAATAGTATTTTTTTCAGTTCTGATTACAAAAATCATTTCCATCTTTTGAATTGAATAAAGTTCTAAGAGATCTCATGAAACATTTACATCTTACATTGGTTTTTCTTTATGAGTTGGCGCTTGCTTCAGAGAGCCAAGGTAGAATAAAGTGTTCTTTCCTACATCCACATCTTGTTTTCGACTATGAATAATTTTAAATCTTCACCTTTGATTAAAATATAATTTGAAATGATTTATTAATTAGCATTGGTGGCAAATTTGAACTCATTAACCCAATGAGATTATAACCCAATCAGAGAAACTTATACATTTTCTTTACTTTCACTATAAATATCAAGCTGGTGTAATAGTCTTACGAGATCCGGCGAAATATAAGCTTTATCACTAATTATTCACTTGACTTCAAATTCCTCTAGATGATTCTTTCATCACGACAAAATATTTTTGAAGAAGTCCGGCACTATTCTCCGCAAAGTATTTTTACTAACATAAATTTTTAAATTAAGATCATACCAATCAATGTCGAAATCCCCCTCACTCATGGATCACACTAGGAAGATAAGTAATGCAACAACACCAATTTCCAATGTGACCAGCCAGCCTGTACCACAACCTCACCAATCTTTAACATCCACTAATAGTGTCATGAATCAGGGAAATATTTCCAGTCCTACATTGGGAAAAAATAAGCTATCTGATCTTCATTCAGGAATGAATCCACCAAAACCAACACCTCCAGTTGGACCTCCTTCATCAAGTTTGTACTTTTACAATAGGTTAATGTTGACGCCTTTATGAACTTTTAGTTGATATTCTTTGTTGATCATGAGGTGATTTTAAAGATCACAGACGGAAAAGGAATCAAAGATGGTAGATGAGATTTTCGGAATCGCCTCTTTATCATGCTATTATTTCTTAGAGCTGATTGTTTGAAACTCTAACCCTAACCCTATTAAAAATTTCAGGTCCTCCCTGTGCTGAATGATATTAATTTTGCATTATGGTTACAATCTTGTAAGATCTGTTTTTGATAGCTGTTCAACCTTTTTGTCTCTGTATATCAAAAACTAAGCTCACTAATTTTAAGTAGTCTGTGATTCTTTTATAAGAATTCATGATATTTTTAATTGATTAGGAAAAACCATGACTGCAATTATTAAATTTCAACACAGGAAAAAGGGACCATAATTGCAATATTTGAAATTTTGCATTGCAAAAAGGAACCAAGAGTGAATTAAATTGTCGGGGTCCTTAAATTCCATGTAAAGAAGTAACCAAAATTGTATCTTAGCCTACCACTGTCAGCATATCTTAAAATGGGAAGGTCCAAGTCACCAGTTTATCTTTAGATGCACAAAAGGATTTATTCGATTTAAAAGACTTGAATCACATAAAATATAAATTTTTAGAAATAATTTGTACAGGAGTTTACAGTTACAGAAGCTTACTTATATCTAATCAGAACAAATTTTCTATTTATCCTATAATATAGAATCTATATTTTAAAATTATGATAATTTTTTCCAAAATTTAGATACAAATGCCCCGATAGGAAGTTCAGTAAATTCGAGTACATCTGTTGTTCCACCATCAACATCTGCTTATACTTCTAGTTTATTCAATAAGAATAGGACAGTCTCTGTAGACTCATACAATTTCAAAACAGGCTCTGAAAACTCATTCACTCAAAGAGAACCTGAGAAAAATATGGCAAGTTCCAAGATGAATTCATTGAACAATTTTATAATTTAGAAATATGTACTTAGAACCAAATGTAGATTTCTAAAAAGATCATCTTTTAAGAATCATAAATGAAAATAGGAATAAATTGTAAGCTGAAAAAACACCAAAACCTTTTCAATAAATAACAAATTTGAAGAGAAAGCTTACATAGGCCACGGTAGTTTAAGGGTAAACGATTAATTCTTCTAATCACACAAATTTGGTTTATACCTGTTGATAAAGAAATTCTGCTTCACCCACACTTTTGTGCTGTCATTCAAGTAAAAAATAGATAAATTTGAAATCAAAGATCATTTCAAGCTCTAAGAAATGAGCTCTACCCTTTTTGAATATATTCCAATTAAGCTTGTCATTAGACTGTAAAACTAACTAATTGAATGCAGAAAATAATAAGCAAAATCATGAAAAATAGTGATTCAAACGTTCTCACAGGCAGCAAATAAGATGGAGTGAAATCTGTTGTAGTAGAATTACATTCTTCCAGTCCGATGAATTCACCATCAAAATTTTATTCAAGGCTTAAACTTCCAATAATTGTATTTAAAGAGTCTTTACAAGAAAAAATCTATGAGATACATTCTTGATCTAAATTTCTATTTTCTTATAAGTTTATCCCAAAGTTTATTTTTCTATGGTAATTTTCACTTATTCTAGATGACGACAACATCCATGACGTCTCCGGGTCATCAGCCACCAACAAGTAGTCTATTCTCAAAATCTCAAGCCTCGAAGCCCCTTCCAAATCTAGTTACCCCAGGCCAAGGAGTTAAATCTTCAATTTTTTCTTCTCCTACAACTGGACCAAGTCAACTGGACTCAACGGGTATACGTTCAACTCAACCGATGGCTCCACCACCACCGCCGCCACCTACCTCGCAACAGCATAATTTAGCTGGTAATATTAATCCTGGTGGTGTTGGCAATCCAAGCGATAACCCAGATGATGACACAATGAAGAATTTGAGGAAGACCTTTGCTGGCATCTTTGGCGATATGTAATTGGAAATTCATCCAAATTTCTACATTATTATAGTTGTGAATACAGAATCAAGAATTATAAAAATTTACTCTCCAAATCTCTCTGTTTGGCTAGTACAAAGAACTTATTTATTTACAAATCAACTTGATTTTATTTAAGATATTTGAAATTTGGTTATCAGTTGAAGAAAGTGGAAACCGCAAAACAGGTTTTTTTCTCTTTTTCTGATAGAGACAATATCTTCTAGTTCTCATCTCGGAAACCATAAAAGACAAACCTAGTTATTATTTATTTATTTCTATCTGATAGCATTCTTTCTCTTTGCTTAAAGAATACTTGAGTTAATTTATCATCATTATATCGAAGGAGAAAATCTCAATGCAATAAAAAGCCAGAAAAAATTATCTAATCTTGCAATAAAAGGTATAATCAAAAAATAAACATTGTTATTGAATAATATTATTATGCATATTTATATATAACTGACTGTGATCGAGGATACTCAGTGAACTGATTATATCCCTACATTGTCATAATTGTCTGATCTACTGTTATCATTTAAAATGTGTTTAGATAATAAAGTTTCTTTTTTTGAATTTTAATTTACCCAAGCTTTGTTGATGAAAAAAAAATGAAATTGAAAACTTTGATTTTCGAAAAGCTTGGCCCATAATAAGTTAGATTATTTCAAGCTGAATTCAATGATGTTAATATTATTCGCGATATTTAAAAAAATTGGGAACAATATTGTAAAGTGACTCGAAAATGTTCCTTAAATTTTTCTTCTGCAACTGGACCAAGTCAATTGGACTCAACGGGTATACGTTCAACTCAACCGATGGCTCCGGTTCATCATTTTATATAAAATTATACGTAACTACTTGAAAATAGATTCCAATTATTTTTTACATATTATTTAAGTCAATTCACTTTGAGTGATTCTTATTGTCATTTTGTTGAAAATTTGAAATTGTCATCTTGTATGTCTAGCTCTCTACTACCAGATTGATTTTCAAAGTCTTCTAAAATAACAGAGTTTACTATTTTGGATCTAAACTCATTAAATTAAACACCATTCGCTGCAGAATAAAAAGTTGAGTCAGCTAGGGGGATTCTCATTTCAAAAAATTTTTTCGAACTTGAAGCCCATTTCTGTTTTTTCAACTCATTTCAATTTTTTTGGAAAATCATTTACCATAGCAAACAACTACGTCATAAATCCAAGATTTGGACCTTAATCCATACGCTTCAATTTGAAATATCTGTTAAAAAAGGATCTGAATACCAAAATGAATCTTTTTAAACCTAGGATAAGTTGAGACCCTAACGATTTTTTTCGTACCAGGTTTAATGGATGGGTGGGAAATGCATCTGTTTTGGAATCTATTCGATGCAAAACTTGATTAGAATTTCAATTAGGAATAAGAACTATATTTAAATTCAAGTGAGACTGAAGGAGAGAAAGAATAAACCAAGTTTTTTTACACGATGCTCCCTCCCCCTGTCTAGTCCCTTAATTATAGGTAAAATTATGATGAAGACTATTTTGTATTCAAAAAACAACTTCCTCGAATATGATTGGTCAAGCGTTCTGATTTGAGGATATTTTACCTACCCTGAACGTACGATGAAAGTCTGAAGCATTAAAAATTATGAAAGATGAAAGATTGCACTCTGAATCGGAACAAGTTCTGCTATATTTGTGGATTATACATGCGAAAGAATGTTAATCTCTACATAATCAACAATGAAATACGGACAAAATACCTAACTTATTTCAAGGTTAAAATGCATCACTCATTGGGGCTATATTATCCAGATTACATTTGTGAAGAATGCATTGAAATCATTTCCGGTAATGTTATTGTACCCAGTAAACTACGAATGATATGGAATCCATCAATTGATCATCCCAAGGATTGTTACTTTTGCCAGTACAAAATTAAACATGCACGAATATTGGAGAGGAATTATCCTGTACTTAATAATACTAATTTCACAATCTTCAAGAATCCTGACTACTCCAAGCCGAATGGAATTTGTAATTACGTAACGAATAGCCAGCATTATGATAAATGTTTTAGTCAAGATGATTTCTTCTTTTATTGCAATAGTATTTCCCGGCTCTTGAATCAATTTTCAATACCCTTTCAAGAAAATGAATGGCTATATTATTTTGAATTTTCCAATTTCACCTTGAGAGCCTTCTTGGTTCATCATCATTACAAGTATCGAGCAATTCTGATTGCCTTCTCAAAGCAGAGAAATTATCTATCCGAGTTATTCGGGAGAATCATCAAAGTTCTTCAAGTTGACAAGAATAACCATGGAATCCTCTGTGGCCTTCGTATTGGACTGAATTTGATGAATCTAAAAGTTGACCTGTCACGCATCATTCTCCCGGCTTGGCATGTGGAACGTGACTTTTATGCAAAGTTTATTAGAAAACTCAAAGCAAGACATCATTACTATATAGCCAAGTCGTTTGTTATCACCCTGCCAAGAGCCCAGCATGGAGACTTGAGTCCGAGTGAGCTGATTATATTGATTGAGGATCCGAGGTTTCTAGCCATGTTGAACAAGAATTCAATTGATGCCATGAGCTCAGTCAAATATTTCATTGAAGAATCTTATTCCCTGGGGAGTACACGTAAAAGTCTTATGAAAATATTGAGACCTTTCGCTGGAATTTTTGATTTAAACTGTCCAAAAATTCAATTTTTCATCAAATATGCTAGATTCTTCGTAAAAAGAGATATTGGTGATGACCATTTCAAAGTGAATTTATTTCAAGATATTCACGATACTAACAAGTTCATTGCAACTAGGAATAATGAGCGAATACTATCCGATTATTGCCTCAACTATTCTAAAGGACCCAAGAGAATTTTTTAAATTTCATATTTTTCTATTTCTAATAAAAAAAAATGTTTTTTTAAAATGTTTTTTACTTTTAATAAATTATGGAACCTTGACTAGTCATTTCAAAAAGAAATATTCATGAAGCAAAATACAACTCATATCAACTAAGTGAAAATCGAATTTTGGATCTTTGATAATTTTTACTACTTGAAAATCAATGAAATTTGGATGATTCAAGATCCCTGAAAAATGACCAAATACTTTTATAGTGATAAAAGGTTCACTAAAAGGTTCATTAATCTCTCAACATGAATTCCACTAAAGTTATAAGTCAATTTTCAAAAAAATGAGTTTTGGCGCTAATCCAAATATTGATGCCATGCTTTTTTTCAAATTTGTTTCCTTCATATCGTAGAAGTGGGCCTCGTGAATTATATCCCGAAAAAATCTTGGCCAAATTCAATTTCCTGATGAAAAAAATAATAATAGCTAGCAATGTACCAGTATATGATCAAATGATATCTGATTGAGGTTTTTTTTAAACTCAGAGATTCAATTAAAATTTACAATAATATGTGAAATTACTTTCAAGTAGTTATATATATATTTTTTTATTGTGTTTTAATTTAATGATTATTTCAGTGTACGAGCTTCTCACACAAACGCATTTTAATCTTCGAAAATCTTATGAAAAAATTATAATTGATTATTTTATCAGTATCTAAAGTGTACAAGGCTTATAAAAAGTTCGATTTTTTCTTAATAAAATGTTTTGCTTAATCATTTTTGTTACTTTTAGCATCGAGCACGTTTCCATGAAATTTTTTCTTATCTTTTGAAAAGGCTAAATCTTTTTTTAAATATTTAATTTGAAATAATATTCTATGAATTTAGAAAATTAATTGAAATTTTATGAAGTTAAAACTCCAAGTATTAATCTCAGTCCTTCTTTTCACACTGCTACAATGTCAGGAGGCGGATGAAGGCAAAATTGAACAGGCAAAAGATATCCTTGAGTTAACCCAGAACATGGTCGGGGAAGCAAGTGAAGCTATCAAGAAGATTACCGATGCAGTCGGTAAGACATCGGAGGTCTTTACAAAATTCTCGAAATTCATCTCGCAACTTGGACCGATCTTCATGTGTGTTTCAGCAGTTCTATCAATATCTAGTCTGTTTGTACCGAAAGCGGAATCGGAAATGTTGAGTGTCATCAAGGAGGGATTCGAGCAGGTCAATGATAAAGTAGACTCTATCGTTGATGCTATAGAAGAGCTCAAAATAATTGCAGAGCTATCCAGTGCAAAGATATCGATCATTCCAAATCTTGACATTATCAAGTCATTAACTCAAGAATTAAGAATTGCCCGTTATTTAAATACCCCGCAAGCATGGGAGTATTTCAAGAAGCGTTTCCAAAATGAATTCAATCATGCCACTAGTAAATTCTACTATTCAGTTATCGGACCTAAAGACAATGGGGATTTTCGTCTAGATTTCCTTGATTTATTCCGCAAAAAAATGAACTGTGTTCCCAAATCGATAGCAAAGCTTTGTATAACAGCTATGCAAACCATAAATAAAGGTTTAGATATTGAGGCTGCCTTCTTTGGTGTTATAAAGTACACATCAAGAATTAAAATTTTAAGAATCGTTTGGGACCGCAGACAAGAGAAGCTAAGAGCAAGATGCTTGGCCATGATTGAAAGATGTGAAAAGCATTCAATGAAATATGCTTCAAAAATGTTTGAGGCGTACTATCAAAGTGTAATGCCAGCGATGGAGAATAAAGACTTTTCTAAATCTGCCTATGCTCTAATCGGAAATGCATTTCCACATCTGAGATGGGCTATTTGGACAACAGATGAGATGACAGTTGGCCATGAATTTCTATACTTTGATATACCTCCCGAATATCAACACTACAAGATCCAGAATAAAAAAAAAATCACTATACTCTTGTCTGTTGATAGTAAGCATCGTTGCTCTCAGGATCCTGATGTTGCCTTCCATACAATCAAGAAACAAATAACAACCGATTTCCGTTGCTATGTACACAATCCAGGTCCATACTTTTATAAATATATCGCATCGAGGCATTCTACTGATTGTAGAAAGATAACTTCAGCAGCATGCTTTGCTGGTGTATCTCTAGCAAATCAAGCACTGGTAGGAAGCAGAGCCCGTGAAAGAAATCTAGGAAGTGGTCATTGTATCCCTGAGGAACAATACCTCTCTGTTTTCTGTTAAATTGAAAAAAATATAAAATAATTTCAGACATATTAAACCGTTGATAAGAAGAATTTCTCTTCTGAAACAATCCCTGTTCCATTTAAAAAGTCGGACCAGATAGGAAACATCTTTTTTTTCAATTCAATTATAGTGAATTGAATTCACTAAATTCAAGGGAGGGCTTGTCTCGAGAAACCAATAAGATTCAAGCGATTATTAAGTTCTTTGAAAATATGACATCTTTTTCAGATAGGAGAATGAATGACCTGTTTCTTGTCATGAGGTTGTTGCTTATTCCTCACGTATTCATTCATTTATATTCCTTCTAGCCTCTAATAATTTAAAGATTAAAGCTTAAAAATTACTGAACGCTGAAAAAGTTTCTATGTGAGAGTTTGCAGCACATGTGATATTAACTTGATTCACTAAGACCTATCATAAAATAATTACGCTCATTTCTCAAAGCTAGATTTTATTTTTTCCATAGTCAAAAATGAATAAGCTGATAGAAGAAATATCCAGAAAAGGCTCAAGAGAAAATGCTATAAAAGTCAAAATCTGACAGCAAATAACATTCTCTTGAACTCTCAAATTCTCCAAAAAAACATGTGTGGTTGTGGTTGGTAAGCCAAAATTTTTAAGATAAGGAAATTTTCGGATCTTAATTTTTCTTGTTTAGTGGCGGTTGTGGTTGTGGTCACGGTTGTGGATGTGGCGGTTGCGGTTGCGGTCATAGTTGTGGCTGTGGTGGATGTGGCTGCGGTCATGGCTGTGGCGGTTGTGGCGGTTGCGGCGGCTGTGGTTGTGGCTGGCCATGCTGCGTCTACTGCATTCCATGCTGCTGTGGATGTGGTTGTGGTCATGGTTGCGGTTGTGGCGGCTGTGGCGGCTGTGGTGGCTGTGGCGGATGTGGCTGTGGTCATGGCTGTGGCGGTTGTGGCGGCTGTGGTTGCTGTTAAACTCTTTTATACCCAGAATAAATTTGTTAACTTAAAATTTTAAAAACCTTTAGCTCTATATAAGGTGATTAAAGTAGGAAATTCTGCGTTATTACGTAGGTCTCAGAAATATTCCATGGTCTGTTTCATAAAATACGCTGAACAAATCTCAAAAATTCCAAAAATCTCAATGAGATATCTAAACTTTGAGATCGTTAAAGCACCTCACGCTTTACCATTTTGATATTTTGAATTGGAAAATGTGTAAAGAATGTTTGTAACAACCTGTATTTGATGAATAACGAATTATGAAAAACGGGGCATATTTTGAGCTTGAGTTTTGAGTCAAAAAAATGATAAACTGGAATGAGTCGATTATTTCAATGCTAAAAAATTCTATTGATTCAATAGAATGTGCTAAGACATGAGTTTCCAGTCTTTAAATAACTTGTAAAATTCTTTTTAATAAAAATTTGAAAAAAATCTGGCATGAAATTGCTTTTACATTGTATTGCTCTCATAATATTTGTAAGGACATGTCAGGCTCAAGTTGTTGAAGCTGAAAAACTTGAAGAGGCTAAAGGAATTCTCGAGACTGCCCAAACAATTGTGGAAGAGGCCAGTGATGCCATTACAAAAATTACTGAAGCTGTTGGTAAAACATCAGAAGTCTTTACCAAGTTTTCAAAGTTTGTTACTGCCCTCGGTCCAGTATTTATGTGTGTCTCCGCTGTGATTTCCATTACAAGTTTATTCGTACCCAAAGCCGAATCAGAAATGATGAGCGCTATAAAGGAAGGATTCGAACAAGTAAATCAAAAAGTTGATGCCATCGTTGATGCAACAGAAGAACTAAAAATTGTCGCTGAATTATCCAACGCAAAGCTATCAATAATTCCGAACCTCGATATAATAAAATCGTTGAACCATGAATTGTTAATCGCCAGATATTTAAATACCAAAGATGCATGGGACCACTACAAGAAAAGATTTCAAAATGAATATAACCATGCTTCAAGTAAATTTTATTCTGCACTGATTGGACCGAAAAGCAACGGGGATTTTCGTCTAGACTTTCTGGATTTATTCAGCAAAAAGATGAAATGTTCACCAAATTCAATAGCAAAACTCTGTGTAACTTCTATGCAAACGATAAACAAAGGCTTGGATATTGAAGCAGCCTTTTTCGGGGCAATAAAATACACTTCTAGAGTGAGAGTTTTACGAATCATTTGGGAACGAAGATTGGAAAAACTAAGAGCTAGATGTATCGCGATGATTAAAAAATGTGAAGATCAGGCTATGAATTATGCCGGGGAGGTTTTCAGTAATTATTTCCACCAGGCAATTCCAGCAGTTGGCAATGAACAATTCG
Organism: Gyrodactylus bullatarudis; assembly: GCA_012064415.1. NCBI lineage: Eukaryota > Metazoa > Platyhelminthes > Monogenea > Gyrodactylidea > Gyrodactylidae > Gyrodactylus > Gyrodactylus bullatarudis. The sequence goes on along the minus strand of SSNU01000063.1, from coordinate 313,457 downwards.
CACAAAAAGCATACGAGATCATCAGTAACATGTTCACACATCTGAAATGGGCTGTTTGGATCTCTGATGATATCGGGATCAATGATCGACAACTGACATTTAAAATTCCAGGTAACTTCCAACGATACAGAATTCAACAGGCAGGAAAAATAACTTTTCTGTTATCTGTCGATTTTGATTATTCATGTGAGAATAGTCCAGAAAGAGCTTTCAATGAAATCGAACAAGCAATTGCGGCTGAAAAAAATTGCTTCGATGGTTTCAGTGTTTTTTACGTATTAGACGCAGCAAGCAAACATACACAAATTTGTACAGACATCACTAAAGGAGCCTGCTTTGGGGGTTTTGCTTCAGCTAATCAGGCAATAGCTGGTAAAAGTGTCTCTCAACGGAGAATGAAAGCAGGTTTTTGTGTATTTGGAGATCAACATGAACTTGTTTTTTGTTGAATAAAACATTATGAAAGGATAGAGATTTATTTATTTATAAAATCTAAATTATTTTAGAAAGAAAAATTTTTGGAGATAAATTGATCAATAAATTTGATTCAATCAATTCAAGAAAGAGTCTCATTTTAGCATAAATTAGTAACTAGAAAAATTCAAATTTGCTGAATCTTTGTCCAATTTTTCCAGCTGATTCTTTGAGTGGCTATAGCATAGCTTCAGTTGATCACAAGATCTTACGATTTTAAGTTTAATTATGCAGGTATCGTATGCACCAAGGATCCATTATTGTTTAAGAATTCGATGCTTTCTTCTTCATTGGTTGAGACAATACTCAACTATTATTGGTCCAGATTGGGGCAGAAAGGTATAAGTTGGAAAAATTGAAGAGCTATCTCGATGCTATCCAATTAATTTTTCTTTTGGTGAAAGTGTGCTTTTTGAATTGGTTTCCAAAAAATCTTCAGAAAATTTCGAAACCTTGATGAGAAAATGAGATTTAAAAGAAAAATCATAATTTCCCAAGCCTTACAAGTTTCAGGTTTTTTAGAGATTCCTGTCAAAGGCTTTAACATTTTTAAATATACCACTTTAATGGTCATGCCTGCCATCAGTAGGAAAAACTGAATAGCATTCAGCGAATTTGTATAGATAAACTCATTTCATGTTATTTAATAATCCAACTGATTTACAGATTTAAATATTCAATTTATTAAAATTCTCTTTTTCTTCAACAACAGCGACATGGATAACATTGACACCTCATACAAGACCTCGGATAACAACTAATACAGCAACAAAATCTGAGTAAAGGCTGTCCAACCAAACTTGGATTAAAATTGCAACATAAACACGGATAACAGAAGCATACTCTTGGATAGAATTTTTTAGAGATAATTATAACTCACGGACAATTGTTCATCTTTTCAAACTTTTACGATGCAAATTCATCTGGATCAGAGCTAGTTTTTATTTCATTACTGCACTATATTGGCCTCATATTGTATCTTGTATGAAAAGTTTCTCATACATATTTAAGTACTGATGATTCCAATGTAGTGAAATTATTGTATGAGCAATGCTTATCGAGCATGGCGAAATCTCGTCAAATCACAGTACTGAAAAATTCATGCTCTTATAGTACAAAGATGTTTATTCAATTCAACTCGTAGAATCTATATGTTCAGTCTTTACTTATGACTAAAAATATAGGACAAAAAACAATAACTTTTAACTCAAGGTTCTTTTTTACTCATAAGTATTCATAAAACATTCTAAAAGACCAACATTAATTTCTAGTTTTTTTACAGAAACCCAGATGATGAAGACGACCAAATGAAGAAAACTATTGAATTTTTTTCCAAGTTTGAGCAAAATAATTTTATTGATTCCACTACGGGTTGGTGATCAAAAGCAATTTATTCAAAATGAGGAAACCGCTCCAAAACTTCTGAAAGAACTGCAATTTTTAGATTAGATTTAGTAAGTTAAAAGGGGGAAATTTGGCGCCAAATCGAAATATTTTAAATTTTTTTTGATTTCAACATGTTAGATGAATCAAAAATAAACAAAGAAACCAATAATCACTTTCCAATTTTTGAATGAGCCGTCAATTTGAACAGATCTCAGATCAGCTTTATTTATACAAAGTTTAGTTTCGTCAAAAAATAACACTGAGTGCATAAATCTTACTATCTGAGAAAGTAAAAATGACGATTCTGAAATCTGTGAACAGAATGTAATTCATCCTGGTCTTGAGTATATTCCTTACTCTTATTGTTGAAAAAGATAAATTTCATGCAATATATTAAAAATAAAGAAATATATATTTTGTTATTCTCAGCATTTGATAAATTTACAATATAAAAATTACACATTCATATTCAGACTGGAAAAATAGGATACGTGAACTCTGATCTTTCTTGAATTTTTTTCATCCGGTTTCATATTGGTTTCATCTAAAAATCAAAGTCGTATGATTGATGAATAAGGTTGAGATCTTCGGGTTCTGAAGTTGACCTCTTTTTGATGGAACTTTGCTGATAAAATAAATATTATTGATTAATTTCTCGGTTGATTTTCAATTTTTAAAGAAAAAAGAGCATAATTTTTAACCTCATATTCTCTGATAGAACTATCAATTCTAAGCATCATTTTATATTGAAGCAAACATCATTTATTTTTGAAATTCCAGAATTTTTCAATGAATTTTTACTACGCAATCACTAAAATCTGGAATATCTTTGCCATAAATGAATTTCTTAAGATTTATTTTCAAAAACAGGTAATCTTATGTCATATCCGAGGGATATTGTGGGAAAAATGGGCAATGACATGATTGAGAATGACTTTCACGCTTTAAAAATATGCAAAACCTGATCATTTGCAAAGAATGAAAATTTTACTTACAATACTCAACAATTCACGGGATAATACTTCAGCCATTGGTCGTTTGTCTGGATGATGTGACCAACACAATTCAATGAAATGCTTTATAAAAATAGAGAATAATTTCATTCACATTCGTAGTAACTCATGTTCTTATTTAATAATTCACGCAACTACTTCTCAGTATAAGCATAGTAAATTATAGAAAATCTTACTTTAATTTTAGAATTTACTCTCAAGTCCCCCGTGGATTGTCTTTCTTTTGAGCAGACTTTTAAAACAAACTGCGCTACAGGATATGAACCAAAAGGATATTGATTCGCGCATAACTCATAAATGATTGTACTAAAAAATGATAAGATGAAAATGTAATCCTCGGAATAGAAGCATGGGAGAACGCACCCAAGGGCAAAGATGTCTGTTTCTTTGTTGAGATTCTTTTCCTCAATAACTTTGGGATATTTGGATTGAAAAAATTTATAAAAATCAATTGTATTAGGATCTAGACTTCTGCCGCTTCTTAAATTTTCTTGTGATGACATTGACGACCTTCGGGATTGACAATTTGACTATAAAAACGAAAAGTTACAATGAATCTAAATTCGAAAAGAATTAACTTTTCAATATTTTTAAAGATGAAAATAGCGAATAAATTAATCATATTCTTTGAAGTTATTTAATCAGTTTAGTTTTTTGATGAATCTTCTATTCAAATCTCTATAGTTTGAGGTAGAAATAAAATAAAATCAAAAATGTATTAAGTTTTCTACAATTATGTTATTACAAAAATCTATCCTTTATCAACATTTTAGAGCAAAAATTTGAAAAAAAAAAGAGTTTTTTATAAGAAAAACATTTAAACATGAATGAACAGCATCCTGGTACTATCCACTAGACTTGGACGAAATCTTGCATAATTACTTAAATTGCCCATCGATATGAAAAAAACAATCTTCAAGTATTTAAATATAATTCCACCAAATTTCGCTTCAAAATACCTTTCCATGCTTCTGGAATAAGATAAACAAAATTTTCAAATTTAGAACGTTTTTTTATTGTTTTATATTAATTATTTTAACTTGAATTCACATTATTTCTTTGCATTAAGTTGTAAAAATGACTTAAATACTATTAAAATTGTTTTTTCATGAGTATTACAATTTTGATAGGTCAAAAAACGTTCTAAATTTGAAAATTTTCACAATTTTGTCTATCTTTTGTTTATCTTATTCCAGAAGCATTGAAAGGTATTTTGAAGCGAAATTTGTTGGGATCATATTTAAATACTTGGAGATTAGTTTTTTCATATCGATTGGCGATTCAAGTAATTTTGCAAAATTTCGTCCAAGTCCACTATTTATTTGAGAAAAGTTATCAAAACAAGGCAAAAATATATTGAGGAAGAATGAGTACAATTTAGAATGATATTAATATTGAGGAAAAAGATTCTTGAGTTCCAAAATAACACAGGGGTAGTGAGGTCACGAACTTTTATCGAGATGTAAATTTTCATGCTGATTCCAAATCAGTCTATTTCCAAATTTTATCTTACAAAGTTTGGGTATTATTTGGGAAAATGTAAAAGCCCGAAATTTGTAAAAACATGCATCACTAAAGTTGAATTTTAACAATTTTATCCTTGAAAAGAGCGGAAAGATAATCACAATTTTTAGATAAGTATCTTTCAACATGAAATTTTTAGGGTTCCGGAGTAAGTCTGATGCTGAATCTAACAATCTTTCCACTGAATTATCGTCTGTTATTTTATTCCTGGTCATAAAGTTGTTAACCCATTCGGTGCCGATGGATATATATGTCCATTTTTTTCCCAATTTGTTTTGAACCTTCATAACTCTACCAGTTTGATAGGTTTCTGGATCAATTAAAGTTTAAATTGAAGCCCACATGTGAACTTGCATTAGTAATAATTTTGGCCAAATAACTTACTATCTTCATAGCTAAATTTTGGTTTTTATAAAGATTGTGAAATAGTCTCGGCACCGAAAGGGTTAAGCTTTTTCACTGAATTTAAATTTACTTAAATCTGATTGATTCAAAATAGTCAATTTAAGAAAGGATAGCTTACAAGATTAGATTCTGGCGGAGATTCATTGCTTGATGAGCCGATCTCTTCAAATGATTCATCATCCAATAATAATGCATTCATATTTTGTGAACTCGACTTGGGACTAGGTATCCGAGAAGTTGTTGTTCTCTGATCATCAAACATGAAGAGGGGCGATGCAACTTGCTTGGGTGGTTGGTTTAAAGAAAGATAACTAAAATTCGATACAATACTCATTGGACTAAGAAGATAACTGGAAAAAATAAAAGTTTGTAAATATAAAGTATTCTATACGAGAAGTACATTATAAGAAATTTTATTAAAACATTAAAATTACTGAAATCATCTTTCGATATGATAATCTTAGTACGCTCCTTAATATCTTTTATAATGCTTCTGTAATGAGATAAACAAAATTATGAAGATATTCAAATAAAAAAAATTTTAAATAAATTGTCCTTCTAATTTTGCCCGGTATAAAATTCACCTCTCTTTCGGACCCCTTTTACTCTCGGTCCCAGGTTCAAACCCTCCCACACCGGGCACATTAAACACTCTTTCCCTGTTCTCTTATTTGTACAATCATTAATCTTTATAATTCTATATATAAATAAAAATGTTCGATTTCAAAAAAAACTGATTCTATAATCCTAGCTTGATTTTTGAAATCAGCAAATTTTCTTTCTTCTTTTCAAGAATCTATTTAGTGCACTAATAATACAAACTTCAAAATGTTTAGTAAAACTAAAGATTTGCAACATTGGCTGAATTGATTTGAATTTTGAATTCACGGTATTCACAGATATTAAGTATTCTTCTATTCAACTTTCATTCATTCAATCTATCTGCATTAAATTTTTCACAAAATTTCATCATAAAATTTATGCGTGAAAATGAAAGCCTGAAAAAATGCTCAAGATACAGATTCCATCGATTCTCTTCTAGCGTTTATCTTTACGATTAAATGGAAAAAAAGTCTGGACCAAAAATTCAAAATCGCTGAATCGCAAATGTAAACTTACTTGCTGTCAGATATATAGGGATAGGTCTCTTTGACAAATGATGATAAAATGGTTTCAAAAATCTCTGGTGCTGTGTAATAGGTTTGTTCATTAGGTATATGTACATATTCAGATCTGAAATTGATTGAAATAAAATTAATACACTGACTTAATTACCAGTTTAAATATGACCTAGTATAAACCTAATTTATGTGTTCAAAAGAATTATTCATTTAATCTTCAATTACCATGGCCTATGTAAGCTTTTTCACCTTTTTCTTTTCACTGTTGCTAACATATTCTAATTTTTCCGTTTTATACAAAAACCCCAATGACGACAGCATAGATGTATGGGTGAAAGAAAAATTTCTTATTAACCTATATAAACCTATTCTATCTGTTCAAAATAATTATTCCTATATTCTTCAATTACCTTGGCCAATGTAAGCTTTTTCACTTTTCTCTCCACTGTTGCTATTTATTGGAGAGTTTGGGGGTTTTTTCAGCTTGCATTTAATTCTTATTTTCTTTGAATTTTACTATTTCTTTCATGATTTGTAAATTATTATTTTGAATGAACTTTTAACTTATATCATTTTTGAAGAATTACCACTGATGATACTTCAAGAAATGTACATTTGGTTTAAATATACTTTCCTCCAATTCTTCTAAATTATGAATTTAAGTGGATTTTCGGACGTGTTTGAAAAACTACGTGAATTACTTATTCGTAATAACATATTCTAATTTCTATTCATGATTCTTATATTCTTTAACTTATACTATTTCTTTGTAAATTGTAAATTATTATTTTTCATTCAAACTTAAACTTTTATCATTTTCAAAAAGTGACCACTGATGATCCTTGGAGAAATGCGCATTTGGTTATAAATATATTACTTTCACATATTTCTAAATTATGACCAAGTGCTAGAAGTAGCTTTTAATCGAAAAACTTTTACAACGTCATTACTTCAGTACATAATTATAATCTCTGCTATTAATCCTGAAAAATCTTGGCGCAATTTAAGATTAATTAATATTTTGACTTTCTCTCATAATTAATGATTGCAAGTGATAAAAATTTTCCAAAGAATATAACCCTTAAAGTCCCACTGGGTTATTTCTATCACATATCATTTTACCAACTCATTATAATTTATTTGAACCTCAGAAAATACTTCGTTTACTCCCCATTCGATAGGAAATTTATTAATCTCCTGGAATACGCAAAGAATTTGGCTCTATCATTCGTCAAAATCGCGTTAAACTAATTTAAAGAGAGTTGATTTTTTTCGAAAAATTATTATTTGTTTAAAACGTTTTTTTTGAAAACCCACTTCCCAGCGTCATAGGTAGAAAGTATACCTGCAGAATTGAAATATGCAATCACCTGAACTCTATCTGCTAAAGCCTCTGGATCAAAAACTGACCCATTATTTGATCGATAACTTCTGAACCAAAAATAATTGCATTAAACAAACTGTAGATTCTTAATCACCGTATTCAAACTACCATTAATTAATTTTTTACCATTAGATAGACAAAAGTTTGAATCCGAGTCATGAAGAAAAATTCGCTTAGACTTTAAGGGATAAATAGTGATAGTTTAGAGATCATTACTTACAGCTCTAATTCATAATAGGTTTCACTGAAATCCAACAGCGATAATGTTACTCTCGGATTTAGATAGATATTACGGCTATTCAATCTTTTGATAATTTTCCCCTTTGCATGTAAATAGCTAATTGCTTGTAGAATTGGTCGGATTATATCCAATCGTTCATGTGAGGAGAAACGTTTCTGTATCAAATGTAAACATTCGTACAAAGATGGTCCATTTATCAAGCTATATCCGTGTGAGAGAAATAATGCAATTAACAAATTGATGTAACTACAATATTAATTCGACTTTAGACTCGAATTATAAGCGTGAGGAATTCTATATAAGAGAATCAAACAATATCTGAACAAATAGATGAAAATTCAAATTTATGTTTTTTTAAATTGATCTTTAGAAAAACATGATATTTTACAAGCATTTTACAAGGCTAGAATAACAAGAGTTTCGATAGAGATGCGTGCCTCATGAGTTGTGATTACTTTCAGTGAATAACTTTTCTATGACCTGTCAAAAAAGGTGAAAATTTTGTTATGAATCTACAGTTGTACCTCTATAAAAAATGTAAGAAACCTATCCCTCTCCTGAGGAGAGTCTCCTCTCTGCTCCTTTTAAACGTCAAACTTTCCAAAAATTGAAATTCACTCAAGTTTGATTCATTCGATAGAGAATTTTTTGCTGACTCTTTCTATCTAATAAAAATACCAGATTCTTTCTTTTCTTGTCTCATAAAAACCCTCCCAAACATTGGAGCAGTTTTGATTTTGGATTAAAAAATGATTTTTCTCTTTTTCGTCTTTTCACACTTTTGACCTATACTCCTCCCCTTATTTACACCCACAATTGAGGAACAACTGTAATTATAGCTTACATCACTCTTTCACCTATAATTATAATCACACTGAGATATTCAACGATTAACTTAACTCGAAATATTATAGTCGTTTTTCGAAATTAGTGGAGAGCTGTAGAAAATTGATGTAGGGATGTGCAAAATTAATGAACAGCTATACAAAAATTCAGTTGAATCGGAGTCTTTTTCCAATCGTTCGCTTGTAATCTGTGTCCAGATCTGAGAAATCTATCAAAACCCAAACCTCATATTATACATAATATCATGATATGTTTAATAAACATTGTTATGACCCTTTAATGATAACGAGGTACTATTTATTGATTTGATAGAGCCTGAATTAAATTTAATGATTCTGGTTTCGAAATATGCTTTTAATTCATACATTTTTTAAAAATCTTACCTCATGACAACAGCAAAGTATGGTGGTTCCATTGAAGCGCCCATAAATAACGCTATATTCTCATGACTTATGAACGTCATTGCCTCAACTTCGGTCCAAAATCGATTGATTTGTGACTTTGACAAATCCAAATATTCATGAACAATCACGTCACCATGCCAAGAGCCTCGATAAATGTTCTTCTTGAAGCCAGACTTTATTTTCTTGTCAAATTTAATATCCATAAATGGAATGTTGAATTCAAATTTCATCCTAAGATCATTTAAGCAAAAATTATTTCGAAATTTAGATTTGATTGTCAAAATTGTTTTAACTAATTCGTATCATTTTCCTGCTTACTTCAAATAAGTTATTTGTTCTAGCAAAGACTGAGAATCACATTTGTTATGCTATTATGTTAAACTCAAGTTTTAATTTATCATTGTATTTTCACACACCTCATTCAAACAGGTAATTCATTAACCCTTCATGTCCCATTGTTCCACCAGTGGAACGAAACTCTTTCTCGAGCAATAATTTTAACTTGAAGAAACCTAAAACACTTTGTTTACCGCTCATTAGAAAGGAAATTTATTAAGCTACAAAATTTTGTGTAATTCATAAAGATAGCTTTTCACTGATGCACACCATAGTTACTTGAAGAAGGGTGAATATTTTGAAAATGTTGTCAATGCTGTATCTGAAAAATATTCTGAACTTTTTTTGGAAACCTATTTGCTGAGGTCTTAGTAAAAAATAAAATAAATTTCCATCGTAAAACAATAGCCGTAGATTTCAAATATACAATTGCCTGTTCCATATCTCTTATAGTTTAGAAGATAACTCGTTTTAGAGCCAAAAAATGCCAATTTTAACCTCTATTATCTTTGAAATGATAAGTCGGCTTACAAAAAGGAATTCAGATTCAGAATCAGCGTAAGTATTTTCTCATTTGTGTGATGAAAAAAATTAATTTGGGACATGAAGATTTAAGGGATTCTTAAAAAGATTTTTATCAAAATTAAAAATATTCTTGCTTTACTCAGTTCAGTTCGAATTTACCATTTTAACAATGGATGGAATGAGCACAAGAGATGTTGAAATAAAAATATTCTTAAAAGCAATTTGATGCTGATATTTCGCATCAAGAATTCGAATTTAGCCATAGAGGTTGAGGGAAACTCGCGATTTTCAAGAAAAAAAGTTAGATTTTTTGAATTTTGGATCATCTCCCTTCGTGATAATTGAAAAATTCTGATTATCCGTTTTCCCCTAATGATGTCGAATTTCTGTGAATTCTTCGTCTAATCTTGATCCGAAATATTGGCATCCAAATGCTTCAAATCCTCGAGAACGACAAAAAATCTTGAGCTCAAAGGTTGAAAAAGAATCAGCAATGTCCCTTGAAAAAAATTTCTGTGGGTCAGCGTATCTACAAACCGTCATGAAAAAAACTACCCCATTGTACAATTGAGTTTAGAATTATATTTATTCATATAAAATTATTATGAGATAAATTTCTTACGGAAGGCTCATGGTTACAACCGGTGTTATATTATCATTCACATCGATAATTTCTGAAATGAAAAAAAATTCTGAGGATAAATAATTATATCAAAGAGCCATATCAATTTTGGAAAGAACCATTTACAATTATTTAATCATTTATATTGATTTTTGGAGAATTAAGAGAGTTGTCGAAAAAACGTTTTATTGTACTCAAACGTTTTACCTTAGCACAAACTCATAACTTTCAATGGTTGATTTCGAACAATCGAATTTTTTTTTAAATCAGTATAATGAACTAATTTAATGAGTAAGAAAATGCTATTTGAAGACAAGAGTTCCCTGATTTCCTTAAAAATATTTAGAGCTTGCTGACTCGAAGTCATGCTAGATAATCGAAAGAGGTATTTTTCTCAATTGGAAGTACAAGCCCCTACTCTATCACGGAAAAGAAATCTGTCAACATCACCTAAGCAACAAAAAAGAATAGGGAACGATTATAATAATCAGACAATAGATGCATTCCTCACAGTCCCAAGAGTATGAGCACACTCAACTCTCATTGGTCAATCTTGAATGAATTGCTATTGGTCAAATTTTATAATGTTCCTTAAACCCTCATGTGTATAAATTTTTCCAAAGTCATAGTTCGGTCTGAAGAGAACCGAAGAAGCTTTATTCACCAATAATCTTTCGTTCTTTCTTAATACTAGCATGACTTTAAGTCAGCAAGCTCTAAAATGTTATATGTTCTTTATCAGAAAATTAAAAATCTAAATTTCTTCATGTAGGAGCCAATATCCATTCTCTCACTGGCTGATTGTGTCTAATGAAATATTTTTATTGCTAACAAATAGTTTATATTGACAACGATATCTACAATGAATATATAGAGAGATAGTTCTCTATATTGAACCAAGGCAAATTTCAAAATGTAAATTGTATCAACTTACCAATAGTTTGTGTTAATTTTTCCGAGTTAAGACAACAATGATTGAATAAATTCGGTATATTAACAGCAGAACTAATCACAAGATGGACTTCTTTCCCTTTGTGATAATAATCGGTATCGGTACTTTTAGTATTAATGCCTTTGAGACTCTTTAATCGTGGTGGGCGTTTCTTCTCTTTGAATAGGTCATCTGGACTTTGACTGATTATGGAATTTCTCATAGATTTTTGTCGATTCCTCTTCTCCCAGAGGTCAACAGCAAATCTTGGATTCTTGTTCAATGCGTAATCAAGGATCTCCTTTTCAATTCTAGGAACTGTAATTTTATAATTGCATCATTAAAATAAACGATGTACAATCACAAATAAATAAAAGAGGCTTTAACAATTTTTATGATGATCCATTTGAAAAAAAATATATATCTGTAAGAGAGTTTTTATCTGTATCAATCTGAATGAGAGAAATAAAAAATTAATTATCAAGAAGAATTTCAAGGTATAAGAGAGTTAATAACATAATTCACAGTGAATCCATATTCTCAATCAAGCTACAAAAAAAGATAAGCCTCATTTACTCTTCTTCACTGGCGAATGATAAATGAATTCATATTCATTATCTATTCAAAATCATCATTATATAGTAATCGATACCTCACGAAGACTACTTTAGAGTATTTTACCATTGGGGATTCGAAATCATGTGTGATAAAACTCACAGAAATTATTCAAGTCATTGTTCTTGACACTCTTCAGAGTCTCATTAGAGATGGCATGCAGTTCAAAGTTGTCAACTGGTTTCCTACGCAAGGTTGAGTCTCTTTCAAGATTCCTCAACTTGTGATTACGATAGTAGTTGATGTTGCCTTGAATTTGTCTCTCGTCTATTGATAAATTAGACATAGTCGAGTTATTATCGGAGGAGATGAGAGAGCAACTACTGCCTGTCTCTAGAAAACTATTCTGTGCTGATATAATCCCATGGGATGAAGATATTCCGCTAGTTGTCGTGGTAGTCGATTGAAAGGACCCGTTCATTTTACGATCTCGACTACATTGTCGAGATACTTTAGGTGAAATATTATTATTGTTTTCAAACATTCTTCTAAATGCCATTTTGAAGTTTGCCAGGGCTAAGAAAAATACACTAGAAGCATTTGATGAAGTTAAATCAACCTGATTTGCTCCACGAATACGTTCAACAGATAAATCTCCCAGACGAGATCTATTCCGTGAATTTGTATTATTCAACCTTCCTTGTTCGATAACTATTTAATAGTAATATGAAAAGTGGAAATTAATTTTATTCTAGTTAATCATTATTTATCAATTATATGTATGAAATATTATTATCGAGTCGAGAAAGAAACTGCGCAATTCAAGAATAGACTCACAACTTTCATTGTGTACAGAAATCAATTTTGGCCTGGGATAGTTTGAGCTAAATCAAGTGTTTATTTACGAAAAAATGAGTTACTTGGAAGTCTTTCGTGAATTGATTCTGGGTGAGCTTCTCGGAAATTCATCATATCCTTGCATTCTTAACTATACAATTCATAACTGTTGATGAATTATTTTATGGCTTTGATTAACTCTGGCAGATAGAATATAAGAAACGATTTGTTGACTTCTTCTCTCTTCACGTTATTTTTTCTTGGATACGCTCGGGTTAACTTCCTCCCTCACGATGCTAACAGATCATTCGAATTATTTCAAATTGTAATTTTGAAAATTCTTTCCACCAAAATGAATTAAGAAAGAGAACTGAGAAAGAATAGAAAAGAAACACAGAAAATTATAATTCTTCTCTCAAACACACACACTGAGAAAAGTATACCAAATTTATGGGGAGGTGTTCAGGCATGTTTGTGTGTTGGGGAGGATTAACACTTTTTAAATGTGTTGTAAGCAGCAGTAGTGCTGAGCACACATTATTATGTAGACATATCACTCTTTTATGTAATAAAATGTATCAGTCTATAGTAAATTTTACATTTTAGAAGTGTAATGATTATTACAAGTGTAACTAATTTGTGTAGATATTTGTAGAAATTGATTTTCAAAATTTCTCTCATACTACTATGCTACACTGTAACAGCTGGTTTTTTTTCAATAAAATCAAGGGTTGGACTTTAATTGATGTGTTAGTTAATGTATAACAAAATGATCTAGTTATCAGTTTAGATCATGAACTCAGTGACGAATACCTTTTCGTGAAATGAGAGTTTTAAGATTTGCGTAATTATAAACTGATGTCAACTTCAAAGGCGACATTAGAGAAAGACTCACAAATCTCATCAATCAACACTACAATAAAAACAGAGGCTGTTTAGTTTGGCTCATAAAGATTTTTTCAAGCTGGAAGAGAAGACTCTACTAACTTATATATTCCAATGTGATTATTTGCCATTTTGGATATGATTAATATACTACAAACTGTATTTCAATATGAACTATCATACTTTCTTCTCTGAGCTTTCTGATAACTTTCGAGAAATATGCCCTCTGATTTTCTGCCCGTAATAGTGAAAGTTCATTTGAAAATTTTGGGTTTTTAAACATGAATGGGGAAACAATAAAAGTCGACATAAAAATGAGCCCAAGTGTCTTACAATGAAATTTTAATTGCTTACAAATATTGGACAATTGAAAAGAATAAATTCAGAAATGTTTAAAATCAATCATGATTCGTTGTACAAGTCACATGATTTTCTTCTAGAAAAGCAAATGTTGAATTACTTGATTGAAATCCAGGCACTTGTTGCATATTTTGTCAAGAGGAAGATTCCGTATTTTGTTTCATTCTCAAATAGATACCTTCGATGTATCCGAGGTCTGAAGTTTTTGTTTATTTAAAAATCACTTTCAATCACTATTTTTTACAAGAATTAGGCGTATAATTTATAACTTACATCTTTATATATCAATTAGCTTTGACATAAATTTACTGAAATTTTGAATCAAACATGTTTTATTTTCGGTTAGCAAAGACACATAATTTTCCTAATTTTCCAATTCTAAGGCCAGATTTTGATTTATCATGGAATTCTGGATCGAAATGTGTTAAAATCGAATCTAGATAGAATCTATTTGGTGAAGATTATTATTATTTCTGATGAATTAAACTTTTACTCAGATACACGCATGATGAGTGTGAAATTTGAAAATCCTCATGATTTTGATATCATGTGATTGTGAAATCTCACTGAGTTCATTTGTGATTGAGTTTATGTGTCATCTTGAATGGAAAAAAAATCTTAAAATGAAGATGTGAATGTTTCTTTTTAGATCATGTTTAGATCAAATAAGATTTTCTAGAATTATTTCGTTCCAGGAAATATAACCGAGAGGTTCGTCTAAGCACCTAGAAAGAAATAATTCTAGATAATCTTTGTAAGTCTATGAATTTTACAGAAATCTCGATATTTTCATTAAAAACTCGAGTATGTTATAGATTTTTATAAAAAATATGGCCATTTTTCAAATTCCCATTTGGCGCCAAAATCCCATTTTTTCGAACTTGAAGCTGAAAATTTTTATTGATTTGAAAGTGGGAGATTGATCAAAAGGGGTTTTTCATGATCAAGATTAAACAAGAAATTACCGACAGCTACCCCATTTTCGAGAGATTTTGAAATCGAAAATTCTTTGATTTTCAAGTGAAAATGTCGAAAATCGAATATCAGCTCCCAAACGATAATATGATCATGCATAAGATCGGATTTAGTTGAACTGATTTTCTTTTCTTATCTTGATCATGAAAAAACTCTTTCGATCAGCCTCCCACTTTCAAATCAATAAAAATTGTCAGCTCAAAGTTGGCAAAAATGGGTTTTTGGTGCCAAATGGGGATTTGAAAAATGGCTATATTTCATAAAAATAATTTATTTTCAGAATTATTTTCTTCCAATGGTAAAAGTGGGCAACATGAGTAGGAAATCTTTAACAAATTCAAATTTCAGATGAAAAATCGAGATTTCTGTAAAAATAATAGATTCCTAACTTCATATCAACCAACTTTAGTTCGAAAACTCTGGTGGAAAATCTAGTACAAAAATCTTAGTATTTTCTACTAAAGTCAGAGAGATGTTCGAATATATTAAATATAGTGAAAAACCGTAATTTTTGAAATCGATAAAAAATTTGAGATTGAATTTCTTCGAATTTTTCTTATTATTCTTGAAACTTGAGTTGTTTTGTAAAAAGATTATTTTCAACGAGAATATTCGTTATTTGATAAAATATTTATTTGATAAAATAAATCATACAACATCCTAGTATATTTGATATGTCTGGTCTATATTAGTTGATTCAATGCAATTTCGATATATGCCATAACTTGACTCAATGTTTTGTTGTTATTGTCTGAGAATTAGATTCGCTCGAGGTCTTCAGAATATCAATCTTTATTCTTTAAGAATAAAATACATTGAATATCGTTGAACAGATGTCACTAACATTGTGCAGATGTTTCTATGTGTTTGTAAACAACTATTTTATAAAATGATGATGACTTCTAATTTCTAATGATTCAAGAACCTCAATAAATACATGACCTAAAAATTCATTTATAGACCTTCATGAGTATAATCTTGCAGACAAGAAATCAAGCAGAGACAAAAGTGATCAAAGTTTTCTTGTGTGAATTTGAGAAGATAGTTATCTCGATTTAATCAATCTACCATTGAAAAAATCGATGAAAAGTGACAATGAATTCTAATGAAAAGACTTACCCATGATTTTGACCACTGGATAAAAGTTATTCAGATGGGGATATATATTTTCTATGTTCAATAAAAACTTATTAAAACTTATTTTTACCTTAAATAGACAATCATTTAATAATTTTGAATTACATTATCCCGATCCAAAATAGGAGGGTTGAGAAGAGTTTGTGAAATTTTATTGTAATTTCGTTAGTACAAAATCAAGGGGCTTAAACTTTTTTTTGAATATTATTCAATGAATAAATATTTATAGCCAGGATGGAAATGGGCCTTTAATTATTTTTTCTACGTTTACTGTTAACAGTCTAAAACTCCTTTGGAACGAATATAAATATAAAGCCGAAAATTTTTAAACACCAGATTCGGGATCCGCATAAATTTTAATGTTATTAACCCCTTCGATCCCAGAGGTCGTATACGACCTCTAAATCAACAGTTTTAGGCGATCGTTGCATTTTAACGGGTTCGAAGGGGTTAACTAGATAAAAACATTTTGAAAGAAATAAATGTTCATTGAGGAGGGTTATATCTTAAAAATAGAAATGTTTGCTTACTCAATTACTTCCGGCGGCTGAGGTAAGGGCTTATTAAAATTGTCTTTGCCATAAAGCCAATAAGAATTAACTTGTCCCTTTCCCTTGAGCTCAACTTTACCGCGAAGCTGAAGGTGGTATCCACCAAGCTCATCGAGAATTTCTTTTGTCACTGGGCTCACGTGTATTCGAAAAGCTATATTTTTAAAAATCTGGCTAACCTACCTTCACCAGTTGATTCCATACGACTGGCCGTGTTTACCGTATCCCCAAATAGACAATATCTCGGCATCTTGACACCCACAACACCGGCCACGCAAGAACCTAATAAATAGAAACTTTTAGATTGCATCATATTTCGTAATATAGCGATTTTAAAATAAATGACAACTTGAAGTGTTTACCTGAATGAAGGCCTATTCTCAAGCGTAAGGGAACCTCAGGCATGTGTCGAATTTTGAAGAAGCCACATCCACTCAAAAGGTCGAGTGCCATTGTTGCTATTTCCCCAGCGTGTCTGCGACCATTACGAACTGGTAATCCAGAAACAACCATGTAGGCATCGCCAATTGTTTCAACCTGATTATTACAAGCAGAGTTCAATTTATTTTGAAATTAGCTTTCAGTAAATTTCTGATTCTCGGATTAAATTTTATCAAACAAAGACTTGAGCATGAATAAAAATGAGCAGATTTTTTTTTGTACATTTCTTTAAACAAGTGTGATTGGAACAGTGAGGGCAAATCGAAAGTTTTTACCTGTCAATTTTCAGAACAAGAAGATAGCAGAAAACCAGGCAGATTATATTTTTTGTGATAGGATAACACTTTTGAAATATAGTTAAAAGAAAAATCATCCAGTTTTAATGATATCTCGACCGGAAAGTGTTCAGGGAAAACCGAAATCATGCTTGATTATACAGTCGTGGACAAAGCTGGTGGAGTGAACCTTCGCGAGAAATTGCGTGAATATTTTCGGTATATTCCTGATGTATTATTGGTATATTGGTAAGAGAAAACATATGAAATCGTTAAATTTCGGATAAGAGTCATAGAACACTATGATGTAAAAATCATGAATATAAGATTGCAAGATAAATTATACAGTTGTATCGGAAAGTAAAGTCCTTATATGATATCTCGATTATTATAAAACTCTTGAGTTCCATTTTCATCAAATTAGAATGAATAACATCTAAATATATAATTTTTACATAGATTTATAACTGAATCTTGGGATTCATAAAAAAGATGCCTTGTAAAATATACTTATTTATTCACGCATTCATTCTTCAGTCATTCTTCGTATTAACTTTACAAAAGCATATACAATTAAGTTGATAAGAGTTGCCAGTTAAAAATAACACCAATTAAGTGTGAAATTCGGCTTTAAAAAGAAATATGAGGTAGTAATCATTTTGTAGATGGATTAAAATTCAACCAATATGTTATTTTAAGAAATAATCCTTATAAAGTATGCTTATTCCAATAATTTTCATCTCAATAAAACTTAGTTTTTGTCTTAATTAAAGAGAATGGATGAGATGAAATCTCTAATTTTATTATAAATCATAGATAGGAATCATTTATATTTAAGAAATGGAAACATTAAAATATAACTTTTTGTCCTCTTCAATTTTCGGAGATGAAATGGATCTTTCTTCAATTGAAAGTAGGAAAATTAAGAATTAGGAAATTTCTCCTTTTTAGAATTTATATTTAAAAATTTACTCATGTTAAATTAAAAGTAAAGTCTAAGTTTTTCAAGTCTAAGTTTTGTTTTTTTTAAATAAACAGAACCTTATTGTATTGAGTAATTCTATTATAATTTCATATTTTGTTGATTTTAACATGAAACGCTTATATAGCGAATAGATTTTTTAATAGTTCGATAGAGCAACTAAAATTAAGTATAATTCATACTCAACCTGTTTAACAGCTCATTATTAACATCTTTTGATCTCATTTTTTAACCAGACTTTTATTTTAAGCTTATGACTGCTGACAGGGTCTTTCAGAACATCCATTAATCATTTATATGTAGTTCTTAATAATTTTCTATTAATTTTCCTAAATCTATTCATTTTCCTGAATAATAGCAGAATGAAAAAGTCAAAAAGTCCAATTTTTCATAAATTCATGAATTTCTTCTTTCGGTATAATTTATTCGGATCTATTTTACCAATTAATAAATCCTATACATATAATGATCAGAATTTATTTGTCTTATTATTGAGGCCCTTTTCAGGTAGGTATTTTGTGAAGTTAGATCCACAAGGTCTTAAATGTGTTCCTATATGGCCAAATATGACTTATTACAATACTACTTTTAAGTAAAAAATGGTGTGAAACGACTTTTGAAAGAAGGGTTTTTGTAGAATTTTTTTAATTTCAAATGAAAGAGCGCATTTAATAGGCTTCAATGAATATTTTTTATTCTCCATGTAGCAAATAATAAAGTTAGTATTAACCTCTAAAGTAATCAATTTTGACCCATAAAAATTTTGCGGCCCTAAATATTAATTTTCGAACAAAATAATTCCATCAATCGATTTTTTGCATAATTTTGATTCACCTTTTTGTGGTATATGCCGCTTTATTATCGTCGGAATGGCTTACTCCACCAGTTCTGTCCACGACTGTATTTAATAATTATTATTATAATATTATTAATAATAATAAATAAAGGTGAAGTCGATTCCTTAGATCAAATAGAAAGCTTCTACTCATCCAAAAGGGGAACAAAAATATGGCCTCTTGCTTAATACACTCTTGATTTGGCCGTTTATAATGCCTATGTATGAAGAAAAAGAATCCAGCTTTCACCATAACTAAAAGAGACTTTATATATGAAATTTGTAAAGGTTTGATCGACTACAGGAAACGAAAAGCTCCTGAAAATAGAATTAAATATGGTCCAAAGTCTGTTAAAAGAGCTAGATGCAACTACTGTGATAGAAAATAAGATTCAAAAATGAAAAAAGTGTTGTCAAACTTGTGGAAAAAGCATTGTATTAACGTGTGCTTCCAATATTCTAAATAAATCACTATTTAACTCAAATTTTGGTCTTTTATCAACAAGGGGTACCATAAACCCCCATTTACAGAAAATGCAATATTCATGATATGCCGTTCTAGGGTTTAAAAAAAACTAGAATGATATTTTAATCTAAAAAGATCGACAATAAGAAAAAATTATTGGTCAATCACAAAAAAATAATCCGATCAGTATTTGTTCTACTTAACTGAAGATTTTTTTCTCATACTTAAAAAATGATATTCGACAAAGTCAAATAATAAATTGCATTGAGAAATTCATAATTCATTTGGCATTTAATCAATTATCAAATTAAAGATAAAAAAGTATCAAATCTTTCTGATTTAAATAAATTATTAAAAAATATCGCTTCATTTGAGTTGATATTTTAAGCTTTATGAGAAATAGGAACTCAGATAATGCTACGATTATTTTTAGAGGTCAAAAACAAGATTCTACTATCATCATCTAGATAAGGATTTTTAAAAATCAACTAGATTTGATCTTATACAATATCTTTAGTCATTTGTTTGATCTCGTTTTCTTTGTGAATATTTTTCGAATTTCAACCCAGCTTTGGGAAGTATAAACACTGTTTATTAAGCAGTGGCCATTAAACTCTCTAATTACAAAATAATAGAATAAAGTTAAAATTACTATTAAGCTAGTTAAGGTTCATAAACCTGAATGCAGATTATGATGAAGAAAAATTCTGGCTTCTTATTGAATGATACAATATTCTGCATGAAACAATCAGGAGAGAGAATTTCTAAAAATTGAGAAAACCTGATACTATAAACTAGCAAAAATCTACCATAAATAAACATAATTCGAAAAAATGTCTCAACTAACAATGCTAAAGGAATAAATTTCCTATGATAAACTCGGATAAAATTTGGAATTTTTATTTTTTGAGAAAACCGAATTTTTGTGTCGAAATTTTCACCGACTTTTAGAAAAATTTTGCAAACTTTATTTTCTACAGTTCGTTTTAACAGTCTAAAAACCTTTCGGGATAAATAAAAATACAACCATTACGATCAAAATTTATTCTACTTTCAGATGGTATAAAATTTATGTTTTTAATCTTTTATTAAATTCACAAGTATAAGAGGTGTTTTTCGATATTTTGAAAATTTGGTTTTTGCCCATTATCTCAGCTCACAGACAGTTAAATTTTTTTAAATACCAGATTCGTGATCAGCATTAAATTTTACATAAGAATTTAATCACTAGAAATAACTAGCTGCAAAAGAATTTCAAACCATCACCAGTGTTTTTATAATGATACTTTTAATGGAAAAGTTAATGAAGTGAACATTGAACAGTAGGCTAGGGTGAAATTTTTAACCTCATATTATAACCAACTTTTCTGATAGAACTTTAAATTCTAAAATTCATTTTGTATTGAAGAATGTGTCGAGAATGCTTCTCCATTATGTCATTCGGTTTTAAAAATGCAAAAATTTTTAAATCGCCGCTCAATTTTCAATGAATTTTTATTAAGCAATCACTAAAATCCGGAATATCTTGGCCATTTGATGAATCTCTTACGTTTTATCTTCAAAAATAGAGGGCATTCATGGTTAATTTCGTTTTTTTTCATATCCGTGGAATATTGTGAAGGAAGAATGACTGTCACGCTTTAAAAATATGCAAAACATGATCTGAGTACTAGAATTTATCAGAAAAGTAAGTCCTCTCGTGAGTTGTTCGGAGAAAAAAAACATTTCACCCTAGCCTATTCAACAGTGTTGAATTCAGCTTTTTGGCAAAAGAATTAAATCTGTTGATTACTCTAATCTTCTAATTATCAATACTTAATTATCATAGGTCAAACTCTTGTATTATTCTATTCTCTAATCTAATTGGACAAAACTGATAGGGATGAGATCATGAAAGTATATAAATAGTATTTTGAGTTTGTTGAGCTAGTCGTAGCACTGAAGAAGAAAATCACCGTCGAAACGTTTTGATGACCATGGCTGAGAATTCTAATATTCATCTAAGTTTTAATAAATTATATTAAAAAACCAATTTTAGATTGTTTTTTACTGAATCCGAAGCTAAGATCTGGTTCTATTTTTAACTCAAATTTCATAATAATTTAGTGAATATGTTTTTTTTCAAATTATTTGAGATTTTCTAAAATTTTTATCAATTTTTAATTAAAAGTTTCTAGGTGTCTCAAAGTTTTCATAATAATAATTATCTCACGTGTAAGATTGTCCCGCACTGTAACTACTGTATGACAGCGCAATTATATTGTTTTGTTTCTAATATTGATTATAATTTATAATAATTAATAATTATTATAAATTTTGAAAAATTACTTCGGGATATCATATCCAATTGTATTATTACTATGTCTAATTTTAGAATTCCAACATTAATATTGTAAGAAATATAGGATAGCCTGTTACAGAGTATAAGCAAAGAATGCATCGCAAGGTCCTATTTCAAATTTTTTAATATAAAAAGTTTCATTCGTAAATCTAATGACTTCGTTAACTGTTTATCAGTCCTGAGAATTAGCTTTTGAATAGATAGGCTATTTTGACCCTGAATTTTAAGACTTGGACTGTTTTCAAGGGCTTTTGGGTTTATGCCATTATATAATCATCCTTCTTGAAAAATGCAGAAATTTCTCTTATGCCGATAATTGAAATCATATATCGGTGATAAAAATTATGAAAAAAGTTTTTAAAGGTCGAGAATTTTGTGCCTGACTTATCTAAAAGATGAAAGACAGAAAGGGCTCTTAATAATTACTATTTTTGAATAATAAAAAACATTACTTTTGTTTTGTATATCTGGAAACCTTAGACTATCTCCACATAGGATAATGGATTGGTGAAAAAATAAATACATATTGAAAGGTATTTAGTAAATACTATTTACCTTATAGACATCATAAAAGTTGATAGTTGTATCAAACATTGTATACAGATCATTGAGCAAAGTGACAACTTGAATTGGTGTTGAATGCGCTGATATGGTCGTAAAACCGACAATATCACTGAAATATATTGTAACGTCTTCGAAGGATTCTGGTTCAACATGGCTGCCTGACATGAGACTTTTTGCCACAGGTCTTGGGAAATATTCAAATTTTGAATCATTAATTTATCAATTTTTACTTCGAATTTCATTATATTTTTAAATTTGAATTTCATTGATTCCAGTCTCAAAATTATTCATACACTTATGAAATTACACTCCGAATCCTTTCAACAATTCAAAATGTTGAAATTAGAATAAATTTTGATCTTCGGATAGAATCAGAAATTTTAATTTTAAAATTTTTTCTTAACTCTTTTCATACCAGAAATCGTTTATGATCTTTATGTTCAAATCGTCTTTTTCAATGACCTTGAGACATTTCTTTATGATTTTTTCCAAGTTTGCAGTTATATTATCAAACTTATGAAAAATTAAAAATCTTTTTTTCTGATATTTCCTTCTGATAATATTTCGCGAGAGATCAACCAAACTGATTACGAGTGTTTTAATCTGTGTCATTGATTAAAATGTTTTTCATCTACACTTCTAAAAATATATTCTAAAGTTTAGGTTAAATATAACTACAATAAAATTGCACCACTAGAGATTGTAGATAAACTTGTCTTGAGTGAATAACTACTTCCAAAAATATACTCAAACTCATTTCTGTGTTAACTTAACCCATTTCAAATTCATTTTATAGAATATTGTATTTATTAAATTCTCTTTTGACTCTTTTTCTGTTGATTGTTCTATTGTGATTGATAATAATTTGAACTTACGGCGGTAGCATTTGCGCTATCAATAATTCCGTACGCTTCTTTTCATTGGCCAACTCTTCAGTTCGCTGAGTAACTTGGTCTTCAAGATTTTGTGAATATTTTTCCATCATTGTGAACATATGATCGACAATGTTTATTTTCCTGGAAAATTCAAGAAAAATCAGTAAATTTCAAAACAAACTTTCCCTTGTTTAGATCTCTGAATTGTTGGAAAATTTCATCAAAACTTGGTCTCATATCTGGGTTTTCAGACCATGCCTTCTTCATTATTTGAACGTAGGCTGGGGGTGTCTCAGACTGATTGATCTAAACAGGATAAAAAATGAAGAAATCTCACTTGAGGTCTACACAATGGAGGCGGCTTTCTTAATTTGGCTAGAACCTGGGAGATTGGTAAATCACTCGAGGCAAACGGTTCTTCCCTTGTGATTAACTCATGCATTACTATTGAAAAGCTATAGACGTCAGCCTTTTGGCTTCCTCGTTGAAATAATAATTCATCGCGGAGAGCTTCCGGTGCTGTCCATAGTAAATCTTTCTCTTCATATTTTTGAATGTTTCCATAAATTGTGAAAATTTGAGGTAGGCCAAAGTCGGTTAATTTCAATACCCAACGACCGTCAATGGCACAATTTGATGACTTCAAGCGACCATGAACTTGTAAGAACGAACTATGGATATACTTCATACCCTTGATTTAGAAAGAAATTAAAACATTTTATATTCTCAGAAAAATAATTTGAGACTCGTCTAGATTAAGCATTACGAAATCAGTGTACCTACTCGGGTACACACAGATTGAGTTTTCAACATTGTTTATAACATGAAAAGAATCGTTAACTAACTTTCAGCAGATCGGTCAGTAACGACAATTTGAATTCCCAGTCAAGAGTTATTGAATTATTATTTAGAACATCCTGTAATTATAAAATAAATTTTGAAAATACTTTTAGACTTCCTCGACTAGCATGTTCGTAGACAATTCCAAGCCAGTTCATATCGACATAACAGCCCAGAACCCGGTTAAGGTTTTCATGACGAAATTCTTTCATCAAATTTAACAAGGTTATTAGACGACTTCGCAGTGAAGCTGATGCTAAATCCATTCTCTTGATGTGAATCAGTTCATTCTATAATACTCAAGTTAGAGAAAAATTGAATCAGATTTATTTCCATATGATTACTCACATTATATTTTGCAGTATTCGAATCAACTTGATCTTCACTTTGTAGGCTAGATACACTACGTTTTGAACTATATACAGGACTATTCTGACCATCGGATAGGCTTAGAAATCCTATTTGCGGTACATTGAGTTTATCAGGCCGAGAACGTTTACCAACTGATGACTGAATAAAGATAATATCATCTGGATACAATATAGTTTTATTTGGACCCTTGACCATGGAACGCTTCAGCTGATAACGTCTATTTCAAAATGAAGTGATATTTCAGCTTACCTAACCAAGTAGAATATAAGCAAGGCTAATCCAGATAAGCCAGTCAAAATACCAAGAATAATCATTCCAATATCTGAACCGTTTAGAGCTGCAATCAAAGATTGAAATAAAAAGTTAGAAAATCTTGAAGTTAATTCAAAATTTAAGAAAAAAGAAATCTCAACTCACGTAAATCACAACTATAATCGAAGCAAAACCTTGTACTAGGACTCAAAGTCCATGTAGGCCATATAATTTCATTAAAACTTAGTGCTAGCTGATAGTCAGGATGAATGATTTTGAGTAATGGTCGGAAAAGTTCATCTATGCCGATTGCCATTCGATTGGGTTGAAGAAAATAAAAGTTCACCTTTGGAGTTATCCGAGAACTGACCAGCTGAATCTCTTGTCTTGAGTAGGGCAGAGTAATGTTAAAATTTTTGACTAGATCAACACCACTTGTTTCATTATGGTAGGATAGATTTTTATCTGTGTACAACCTTTTGATGATTTCCACTGTTGACTCAAAACTCAAAAAATTGTCAGTCTAAATATAAAAACACTGTTAAGCTAAGAATGGGGCTCGGTGCTGATCAGAAATAGGGCTACAGCCCAATCTAACAAATTTAATATTGAAATATGTTATATATTTCAAAATTTTAAATAAAAATTTACTGATTAAATTTGTTGTGAATAAAGTTGATATTTTGAGGCAAAAATTTATCAGTACTATAACGAAAATCAAAATTAAAACTTTCAAATTTACATAAACCGGCATTTAGCAATCGAAAACTGAAAAAAACTGGTAAATATTTCATTTATTTTTAGACAATCCAGGTATGTTATTGATCAAATTAATCAATTAATTCGAGGATATGATGTTCGTCTCTATTTATTCCAGGCATTTAAAACGCGTAGAAAACATTTGCATTTTTGTCGCAAAATAAAACTAACTAAAACTAATCCTAATTGATTAGCTTATTAAAAAAGAATAATACAGCAGTATAAATGAACTATACTCACTCAAATATACACCTAGTTAACCCTTTCGGTGCCGATGGACATATATGTCCATCTATTTTAAACCTACATAATTTCTTTACTTTTCAATTTTTTACAAAGATTTTTTTTTGAGTAATTTACCTTTTTGACTATAGTTATTTTCATCTTTACCTTTTTGACTATAGTTTTTTTCATATTTACCTTTTTGACTATAGTCATATTATTTTTAACTATAGTCAATCCCATTTTTACCTTTGTGACTATAGTTTTTTCCA
>SSNU01000063.1:9799-285455 GCA_012064415.1 Gyrodactylus bullatarudis | reverse complement strand
TTTGGACATATATGTCCATTAAAATATCTAGTGGAAGAAGTTGGAATTCAAAAATTTCGTTTTTCTAAATTTTATCAAAAAAAAATTCTAAGAAACATGCAAAAAGAATTAGAAAGCTATCTTTATTGGTTTTCAAACGGCATCGAAAGGGTTAATATGAAGATGGTTTTACAAAATTCTCAATTTTTTCATCAAGAAATCGAATTTGATCAAAGAATAAAAAGATTTCCTGACAAAGTATCATTTAACGTCGTTTTTTCAAGAAAATTTCATCATTTTCCAATCTAAAATCAACAATAATTTTTAATATATAGAAATTTGTTCATTATTATCGACTCGATGGCATTTGAAACCATTTTTTATTTCAGAGATATGAAAATTGTATTCCTCGATACATTGTTCCGTAAGTACTAGACTTGGACGAAATTTTGCAAAGTTACTTAAATCGTCCATCGATAAAAGTCATTTTTGCAGAAATAATGTTAATATTGTGAATATAAAACATTAAAGAACGTTTTAAATTAGAAAATTTTTCGCAAATTTGTTTATCTTATTTTAAAAGCATGGATAGGCATTTTTGAACCGAAATTTGGTGGGATAATTTTAAAATACTTGAAGATTAGAATTATCATTTCGATGGGCGATTTAAGTAATTTTGAAAAAAAGTCTAATAAATAGAATGAATTTTGTTTTTGTACTGATTGAATTTCTCATCTTAACACTATTTCTAGAGACATTTTTTACTAAAGAATAAAATCGTTCTATTATACTGAAGCAGATATAAAAGTAAAAATCAAAATTATAATTATCGTTTGTGAGTTGAATGTTGCTTCTTGATCATTTTTTCACTGTTTAATGATCCAATTTTTTTTATTTTGCCTCATATAATCTGTCATCATTCTTATCTTTCATCTAGAAATTAAAATTTGCAATTTTTCATAAGATGTTGAGAAATCTCTTTATTATTATTTTTATATAAAACTACTTTAAAGTAGAAAGATAAATAAACTTACTGATTGAGAAATATTATAGTTAATACCAAATGATGTTGATATGGGTACAGCTCCGAAAATAAATAAATTCGAATTATTGAAAAATGTATTCGGATATAATTCGCTAAATTTATTCCAAATCTTAACAGCATCTGATACGAATGGAATCGTCGGATCAAAGTGAATGATTGAAAAATATTTCTCATCTCCAATTTCTTGATATTCCTCCAACAGTGGAACTAGAACTGCTTGCGATGAAATAAAAATCACGCCTAATTGTGAAAAAAACAAGAATAGATTTTATTTCCTTCCAAATAAAACGAATAAATCAGCTCATTTTTTATAGGAGGTTTATTAGAGGCTTGTCTGAGCGATAAATTCAATTTAAATACGATATATATCAATCAATCAAGCTATAAAATTTCTTTTGGTTAAGGGTTTTCCAGAAAAAGATTTTGATGATTGAAATTACCACCAATTCAATTTTCACGCACTTTATCTGATCAGAGTATTTTTCATCAAAATCTAAATCAAAAGCGCCAAAAGTATCAGAATAATTCAAAATCTCCATGCGACTTGATTAACTTCATATCTTTTTTAATCATTCAAATAAATTCTATAGAGAAAGAAATATTTTTTCCGAACACTTTTCTATTTGATTCTTGGCCGGGTTTCATCA
Organism: Gyrodactylus bullatarudis; assembly: GCA_012064415.1. Classification (NCBI taxonomy): domain Eukaryota; kingdom Metazoa; phylum Platyhelminthes; class Monogenea; order Gyrodactylidea; family Gyrodactylidae; genus Gyrodactylus; species Gyrodactylus bullatarudis. The sequence goes on along the minus strand of SSNU01000063.1, from coordinate 283,784 downwards.
GGATGTATGACCTCTAAGATAGGCGTCAAAAAACTATCCCTCCCTCTCCTCCGTTATAATTTCAAAAAGTTTTTTTGATATCTATCTTTCTGACTATTTTTCTCACATGGGGTGGGGTTATTATCCACATCACTTGTGCAATGAGTCATTAATGACTAATGTTCGTAATGTTATATAATGCATTCACAGGACCCCGTAAGTCTCCCGAAACATTTGGATAAACATGCTTTCATCTGGAATTGTGATTTGATTCACTCCCTTAAACTCAATTTCACTAAGATGGTTTTTTGATAATCAACAAGAACTACTGTATTTAAAGTTGAGATTCTCTGCCTTTTCGCAGTCTTCTTAGCATAGATTCTTTTGAAATCCTAATCAATTGGTTTGTCGTTTAAACCTTAATCTAATCATAGAATCTTTGTGTATCGAGTCATGGAGTTACCAAGATTAGAAGAAATATCCAATGAGGCTTTACTATTATTCAAAAGTTAGTTGACGTCTGTGCGAATATTAAGTATCATTTCATCTAACAATTTCATATTGCCCACCCTATCAGGAAAACAATACACAAAAGATTGGCAGTATACGATCTGATATCACGCATAAAAAAAGAATTTTAGTGTAAGAAAGATTACTTCGATTACAGATGAAGGCATGTTTATCCAAATGTTTCGGGGGACTTACGGGGTCCTGTGAATGCATTATATAACATTACGAACATTAGTCATTAATGACTCAAGGCACAAGTGATGTGGATAATAACCCCACCCCATGTGAGAAAAATAGTCAGAAAGATTTTCTCAATATTTAATTCTGATTTTCAATTTCAAGAAGATTTTTAAAGTTGTTTTCTGCAAATTCTATTAGAAATAGCCCTACTAAACATGGTATGGAAATGATCAGCGGAAAAATCTCTTTCGAAAGGTATTAATTTAGTTGAAAATTAATTTTTAGCCAATTTTTGGGTAAATATGTCTGCTTACAAGTAGTCACGATTTACGAAAGAGATTTTTGAGGGGTAGAAATTAGGGGGATAACTTTTACACAGTTATTAAAGAGGGAGTACTGTACTATAAAGTGGTCATATTAACACATTTTTTCTCAAAATTTTATATTTCTGTAAGAAACATATTGCTGAATAGAGCGTAATAATTAGATCATTTTAGTATAGTATAAGATATTAATTATTTCTATAGTTTCGTTTCTAGAGATGTGTAAACTTTCCGAATTTTCGGAAAAAATGAAAAAATAACATTTGCGAAATATTTTTGCGATTTAAAAGAGGGTGGGGTATTCAAACGTAGTCTATCACACCTATTGGTCTCAATCCTTTTTTAATTTCAGGGTAAAGTGTTATAACTACGAACAGTGAATTAGAGAATTGTATTTAATAATCTATGAAATAGTAAATGAAAAAAAAAACTTTTTATGCAAAATGAATTCAATTTCGATGTTCTGGAATTTGGTTTATATTCCATATATTAGAAACTTTGAAGCAGTTCTCTATTGTTTTGGTCGACACTTTCTGAAAAGCTGTATTAACCATAACATGCTCCGGCAATATCTGGCATTATGAAGCTTCTTGCTAAAAGTTGACTAAGATGACTCTTGAAACTCCATATTATACCTTGGTCAAGAGGCTGGCAAACAGATGCCGTATTAGCTGGTAGAAACAATAGTTTGACATTTGGCGGTTGAACAACTGTATGGTGAAATCTCACATTGTCTGCTTATAACAATATTTAGTGATTCACATAGTGTTCTCCAAACTCGTTAATCCACTTCTGAAAAATCTCTGTGTTATTCCACGATCGCATAAATCGATCGGTCAGGAAAATTTTCAATTGTTCTGCTTTTCCTCGAAGATCAGAGTGAAGATTTTGCCATTTAACAGGTCTGTTGATTTCAATTATATATCCGATAATGCAATCATACATTATTTTATTTATCTTACGTTATCCTATTTGGTGTTCTTTTAATTTTTTGTCACCTGTAGTACTTAACTTGATTTATCAAAAGGTTTAATTTTTCAGGTATTTGTTTAGTAGTTAGGCCATTATCAACTAGATTTTTAACAGCTACGTGGTTATTTATTTTCATGGTCAAGTATTAACTCTGAACTGAATAGAGAATCTAATCTAAATACTCATGTACCTTTAATAAAACCTCATTGGATGATTAGGTAAATGAAATGTACATTGTACAAGTGTATTGCAATATAGAATTTAAGTGTATTAGACAACCATTTATTACTCCCAATGTTTGAATTGGTAATTAATTTAAATTTGCAAATTTTTAATAATTATATATCCCACGAAAATATAATTATAATTTATAAAATTAGAAAAATACAACTTTAAGTCATTAATTATTAATTAATAATTATTTAATTTTACTAACATTAAAAAAGGATTGAGACCAATAGGTATGATAGACTACGTGTGAATACCCCACCCTCTTTTAAATCGCAAAAATATTTCGCAAATGTTATTTTTTCATTTTTTCCGAAAATTCGGAAAGTTTACACATCTCTAGAAACGAAACTATAGAAATAATTAATATCTTATACTATACTAAAATGATCTAATTATTACGCTCTATTCAGCAATATGTTTCTTAGAGAAATATAAAATTTTGAGAAAAAATGTGTTAATATGACCACTTTATAGTAGATATCAAAAAAACTTTTTGAAATTATAACGGAGGAGAGGGAGGGATAGTTTTTTGACGCCTATCTTAGAGGTCATACTGTATTCAGAATATATACTTATTATTAATTTGGCTTGAAAATCTAATTCAAAAAGATCATAGCATTTTCAATAATTATTGAAAATAAATAAATTATAATTTATCATTCTCAAAAAAAAATTTTAATTAAAATTCATCGAAAAATGCTGGCGCAAATTTGAAAATTTGACATCTTCAATTGAAATTATCTATTTCTAGTTAACCTTTGTGAGTATAAGTGCTGCAATATTCATTCTACAGCTATTCTCGATGAATTTGGGAATTCATGGAATCTCATTTTTCGTATCAAGGTATCAACATTTTTGAAAGATTTTTTGGTAACTGATTCAAAATGTACACTTTTACTGATTTCAAAACTCAAAAATTGGAAGAGAATATATTAAATCACTAAATGTACATTTCTCAAAGTATCATCAGTAGTGTCAGTTTGAAAATTTTGAAAGAGGACTCAGAAAATATTTTATCAGACCTTGAAATCAACAAAAATTTTCAACTCAAAGTTTGAAAAAATGAAAAAATCGCGCCATCTTGAAATTTAAAATGTCTCTAAAATTTTTCAGAAAAAACTATTTTTCAAAATATCATTTTTCAAATCAGTAAAAGTGTACATTTTGAATCAGTTACCAAAAAATCTTTCAAAAATTTCGATACCTTGATCAAAAAATGAGATTTTTGTAAAAATCATGAATTCCCGAATTCATCGAGAATAGCTTATTTTCTTTCAAATGGAAGTATAAACTCGAAAAGTTCTAATTAATGTTTATGAAATGATCTAGATCAGAAGATGTGACTCACATGAAAAAGTATAAAATTGAATTTCGTAAATAAACTCGTTGATATTCGAAAAACGCAAACGTCCCTTAAGATAGAGGTATCCGAGGGGTAAGCTATTCTGCATCTCTTCCGCCAACACTACGGAAAAATGTGAATAAAACTCTGTTTCTGAACAGTATACTATCAGGTAATCCTTCCAACCATAATATTGGAGAAGTTTTATGAGACCTCTTGAAATGTCCCTAACTTCAGGATTGAAGTTCCACATTCCAGAGTGAGTATGGTCCACTTCGAAAGGACATACAAATGATCTTTGTTCCAAGTTTTGATCGCCAGTCTTTAAAATAAATGTCCTCATTTGTATGCAGTCATCACGATCCATTGGTCCTAAGATCATACTCTGATCTATTAAAGTGTCCCTGTTTCTTTTGATGTCGGCGAAAATTTCACGGAGGGTATCAGCGAAATTGTGAAAAGGTGAATCAGATGAATTGAAATTCAGACTATATCGTATTATGTTAAAAATATCCATATCCGAAGTGTATCTAATGAGTAGATTGGTCAGGTTGAATACTCTTCCAATAAGACCTAGGTTCTCATCTGGGTAGTCAATGTAATATAATTTGATTTTTCCCAAAACTCTGTTATTATTTGTCGCTATCATGAGTAGAAGACCTATTTTTATGAAATTCATCTGATCTTCACGTCGTTTAATAGATTTTCCAAAGGATTTTCTTGCAGAAAAATGAGGAATTTTTTGATTGAGAAAAAAGGTAATCATTTTAGTAGCCATTGACTACTATAGTTCGTGTTATTTCAGCCAGGATGGTGGTGGAATTCTGACAAGAATATTCGAAAATATGCTTTATTTATATTTGACATGTTTGTGTGTAGTTAGGTGAGAAAAGTAGAAACATAAAGAGATTTTAATGATCACATAACTTTGTTCCTCTTCAAGTGTATAAAGTTTAGCTAGTTCTTAGACTTTTTTTCTCTGTCTCCTCTCGATAACAGTAATACGATTCCACTAGCAGCTAGAGAAAATTTATGAAAGAATCTTGTTTTATAAATTCAGCAAGATTTTTCACGCATTTCATTCTGAAAAGTGAATTAAAAATCGTTAGAGAGAAGATCTTGATGTCTTTCGAATTAATGATTGGTTTAAATTTTCATAAATTTTCGAAAATCCCCAGTCGCAGAAAATATTTTTTAAATCGCATACAATCTTTTGTCTCTTCTTTGGTTTGTGAGTACGCTGATTACAAATTTTTTTTGTTAGAATTATATCTGTATTAAAATAAATAAAAAATATATTTATACATTTGTACAAAAGCGTAGCATGTAAATAAAAAAAGATAAATACATAGGTAATGAATCTTGTTTCAGTTAATAAATAAATAGCTTAAATCTTTGTTTCTGTTCATTATTTATAATAGAATGTGTTAAAATAATAAGTCTGATGATTCAATTCGTAATCAATCTGGTAACAACTCAATAATGTAGATCAGGATATAAAAGTGTTTTTGAGCAATCAACTTTCGATCTTAAATGATCCATAATACATTTTACTGACATTAAATTTAAACAGTTGGCTAAGTCGTATTTTGAGCCAAGATAATTATAAAAGAAAGAATTAGCCAAGAAAGAAATTATCTTCAAAAGAAGTATTTCGTGAATTATATGCTTGTTCTATTTTAAAAGAGGACTCAGTGAATATTTTAATTATGAAAGCGTATCTCCGAATCCATAATGGATTGAACCCTGAAACTAAGATACGAGCATTGTATGAATTTAGATCAGGATAAATTGAATATAAAAATCCCCTTTGAATTCTCTCAAGTTCTCGTGCTTGTTCATTGCAATTGGTTAAATTAATCAGCAACGGTGAGATATAATCGAAATGTGGAAGTACCAGTGATTTATAAGCTCTCAATCTTAGAAATGGAGATTTAGAGTATTTCAAGATTGTAAAAATCATAGATTTTATTTTTGAGGTACTCGAAAGGGGATTAATTTTGAGTTTGGAATTTAAACCGAAACCTAGATCAATTTTAAAAGAGACAATTTCTCCAGAAAGTAGAAGCGATTCGAAGAGGGTTGCAGGGAGACCAGATGGGAGCATAATTTTGCATTTATCTCTATTTATATAGAGCCTCATTGTCTCAAGTGAATCTTTGAGAAGCGAGAAGTCATGATTTATTTTCATTATGTCAAGGGAATTTTTCACCTTGAAGACGAATTTTAAGTCGTCAGCAAATTTAAAAAGGGCACCCTCCGTACCCTCAGGAAGCTGTATATCAGTGAAGCAAAGATTAAAGAGAAGAGGACCGATCGTAGAGCCTTGAGGGACTCCGGAATTTATGGCTTCTAGTTTACTAGTGGTATTGTTAAACTTGACATATTGTACACGATTAATAAGTAAATACTTTGTTAGATTAATAATATAAGGGTCTATTGAATATTCTAATAATTTTTTTTTAATATAGGAAAATTTTAGTTTTTCGAATGCTTTAGAGATATCCAAAAAGTGAATAATTATAAAATAGGTTTTGAAAAAAAACGTTTTAAACTAAAATTAAATACAGGTGAGAACTGTATTTGGGGAGTGTAAAACTCCACCTCCATTCATTTGTGTACATTTGTGTATTTTCACAGTTTTTCAATGAATAAATAACTTGTCACTGTACTTTTTTTGGTAGAAATAGAATCTATATTGAAAAAATAAATACAAAAATAAAAATAGGACATTAATCGATCTCGTGTTTGTTAAAGATAGGACGAACATGAATTTTGAATGAGTTTTTAGTGAATTGAGTTTTGGCAGTTGATCTGAAAAATTAAATCGAAAATCACTAGGTTACTTCTACTTAATGAAGATCAGGGTATAGGAGAGATTTTGAGTTGTCAATTTTAGAGCGAATATGTTTAGTAATAGATTTTATGGAGTTGAGGTTGTCACAATTTGACAAGTCATACTTTTCATTAAGTCTATTGTAAGTTATGAGTAGATAGTTACTTTCATAGGTCGTATTTCTCAGATTGTAGGATCGTTCAATTTTAGTTGAAGATTCGGAGAATTTTTTTATGATGAACGCATAACGGCGAACCCATAAGGGATTGAGGCCAGACGCCGAAATGCGAGCATTGTATGAGTTTAGTTCGGGATAGAGAGAATAGAGAAATCTACTTTGAATTTTTTCGATTTTTCTGGCTTGGTCATTTGTTAAGTATATTAATAAAGGTGAGATATAGTCAAAGTGTGTGAGCACTAATGACTTGTACGCCTTAATTCTTAAAGGTAATGATTTTGAAAATTTAAGTATTGCCATGACCATGGAGTTTACTTTAGGTAAGTTTGAGAAGGGATTAATTTTTAGTTTTGAGTTAATACCGAAACCTAGATCGGAAGTAAAGGAGACTATTTCTCCAGGAAGTAGAAGCGATTCAATGAGGGTTGCAGGGAGGCCCGATGGGAGCATTATTTTGCATTTATCTCTATTTATATAGAGCCCCATGGTCTCGAGTGAATCTTTAAGAAGGGAGAAATTATGGTTGATTTTTATTATATCTAAGGCATTTTTTACCTTGAAGACGAACTTTAAGTCGTCAGCAAATTTAAAGAGGGCACCCTCAGTACCTTCTGGGAGCTGAATATCAGCGAAGCAAATATTGAAGAGAAGGGGACCGATAGAGGAACCTTGGGGAACGCCCGAATTGATGCGTTCTAGACTACTGGTGGTATTATTAAATTCAACATATTGAACTCTATTACAGAGAAAAAACATAATAAGGTTAATAATATAGGGATCAATTTTATAATATATAAGTTTTTGTTTGATGAAAGAGAATTTGAGTTTGTCGAAGGCCTTTGAGATATCAAGGTAATGAATAATGATGTAATAGTCGGATTTTAAAAGGGGAATGGAATAGTTCATGAAGGCCAACATGTTACTTGACGTGTTTTTCCCAGGTAAAAAGCCATGTTGAGATTTGTCGGGAAACGGTTTGGGTAGACTGTTAGATACTTCATTAGTGAGAAAGCGATCGAGAATCGCAAGGAAGATATTCAGTGAGGATATTGGCCTAAGGTCGCTGAGGGAAGAATAATTCTTAGATTTGGGGATAGGGGTGATTTTGACAATTAACCAGTCGTCAGGGATGAAACCATTGGAGATACAGTGGTTGAGGAAATTACATAATAAAATTAGGAAGGAGGGAGAGAGTTTAGATAATAGATAGAGTGAGTTGTAGTGAGAGTCCAGTCTGTTGATGTTTTTACAGTTGGAAAATATAATATTTAGATCTGAGAGTGTTATGCAAGGGGAGGTGGGCGAATTTATAATAATAGGGTTAATATTTTCAAATTGATTGAAAGAGTTTTTGAAAAAATTATTGATTTCAGTACAAAAGATCTGGTAGGTAAGTAAGTAGGTCTATTAGGGTCCTGGTATTTCTGTTCTGGACTTTTTGCAAAAAATATATTCATAGATTAGGTTTGACTTTTGCTTTAGTTTTCTGAAAAAATTAAATTTCTATTTTGTTTAATAAAAAAGTTATGAGTTCTTAATGTTTCATAAAAATTTGCTCAAATAAGTAAGACACAAAAATTACTTGAGATGAAATTCGTAATTTTATTTTTAATTAGTCATACAGGTGTAATTAGGAACCAAGTGTTCATCCATAGATGACGTGTGACTGAATGTTACTCATGTAATTATAATTATTAATTATATAATTATAGACTGAATAAACATTTCACAATCTTTTACATGGTAAGGGGGACACAATAGTTTTTCCATTTCAGGGTTTATTTTATATTCTTTGGGGAGGGAGCAATGTTCACTGAAGAATACTGAAGAATTTAATTCTCTATCGATTGATCTGAAAATCTCTTTTTGAAATTTTTAGGCAAAAATTTATACCATGATCTAATAGACCTACTTCAAAGTACAACGACAAGTTATTTATTCATTGAAAAACTGTGAAAATACACAAATGTACACAAATGAATGGAGGTGTAGTTTTACACTCCCCAAATACAGTTCTCACCTGTATTTGGAAAAAATCAACTTTCTTTAAAAAAGTACAACTCTAGTTTCACGAATGATAGAGCTTTCCAGGAGATTAATAGATTTCATAGGGATGACGGTAAACCAAGTACAGTCGATTGCGAAACTCCGCTCCAGTCCGAAGAAACTGGGGCGTAATATACCGCGAAAAATATACAAGTATATCAAAATTTTACGAAAAATTCATCAGTGCATTTAGTTTTCCGTTTAAATTGTGTTTTCAAGGGTAAAATTTGCATGTTATTCAATTTATCTTAGTAGGAATAGAACATGAATAGACCAAAAATATATCGAAAATTTTATCGCAGTTTCATGAACAAGGGTGGCTAATGAGTTTCGTAACTGACTGTATTTTCTGAGGAATTTTCTAGAATCTAAGCTTTAGATGTTGCAGTTAGTGCGACTAAAATTAGAGTTTGTGGTGATTATAGGGCGGTAAATGATTTAACTGTGAAAGACAATTACCCTATCCCAAATTTGATAGATGCTACCCTGCATTTTGCGAACAGAAAATTCTATTCAAAATTAGACGCTTAATTTAAGGCTTACCATCGAGTTAAAGCTAAGGAATTAGACCAGAAAAAGACAGCTGTAGACACAGGTTTCGGTCTGTTTGAGTATACAGGAACTCCTTTTGGATTGAAGAACGCTGGAGCCACATTCCAACGAGTCATGGATACTGCTTTATCAGGTTTAGACAATGTACTAGCATATGTAGACGACATTATTATTGCGTCATATACTCGAGATGAAAATATCCTGATGATTGAACAGGTGCTCAAGCGACTAGCGAAATTCAAAGTTAGAGTCAAGAGAACCAAGTGTGAATTTCTAAAAGAGAGTGTAGATTTTCTGGGACATCGATTGAGTGATGAAGGTTTGGAACCTTTACACGATAAAGTCATATCGATCCAAAACTTCCCAATTTCTAATACCAAGAAGAAGTTGATGTCTTTCCTCGGATTAGTCTATTTCTACCGCCGGTTTATAAAGAACATGGCGATTCACGAAAAGGTATTAAGAGATAGCATCCTCCACATTACAACCAAAGATGGTCCGTTGGAGTTGAATGAAGAACAGAATAAAGCTCTACAGTTGTTAAAACTGTTAATAACTGAGAAGGTGATTTTAAAATATCCCGAACCAGGTGTAGAGTTTGAGATCTATTCAGACGCTTCGACGCTTGGAATAGGAGCAGTCCTTCAACAGAATACAGAAAAAGGGCCACGCCTGATTTCCTTTTATTCTAGGACATTAAGACCTAGCGAAGCCAAGCAGCCCATATGTAATTTGGAATTGACAGGGGTGTTTGAGGTATGTAAGAAATTTAGTCACTATATACGACACCGGCAGGTAAAGGTATATTGTGATAATAAAACTGTAACCCAGTCTTTCCAGAAATGGAATAATCTGGACATGCGTAGCGATGTCGTAGCCCGCAAATTAGAATATATTGGACAGTTTGTGTCCAAAATATACCATGTAAAGGGTGAAGCAAACGTTGTTATTATCCCGTCAGCCGATCGACCAGAAATTGCTGTGTTCTAATTGTTTAGAACCTAGAGAGATAGCTGCCTTATGTAAGATCGAGCGATTAGATCTGCATAAATTACAGAAGCTCCAGTTCGAAAGTTACACCGAAAGGAGAATTCGTTCAATTATTTTGTAATAAACTGAATGGTGTTTCCCGACCAGTGATCCCTAAGGAAATGAGATATGAAGTATTTAAACACTATCATGATTTGTCTCATCCTGGCATAAGAGGGACCAGAAATTTAATCAGTAAAAGAGTGGTATGGAATCGTATGTTCACTGACATAAAAGAATGGGTATTGAGTTGTCCTATTTGTCAGAAAAGCAAAATCCAATATCATACTAAGTCCGAAATTGGTGTTTTTGTCGAGCCAAAAGACAATTTTGAGCACGTACACATTGACGTGATAACAATGCGTCCGTCCCACGGATATAGCAAAATATTATCCATCATAGACAGACGGACGAGGCATTGCCAGTTTGAACCAATAACTCAAGAAACTACGTCTGTTGTGTTGGACACATTAGTGAGACGTTGTTTTAAGATTAAGGGTTTTCCGAGTATTATTACCACCGACAGGGGTAGTAATTTTATGTCTAAGAAATTCACGGAAACTCTGAACGAGTATAATATTGAGCACCGATATACTACGGTATATCCACAGAGTATGGTATTGTAGAAAGGATCCATCGAGTGTTGAGAGATACTGTAATGTGCAGATTGGTATGAAGCTCTTTCGTTTATCGAACTGATGATAAACAACACACCATACACTGATCATACTCTAGCCGAGAGAATGTTCAGTAGAGATGTAAGATTACCCACTGATCTATTGGTGGAAGATGACAAACCAGTAATTCCGTTAAGTTACCAGACTGAAAGTTTGTTCAAAATTATCAGAAAGGTAAACTTGCCGGAAAGAAGAGAGAACAAGATTCGTACTTATATTCCTAAAAGTCTAATGAGCGCTCCAAGAGTACTCATCAGAAATGATGTCGTTGATGGCATGAAGTTTAAACGGTACGATGGACCGTTTGTGGTCCTAAGCCGAGATAGTAAGGAATTTAAAGTTATGAAAAAAGGTCAAGAATACACGGTCAGCATTGATCGTTTGAAACCTTTTAGAGAATTATGTCAAGCTATTGACGATAAAGCGGAGGTGTTCCCAATATTAGGAAATACCGAAGTGGAAGGGGTCAACCCAAATCAGCAAACCATTGATTTAGTTGCAGACGGTTCACATAGAGGTCTACTCGATGAACCTGAAGCTAATGACGACAATTTCAATCAATTGGTTGAAGATCAAATCCGTGAGATTCCGGATGAAGATCTAAATAAGCAGTTTCATACACGCCCTCAGCGAGTGCGAAAAGACACAAAAGATTCTGATTTTATTTACACTCCTCTTTGAGCGGCCCGAGCCCGGATGCTCCGCATAAAAGAGAGGGAAATGTAGTGATCTTAGTAAAATTAATGAATAAAAGTAAATAAGCAAAGAGTGGGGAGAGAATAAAACAAAAGTAAATATAAATAAATAAAATTGTTTAAAAACACGCCGAAGCATTTGGCAGTCTTTTTGATTTCGAATTGATATCATGGCAGAACAATTTACTAATGATACAATTCCTCCCCCAGGTCCCACAAAAGCCAAGGGTGACGCAATTCAAGCCGCTAGTGTCCTACCAGAAGAGATGAAAGACCGAATCATCAATGAATTGTTAAGAATGTTGAAACGATCTCAACAGATGTGTAATAATGAGTTGCTTAAATGGTGTGTGTCTTCAAAAGGTGTCTTCAGTGGGTTAAATGGCAATAAAAAGAAATACCAGGTAAATATTCTGATTGATTAGACGATAACAACAAAAGTAATTTTGAGGTCATCAATTCCGATACAATTAAGATGATACGAGAAGAAACTGAAAAGTATCGTGGTTGATAAGGGGAGGCATTTGTGACAACCACGTATTAATCCCCTTTGCTGTATTTACTCCAAGAACGCGTCAGAACTAATAATTTCCTTGAACTGGTATAGGATCCTCACCCATAACAGCACTTTGTTTTCATCATTTGTTGACGCATTCCGATTGGCTGGCATTTAAGCTGCTATAACACTGTCTCTAACTAAATCAGCAAATTTTAACAAATTTGAAAGGTTCGTCGTATCGTTTGAACTTCATCGGTTTTGGCCTTCAATTTTGCATCAATTATTTTAAATGATTATTGTTTTGAAATAAAATCGGCGATCAGCTGTACTCCGAGTACAGTACTCGTCTTTCCACTCATTAAGCTCGTTTTAGGAACAAAGCCTTCGACAAATTCATTTTTCATTCGAATAAATTCTTTTTCTAAGCTTCTCATAATATGAAATTTTGGATAACATCCTCGAATCCTCCTATGAAATCATGATCTCAGAAATTAATGCTTCCGATATTATGCTCTAATTTCTTTGGACAAGGGGTCATTTAGCTTCGGTTCCGACTGAATAATTTTCGTCTCAATAAAATACTTTGTATTTAATCTTGGCGCTCGCACTAAAGTATGTAGGTCTATCTTAACTTTGAGGAATTAAGAAATCTGGATCAAATATATATCAAATTCAGCATTGCAAGACCGTGATTTGACCCATATTATTGATGCTTTGGTGGCCAATGGCCATTTCTGCACATTAAGACTTAGCCTTTTCCGAAGAACTCTTCTAAATCTACGAATGGTATAGATGGGCTAAGGGGATCAACAGATTTTAAAGGTTTGACCTCACCCTTTTGATGATTAGGTCTTCCAAATTGGAAGCTAAAACTTTCTTAGTATGTCTGCTCATATTCAGATGTCTTCGAATCTTCTTTTAAGTCTGCTTTCCTGATGAATGCGTTCTTGAGAATATTATACTTTTCTGTGGGGACGGCCCCAGCTTCAACGAGAGCTACCTGCTTATTATTATGCTACAGTATGCTTCAGTATATTTTCAGGAGTATGACTTTCGCGTTTTCAGGAGTTGACAAGTGTCATGATTGCTTCGGCATCATCATCCTGTGAAATCATAAGCTCACTTTTTGATTGATGCTATCATTGCCAGCCGATACGCAATGAGGTTAGTCTAAATCTGATACTCCTTCTCAGCGTGGGATGATTCTGCGTCGAGAGAACTCCTGTACCATCATGCTGTTCAGGTCGAAAAGTACTCAATACCTGCTTGCCTTCACTCGATAAACCAGCGTTTGCTTGGCATCAGAACCAATCACGTCTTATCTTTAACATCAACTAAAAAAGAAACTTATTCACAATCAGGATTTCTCTCAATACCATTAACAGCTGTAAAAGGCATGGTTTTGAAATGAGAAATTTCAATTTTTTTGGTTCTTCAGTGAATATTACCAATTCTCCAACTATTTCAGTATCCTGTGATCGCTACAGGTCTTCAAGAGTTCTTCGAGCTCTCAGATTGATCGATTATGAATTCTCGAAATAAAAAGAATAAGTCGCATGAAAAATATACTGTAATTATTTCAAAAATCTTTATTCATCACACATATGCTTAAAGATAAGAAAATTAAATTGGAAAAAATAAACTATCAAAATAATGAGTTTAATGTCTTTTCTAAAAGAATTAAAATTAATGGAGCTATCAGAAAGAGAATAAAATAGGCAGTAGACAAAAATGATTTGATCGTGCACCGTTTCCTGTGATCCAAGAGAGCTCCATCGAAATAACTTGCATCACTAACAGTTGTAAGGGTCGGACCGGAATGCCATTTAACTTCTTGATCTGCACTGACAGATGCCAATTCAAAATGAACCAATCTTTGATCGATGAGGGGAGAGATTTTTGCTTGATCTTTGATAGGCCGTCGTTCGGGTAAAAAATCGAGTGAAGTTACAAATATGGAGTGTGCCTTTTGCTTAGTGTAAACACAGGTCAGCGACTTGTTTTGAGGCAAAAATCTTTTGATATTAAATTAATTTTAGTATTATATATTTAATGTAATATTCAAAACTTGTACTTTACTTTAGATAACATAAATGCAGAAAAGAACATCTCATTAAATAAATATAAGTAAGTCTAGAAAGGCCTTTAACGGTTAGTTATTTTCCAATTCAAGTTACTTTTACTAATATTTATTAAAGATTACAGATTCCATCATGAATCAATGTTCTATGCCTTAATCAAAAATTGATGTTTCAACCATGAAAATTTTTCATGTTCTGATATACAAAAATCCCATTTTACCTAAAATCAGTATAATTGCCTAATTTTCTTTCAACATGTGAAAAAAGACTCAATTTTTACAATAAGTCCTATTTTTATTCAGAATAATGCAAAAACTATTCAAAAAGCTTAATCTTGTCCTTACTTGTAGTAAGATTCATTGAAAAAATCACGGCGCGTGTTCAAAAATTCGCATTTTCAATTGAGATTTTGAATATCAGAACAAACTCGAAAACGAATAGTTTTATAGGAGAAAATTTTCGATTATCTTCAAAATGAGATTAAGGCTAGAAAAAGTTCAAAAATTTGGCCTACTCTAATATACATGTATTTTATTTATTATTGAAAAATTATATTTTATGTATGCTAGAGAACAGATAAATAAAACTGAATATTTTGAGAAAAAAATTAGTGATGGATAAATATTTTAGAATTAATTAGTTTCATTACTACTCACAAGTAAACATAAATGTGTCCTTCCATAGAACCTACAGATATGAGGCACATTGAATTGCTACTCTTTGTCGCCAGACAAGATGGAATTTGGCCAAGAGCCATGTCAATCTCACAGGCACAAATGGATTGAACATTCTCGACATCAATGCAGTTCAAAGTTTTATTACTATCACTATTATTATTCTTTGTTTCTTTGGAAAGTAATTCGAATTTGCCTTCATATCGAACCTGCCATATACTAAGAGTACTTTTTGTACCCTTCACAGTATAACGAATCGGCATTATTGTTGCAATTAAATGAGTGTCAAATTTCAAAGTGATTTCATTCTCAGATTTTGAGACAATCGTCTCATTTATTAGGTCAAGATACTCACAATGCTTGAAACGAAGACCAGCGTCATTTTTGAGATTCAGTTTTTGGTGATACTAAAAAAATTGAGTAATTTTGAAATCAACCTATTTAGACGTCTTGGCTATAATTATTTGTGTTTTTTGAGAAAATATTTATAAATTAATTAACTAACTTGAAAAGCATTTGTGGACTTGACATCAATCTCGTGTACTAGGCTATTAACTTTTTTTGTTTTGCAAATAGAATAAAACCTCAAACATGTTCCGTCAGGTCTATCGCAAAGTGAAACGAATAATGTTGGAGTAGATGTTATCTTATGATTGCTAGGAGCAAAGTCCAAGTTTGTAACACAAGCCTTTTCAGTTAGTTTTATGGGAATTTTGTGAAGAAGATTGAATCCAATACTATTGATTTCAAGGATAAAAATGACTCCTCCAGTTGATCCAACTGCCAAATAACGGCTTTTCAAGAAACTGGACACGGCAATGCTGCACAAATCTTCATGAAGATCAAGTTCAGTTACTTTTTTAAAATCAGTTTTACTCTGATCAAGCAAATCTGATGTTATGGTATAATTAACGACTTTGGATCCTTCCAGCGTCGCTATACGTGCCACTGATTTGTTCTTCTCAGTTACAAACGAGTTGAGAACTATGAACCTCATAACAGCATTTGGATCTGTATCTAAACTTTTAGAATTCTAATAAATTCAGTTATGGAAAATATAATTAACTTGGGAAATGGAGGCAGTGAAATCTTTAATTGTTTTTGGCAATGAATGACGATGAAAATCCACAACATCAATAATATTTGCTACGCCAGTTTTCGCTGATCCTCCACCACCGGATATAACACACTTGGCTTCATTGATTGCCTTTATACAGTAGATAGGATAGTCAAAATGGCACGAGATATCATTAACTTGAGTCATCAAATTGAAAAATTTAAAATTATTAATAAAACAAACCAACTATAATTGTGCCTGACACAAAGTTTTTTCGCGGAATTTTTCAAAGTTTTAATACAAATTTATTCATGGATGATGCTCAAAACGCCTCAGTGAATGGTAATGATCCGGGCTCTATAAACCAAAATGTTTCCAATTACACCATAGAGGGAGTCATTCATTTCCTTCAACTTGAATTGATAAAAATTGAAAGTCAACGCTCAAAATGGGAGTTGGAGAAAACAGAACTTCAAGCACAACTAGCTTTCTTCCAAGGCGAAAGACAAGGTCAAGAAAAATTAAAGAAAGATCTTGTCCGAAGAATTAAAATGCTTGAATTTGCTCTTAAACAAGAGAGAAACCGTAGTCAAGCAACTAAATTCGAAGGTAATGAAAATCTTCCTCTTCAAAAAATAAACCACAACAAACAACCTGAAATACTTAGTCCTGCTCAAAAACTAGCTGCTGAAAACTCTAAAACAGTGGAATATAATACAAAATGGCGAAGTAGTCGAGAACGGCTTCTGCAGATTCTTAACGAAGTAAAATGTACAGATACTTATTTGGACAAATCCCAGCCCAAAATGAAACAGCTCTTTATGAATTCTCTTGGTTCTGATTCAGAAGAAAGTGCCCTCCGTACACTGGATAATCTAGACAATGAACTTGATAAAAATTCTGCTCTTGTAAAAAATTTTAATCAGATCACTTCATCCTCGGGTAGAATTGGCAATAAAGTTGTCAAGAATGGGGAACTTAGTGTGAGTCTTTTCAAAAATCTCATAAGTATTACTAATTAAAAGTTTTACTGCTTTAATAAATAAATTATTTGTATTAACCCTTCTAAAGTTTATATTAGAAAAAAGTCATGATTTTTTTAGTTTTTATATCGTATCCTACCCAAATAATATTATAAAACATATCATTCTTTTAGGAGTTAATAGAGCTCTTAGCTGTTGGTGTAGATGAATTAAACAAGAATCGACAAGATGACGGAGACGCATCCAAAAATATTGGCCAAGAAAATGATCATTCCTACAATAAAAAATCAGATAATTTTCAGAATCGTTCTGGTATGGATTTATTGAACAACTACGAGCTAGGAGATTTGAATAGAATTTCAGTTGTCGAAAATAATTTGAACACGGAAGATGGAGAAAAATCGAATGATATGGATAATAACTCTATAGAACATTTCAAAAATGACATAATGGGCTCTGATCTATCCAGTAGTGAGCAAGACTCTTCAAACTTTTTGAAAAAACAACAAAATCTCGAGTCTCAACGAAAGAATCCTCTGAAATTTGTTTGTAAAGGACATTATGATTCTATCCGAAGTGTCAAATTCCTCAATGATAATTTCAGTCTCATTTCTGCCAGCGATGATGGTACCATCATTTTATGGGATCTCTCTGGCGACGTCAATCAAACCAAAGGTTTCATGTCAGAATTTCTCCACAACGATGTAGACAAGGATAATCTCGAGAATGAAGTTGAACCAAAATTTATATTCCGTGGTCATCTTGGTCCTGTTCTTCGTCTTTGTATCATTCCCACTACTAGTCAAAAGGAGAATGGTGGAGAAAGCTCAGATAAAAATCCTCTTCTTTTCTTGTCCTGTGGCCTTGATGGTAAAGTTAGATCATGGAGATATCCCAAAATCTCTGATGACGAAGACAATAGCCAATTCGAGAATAAGGAACAAGGTCCCATTTTCCATGGTGAGTATTTTTTATTTAGTAAGATCTTTGTAATTTTTAGATTAATTTAATTTATCTCTTTTTCATTAATTTAAAGATAACTGTCAAACACCAATATGGGCAATGGACGTTCATCCTTCTGGGGAACTTTTTGTTACAGCGAATGCCCTGGGTAAAGTCAACTTTTGGAATATTGATCAAAATAGCTCAGAGGAAACCATCTCTACGCCCAGAGCTAGTTTGGACATTTCAGAAATTTGCTCCAAAAGTAAGTCTCATATGTTTTGTTATTTAAAAAAATACACAACCAAGACTAGTCGATAGATTTAACAAATTAATTATTCATTCATTATTTCAATTTCATCTATTCAGATGGTATCAATACTGTTGGACGTCCTTCTTCAGTGATATTTATCCCAGATTACTACTTTCCAAAGAACTCTGTTCCTTCTGAGAGTATATTCGTTATTATTTCGACAACCAAAGGTTACCTTATTATTGTTGATGTGAATCACACAAGTTCCCTTACTATCATTCAACCATTTCCAATTAGTCAAGAAGATCAAGATTCAGAAAATAAAACAATGCCTAATGATTCTCTTGGAACTCATTGGTCACGAGTTGGAATTCACTGTATGGCCTTCCAGTCACCTATAGCTATCACAAATCTTGTCTTGGGACATGAGGATGGCTTTTTGAGATTGATTGATCTTAGCAAAATCGTATCACAATTTAAAACAGAACTCTTGGATAGTTTTAAAGATCTTGGATCCCTTCAAGATTATTCGAATGGTCAAATCTCCCGTTATGATTCAGCTAATGCTATTACTGATATTGATATGAGTAGTACTGGTCTCAATTTAGTTTATTGCGACGACAAAAATTGGTTTAAACTAGTCAACTTCAATAAAAGTATTGTCAAAAGTAGCAATCAACTCACTGGTGACCGAACAAATCTATCAATCTCCTTACACAAGAATAAACCATACCTTGCTACTGGGTTATCAAATTGTGTTATCAATGTCTACAATCATGAATTAGTCAGTTCATAGCTTTTGCATACAAATTTAGTTCGTTTCATTCACTACATTGTTATTCAATTCTTCACAGATAACCAGAATTTGAATAGAATATTCACCTTTAGAACACAACAACAACAGCAAGAAAGATGAAGAAGACAAATTACTAATTTTAATTTCATTTATAATACTTTAAGAACTATCGTTTTTTTGAATCTATCTATGCAATGTTGATACTTTTGTATTTCTGTCTTCAATAAATATCATTGCAAAGTAAGCGTGTATATTTTGTGAATTATATCCTTTTCTACTCGCTTAAAAGTTTTTACATTAAAAATGTTTGTATAAATAAATTTATTATGATCATCTTTTTATTATTTTTATAATTCTATTAGATGAATATAATAATCTATTCTTTTGACTCCATAATAAATTTCACTATAAAGTTACCTTGGAGTTGGCTTTCAAGACGTAGTACCAGAAAATTTCAAGCTCAAATTTGTCACAGACAATCAGCTGAAAAATAAATTCAAAAATTTTAAATTGAACTTCTATAACTAACATCTTAAAAACCAGTTCTTTTTTGTATTGTGATTCTTGTTTTTGTAATTGAGATTTTTGAAAAATAAACACAAAATTTGACTCAAATGACACAGACAGAGTCTCCTAATCCACATAAGAAATTTCTCAGACTATTGATTAATCAGAAAGATTTGAATATTTCAAATCTTAAAACTTACTTTGAGTTCAAACTCGAGTCACTTAGAGAAGAGAACGAGAAGTTACAGCTACAAGTTGAACTTTTAAAATCGCGACCAATTTCTTCTAAAGATCTTGAAGATTTCATTCAAAAACTTCCTACGATTCATTACACCGATTCTGAAATTGATTATCAGTGTAAATATTCTGGCTTAACGACACCAGAATTTAGATTACTCTGTCAGAAAAATGATAAAAATCCTTTGGATTTATTGAAAATATTTATATTCTCCGCATTTAATAAAAAAGATTTTAATGCAAAACTAACTGATTCTAGCCTGAATAACAGCCAGATTAATTTTTTAAAGAAAGACAAGGACCATCTGTTCTCTCAAAATGAAGAACTTAGAATAAAGCTTGGGTTCTTAACATCAAAATATACAGAAAAAGAGACAGCTTTACTCATAGAAAACGAAAAATTAACCCGTGAAGCCAGATATTATCAAGAAAAGTTCAATGAAATCCATAAAGATCTCTTCAAAAAGTCTCTTGAGATTAATGAAAATCTTGTTTCTGTGAAAGAACTCGATCGTATAAAAGAGATCTTAAATAGTGCTCACAGTAAAGAATTAAACTTTTTCCGAGAACGTCTAGCCGAATTAACTTTAAAGTCCAAGTCTGATGATGTTATGCTTAAAGAACAAAACGAAGAACTTATAAGTTTACGCAATGAAGTTAGAGCATTATTGCAGGATAAAAAGAGGAAGGTTATCAACCAACAAGAGTCTAGCCTGAAATCTTCAGAGTCTTTTAGCCACTTGAAACTTGAAATGGACAATAAGTATGCCACCACAAGAATAAGTGAACTAAATACAAAAGTGATTGCGTTAACTGAGGAACTTCAGAAATCCCAAGCTGAGTATTATTCAGTAAGATGTGACTTTTTATTGTTCGTTTCTAGCTGAAATCGTACACTGAGGAACGGTTATATTCAGTCAACAATGAATTGAGTTTGGCTAATTTGAAACTGAAGGAATATGAAAAACTAGAACAAGAATTTGATGGTTTAATCGAAAAGACTAGCGAGTCAGATGTTGAAGATCAAGAGAAGGTGTTCAAGCTAATAAATCACTATCCTTTGTCCTTGAGAAGACGTACAGAACATTGTCTGAGACTTTCACGTCAAATTGTAAATTTGGAGAAGGAACGAAGGGTACTAATCAATGAGAATTCCAGTCTAAAGGAAGAAATCGTCAAAGTTAGGGATCAGCTCGCAACAACTGAGTCTGTCATAAATCAAATAGATGGAAAGAAACCAGATGATGTCATGAATTCTTTACTAGTCAAAAGCAAACAGATATTCCAGTTAATGTCGGAAAAATCTCTGTTGATGAATGAGAATATGTCATTGAAGAAGCGACTCATTATGAGTGAAAATGACAAAAGAGAACTAATAAAAGATATAAATGTATTACTAAAAAAGGTATGAGAGAAAATTTGTTAAAAATCTAAATCTTTTTTCACTTCCACATGACCAGAGTTTCCCTTTCACCTTGTTCATTTTTACGATAACCAAGTATAAGAGGTTCAATATTTTGGATAAAATTAAATTTTGGACATGAGGCTGTCAATTGCGCCGAGTCTTTGACTAGACTAATTCTCTTATTAGTCACTTTACGATTTGGCGACTTTGAGCCTGATGAAAGGATTGATTGAAATCTCGAATCATTTGCTATTTTTAAGTAAACATCTTTACGACTTTTCCATTGACCACCACCAACTCGATCGGAATCCCGTTCCCAGTACTGGAGAAAAGGGTTTCTAGTTTGTCCAACAATCTCGTGGTCATCAAAGAGGCCAAACTTTTGCAGCAACTCTGGTGGTACACTAGCAGTGGAATGATTAGTAACATCGTTTATAGTTGGTAATACAGGAACGACAATTTTGGAAATGTCCCTTGATTTTCTGCCCTGACTTCGATGATAAATTTCAGCTTTAGAGTTGATAATATGAACTTTCTCCCAAACTTTCTCAGTGAAATATTTCGACATAAAAGAATAACTGGAAGAGGTAATGTGGCCAAAGTGTGACGCAATTGAATCACCGACAATTTCAGAGGAATCGATAAATCCATGAATATCATTTATTATTTCATAATTAGATTCCTGAACTGGTTCAATATATTTATCAGCAATGGAAGAAGATTTTTCTGTTGACTCTCCAGATACCTGAGCTAGTGTATCAATTAGGGCTTCTTGTTTTTCTTGGGTTGACTGAATGGAATTTGACTCTGTGTCTAATTTGATCTGTTTGAATGGAAGTTCTGGCTTTAGACTTCGGGCTCTTTTACGTGTCATCTTAAAACATGACTCGGTATCTGAAGTTGATATCATGTTTTCTTTGTTTTCAATCATACTATTTTCATCTACTTTCATCTGTGAAATTTCATAATATAGTAATTTGTAAAACAATTTTATTCTCGTCATGAATAATTTTTGTTTTTATTGATGTTGCATTTCAAAAATATTTCCAAATTTCATGTTCAAGTTTCTATCTAGTAAGACTGGGAATGGATTGAAATTATTTCTCATTTAATGAGTTGGTCATATGTTAGAATTAAAATGTATTCATGAAGAATTATCACTATATTCAATAATATTAATTATAATCAAAATGACTAGCTGAATTATCAAATTAAGGAGATTCTAGGTAGCTTTTTCTGATTTCATCACGTTTTTTTTCATCTTTAACATGCCAGTAGTCAACAAATCGTCCTAGCTGTACTAGTTGGGCTGTTTCATTACTGAGATGGCAAGAGAGAAGGAGTAAATTCCTAGGCTTGACCACCCAGGCAAACCTCATAAAAATAGCAGAATAACAGCAAAGAGCTAAAATTACAATAAAATCTCACCAAAAGTCATTTTTCCACTGATCACTTCTGGATTTTTTTTTAAATCACCTAAAGCTGCTATTGGAAGACCCCAATTAGCAATTGGACCCCAAAAATGCTGAAAAATCATTAATGCTTAATTACAGTGCTAAAAGTATTAAATTACAAGTTACCTAGTCACCCAGTTGATGAATTCCTTGCTTCTCACATATTTTACAATATTGGCCATTCGAAAAAACAGTAATTCGTTCTAAACAAATTTTGTTCAAAAGCAGGGTCAAATTTTGTCAAAAATTATCAGTTCTTCTTGTAACTTGTGTTTATGTTTTTGAAAAATACTAATTGACCGGTGATTCAAAAATTACATTCGTAGAGTAGTAAAATTCTATTATTTATTAGTTTAGTCATGAAAATACTTGTCACTGGTGGCACAGGACTAATCGGTAATGGTATTCGTTTAGCTGTTGAAAGATCAGAACATTTCCAGTTATCTGATTTTATATTTGTTTCCTCTAAAGATTGTAATTTTTGCAACGAAGAAGAAACTCTTGTTTACTTCCAAAGATTGAAACCCTCATTTGTTATTCATTTGGCTGCCAAAGTAGGCGGCCTTTTTTCAAACATGAATGATAACCTGTCGTTTTTGGTATGTAAATTCCTATAAATGATGATTCGAAATTAGACAGAGAACATGAAAATCAACATGAACGTTCTCGATGCAGCATACAAAACAGGAGTAACAGAAGTATTGTGTTGTCTTTCAACTTGTATATTTCCTGATGATACATCATATCCAATTCAGGAATCTTTTCTGCACAATGGACCTCCTCATAAATCTAACTATGGCTATTCTTATGCAAAGAGAATGTTGAAGATTCTATGTGATGCATATAATGAGAAACATGCTACCAATTTCAAAACTTTTATACCTACTAATGTTTTTGGGCCATATGATAACTATAGAATTGACCAAGCTCATGTTATTCCATCTCTAATGCATAAGGCAATGAAAAATCAGGAACTCGTTGTTTATGGTAGTGGAAGACCATTGAGACAATTCATTTATTCGATTGATTTGGGTCGACTGATATTATTACTTATGACTAATTACAAGAGCAATGATTCTATAATTCTTTCTGTTCCAGAATCCGAAGAGGTTTCTATTAAGCAGGTAGCAAATCTTATTGCAGAAAATTTTGAGAATAAAAATATTATTTATGACACAAGTTATGCAGATGGTCAGTATAAAAAAACAGTTAGTACTGCCAAATTATTTTTGAACTTTCCTAACTTCAAATTTACTCCCCTGAAACAAGCCATAAAGGAATCGTGTGAATGGTTGAAAAATAACAAAGATATTGCTAGATTGTGAATTACTCCAAATATAACTAATAGAAATGCACTTTTTTATTATATATCGAATATCTGATGTAGATGTCCTTGAATAACTGTCGTCAAAACTTTTCACTGAAAAATAAATTTCAAATTTGAATATCTGCGATAAGATATACAAACACACTAATGATTGAGAAAAGTAAAACTTTTAATATCTTTGACGATTTCACGTACGTAATCAAAAAACAATCATTGATTTTGAAGGATGCCCGTTTATAAATTCGAAGGAGAAATTAATTTGAATAGCGTAAATAATATTTCTAAACTATCAGATAAGCTCACCAGGCACTTGGCTCTGTCATCGCAATGATGTATATGTCAATATTGAAATTTTTAATTTGTCACGAAGATCGAAATTAACCGATTCAATATTTCCTATTTGCTTCAATGATAAACTCTACTTTGATAAGGTGAGCTTATTTTATTAAATATTCAGACTTTTTTCACGGCATCATGCCCTAAAGCTGTTTGTGATATGCTGGAACAAATTCCAGTTACAATTGAATTTCGTCAAATTACTGACGTTTACTTGGGAGGAACTCTCTTAGCTTATTGTGACACAACTGCTAGAGATTTATTTAATCCATGCCCAGCAATTTGCACCAAGACGGAATGTAATCGTGAGATTCTGTTAAGAAAGACTTGCGATTTTCCTGGAATTTCGCCTTCGCTGGATATATCTCTGAAAAGCGTCATAAAATGCTTTGACTCTGGATGTTCACATACTGTAATGTAAAATTAACATAATTTTTAACTAGCATTGCGAGACTACATGTTGTTGTACACATCATCACCATCACTGCAGCATTGTGCCAAGTTATTGCGAACCAACCCTGAGTAGTATTCTTCGAAGTCGTTCTCGCACTGATTTAAGAACAAGTCCACCTCGGGTATGCCCTATTTAATCTTATAATTATTATTGTTATTTTAATTCATCATACTCTCCCTAGGCTTCAACAGCTACAACTAGTGAGTTGAAAAGAAAAATCATCTAGAAAAATAACGTTTTTTATGATAGTAATTATTTTTTAAAGCTGTTCCTCAAAGAAGTAAAAGTGTGAGTTGATTTTCCATGCGAATAACCTCGAGAGAAATAATACACATATTCTTGCAGCTATCAAGATCGGCTAGTACACACTGCTTCTATGATCGTGATCTCAACTCAATTAAAGATCGCACGTAAGTCTTCTTTTTTATCTCATGTAAATGACACCATCATTCCTTTTATTGTCCGTAAAATTTTTATTACAAGACAACAAGGAATGAAATACATATTTTACTTTCTTCTTTTTTTTTTCTCTTTGAAAAGATGTAATAATTGTTACCATGGTAATTAGAGAATAGTTTAGATTTCGTGTATGTACTCTTAAAAAGAATATATTCTGAATTCTGGTAGTGAGAATTTTGGAATGAATTTGAGATGGAAGACAAAAGAAATATTCTAGCATTGCACACATGAGAATAAGAAAAAGATAGAAAAATTGAATAAAATTACATGCACTTTTGAAGTGTAAAAAATAATACATTATCCATACGTGTTACATGATGTCATAATGCCCAAATATTTCCAGAGATGTATAATAAAAAAACGTAACAATTTCGAAAAAAAAGAAAAAGTCTTTTATTGTCTCTGGCAACACACAATCTCACCCAATATCACATTATGAATTACTCTCTATCAATGGATCTGATTAAATCATTACTTTTATTCATTGTTACTATGGGTGATAGATGAAGATGATGGCAAATTGAATACTCAAATGTAAACTCATTATCCCCCTCAACAAAGCAAATGTCTGAAAAATATCCTTTCCCTTAGACTCATAATGTAAAAGTCTGTCTAATAATTTTAGAGACCTGATAGACTTTTTGAAATCTACGTCTATTTTTTAGAAAGTTTATTCATTTTTTCCCAAAACCTCAGCAAATAGGTTTACAAAAAAACGTTCTGAATATTTTTAATATATTTGACTAGATTTTTCAAGCACCAGTGAAAAGCTAGCTCTATGAATTTTATGTATACATAATTTTGTAGCTTAATAAACTTCCTTTCTAATGAGGGGTGTAAAAAGTTATTTCAGTTCAAATTATCGCTCAAAAAAGTGTTGTGTTCCCCTGGTGGAACAATGGGACATGAAGGGTTAATTAGTTATCAACATTATTTTTTAGGTTAATCTGAAAAGGTTTTTCTAAGGTCAGAATGCAAATTTGCCATTTAATTCAATAAAGTATAAAAAAGGTCCAAGGTCTTATCTCAAATAGAAGAATTGGTTACGAAGAACGAATCAATGAGGTAGATTTTCAAATATCATTGAGTCAAATTGTAGTTAGTGATAACAAGAGTACTTTAAATACTCTATTCTAATCAAAAGTAAAATCTTCAGACAACAGGGTCTATAAGGAATCTGATGACTAAAATTTAATACTACAAATTGTGGACAGATTTGATGTTATTGTAATAAATCCTCAAATAAGATATTTTATTTTAATAATTTGAAGAATAATTTTTGAAATATTAAAAAAAAAGCAAAACCTTTTCTGACCTTTTATCGATGAACGTAGAATTAACTAATTCTATGATTACATTTTAGAGACCGTTATTGGCATTTGTATCGTTACTGGCAGACAGAATATGATCGTGCTAGATGCAGTCGCCATTGTCATTAAGACTTTTAAATCAAAAGATACTAATCAAAATCAGTTTCAACATTACACTATAGAAAATCATGTTTTTTTAAAATTCTGTATTCAAAAATGTTATAAATTTATTTGGTGAATTGCCGATTGATAATACAACTCGATACGACCAATAGACTTAAGTTAACCAAGTTAATTCGGGATTCTTATACCCTAAACCTTGGATAGATTGGATTTACAAATTTCTCCTGTAATAATGTTGGCCAATTTTTCGAAATCTACCCCTTTGTCCCAAGACTTGCACAAAAGTTTCAATCAATATCAATTACACATGAAAAAATATACAAGAAGAGCATAGAAATTCAAAGGAATCAAGAGACCCTAGCATTTTGCAGTAAAAAACATAAATTTAGTTGCTATTAAAATTGATACAGTTCTTTTTCTCTCTCGATCATTTATAAATAACAATAATATTAAATTAAAGTCTAATAAATATCAAATAATAATTGAAAATTATGTTCATTTTATTCAAATTCGAATTAATTTTCAAATTCCCAATATTTCCCAACTGAATTGAAATTGAAGGGGTGTTCAAAAGAAGTCTCGAATTCAGCCAAGGAAACAGATTATTATCATTGAATTTTTCGACAGATCCACTATTTTCGAAGGATCTTGAATCATCTTGAATTTCACCCATACAACTTAATCCAATTGTTTCGATAACTTTTTTTTATCGCGTCACTTCTTCAAAGTTTTTAAATATTTGCATAAAATCTATGAGATTCAATTTCTTTTTCTTTGGTCGTGACCAATATACTCTTATTAAAGAATAAACTAATATCTTTCAATCTAGATACTGTATTACAGTTGTTTAACCTACTAAGCTGAGTTTGGTTGTTAGTAAAATAAATAAATTCTCTTGTATTGTAAGGATTTGGATCTCCAAGTCTGAGAATTATAATGCATATACTATTAGATTTTATCAGAAAAGAGGCAAATAGGAATGCTCACAGATTTTTTCATTAATAAATAAACACCCAGAAGGAAAAATTAATAGGTCTAAAATAAAGCTCATTTGAAAATGGGAGAAATATTTCATCCAGTGTCTAGCCAGGATATAAAAGTCTTGAATGGCTGGAAAAAATAATGGAAATAGTTTTTTGAGTCTAGAGAGAAAGGAATCAGCCAAACTCTAACCCTAGTATACCTCTCCACCACTTCAATGAAAATTTCCTCCAACCCCATTATAGATTCCTCTCTATGCAAGCATTAAGCAATCAGAATTGAACTAACTAAAAGTACAAAACTCTCAGATGTATGCATATATTCCGTTGGAATGATTCTTTATACGATAAAAACCCTTTTGTGTAGATATGGAAACAAAAATTTCAGACTAGTTTGTCCATTGTTTTAATAATTGAGTCGTGTACTTTTGAGTTGAGTTATTATTTACAGACACTCTTTAAACTTGTATTTATTTGATATCCTTATACAATATTTTATCAAGCCGACTTAATTAATTTTTTTGCTTCACTTCAAAACTTGTGAAACCTAGGAAGAAATTACTGATAATTTCTGCGGAATTCTTATTTACAGAATTTTTCTTGAAAATTTAAATCTTGCCCCAAATCTTTTGACTCAATTTCAGTAAATCATTCGTGTTAAATTTATTTTCTAGACAAAATTCGCGCAAGATTATGATTCTGAAGGATTCCTACCGTAAAGTCGTCGGGTTTTTCTTGAAAAACCTTAATTTGAACAGAATCTGAAAAACAAAAATATAGTTGTTTGAGAAACTCAATAGCTGCCTAGTCCAAAGAAATCAAAAGTTAATAGATTTATCATGGAATTCGAAAAATAAATATTTTCCTGACTTTCCTGAGAAAAATATTGAGTTTTTTGTTAAAAAAGTAAATTCTCATCTTCATGTCAATTAGGTTTTCAGGGAGCTGTTCAGCATGGATCCACTTATCGCTGTTTGCATCTTGCTACGATTTGTATATTTTTTGAGTCCAAATTAATTTTATCAGAGTTATCTAAATTTTTTATACTTATCTTAATTGGTAATACTCGGTGCTGTTGGCATTAAATAATTCTCTGAATAAAAATTCTTTTTTATAATGATGATGATGTATTATGAAGTAGTTCTGGAAATAGTCTTTGCTTATGCAGAAATAAGGAAACTATTAATTCTTTATAATTTATTTTTGCAATCTTAGAATACTGTAATATAAAAATTGTGAATATATCCGAAATTTAACGGTTCCATATGTTTTCTCTTGCCAATATGCCAATAAAACATCAGGAATATACTGAAAATATTCACGCAATTTATCGCAAAGATTCATTCCACCAGCTTAGTCCGTGAACGTAAATAAAATTTGAGATCCATTTTAAAAAGGTGAAGGTAGTCAGGTAAAAATTAAGTTTAAATTATACTACAAACTATTTGATTGGCAAGAGCCCAAAATCAAAAAATAAAAAAAATTCTCTAGATTTTAATCCGATAAAGTCAGAAATAGTATTTAAAAAATTTTTGGGGAAGAAATGATATGCCGTCACAATAAAGAATTAGCCAAAATGGTATATTGAATTATTTAATCTAAGTCTAGCCTTGAATGTTTCTCAAATATAGAATTATTCAAAGTACAGACTTATAATTTTAATCTCAAAAAATGTTTCCTCATCAAATATAAAAGAATTTTTATTTTAAGCTAACTAATGTATATGTTACAGTGAAAATGGGAAATCAGTTAGTGGACAGAAATCACTAGTGAAAGTGGGAAACCAGTGAAAACTTGGTGAAAATGGGAAATGAATTATATTTTTCCCATTTTCACTGTTTTTTCCCTGAAATAATATATCAAGCATATTATCTATTCCAGATATATGCGTGAATGGTCTATTCATGTGATACACTGTGTATTACACGTACAAGGGGGGATTTTATTCAACTCTTCTGAGTAATTTAGTTAAAATTTAGTTTCAGGTAATTTCTAGTTTTAAGAAGTCCTATTGTATATTTAAAACTACTCTCTCTTTAGCCCCAATGATAGACCAATAAGAATAAATTTACATGAATGGTAAGGTAATAACTTGTTTACAAGCCAAAAATTGTATTTTAAAAAACTATCAAACCTTGTTAGGGTTATTTTCAATAGCCAAAACTAGCAAACAATGAATATCAAATTTTAAAATAACATTGACAAAATGCTTAAACATGTAGATAAGAATACCTAAGAGTCCTTGGACTAACAGAAGAGATAAATAAAATAAAATCCCCCCTTGTACGTGTAACACACAGTGTATCACATGAATAGACCATTCACGCATATATCTGGAATAGATAATACACTTGATATATGATTTCAGGGAAAAACCAGTGAAAATGGGAAAAATTAAATTCATTTCCCATTTTCACCAAGTTTTCACTGGTTTCCCACTCTCACTGTAACATATACATAAATTTATTCGTTCCCACTGATCTATCAAATAACTGTCAAGAGACTAAAGAAAGAATCAGGTAATATTTGCGACTCATTTAATCAAGCAAACTATAAAACACATTACGGAGATTGCCTATAAAAACTCATAATTAGTTTAAAGTTATCACTTATTAACCAATCAGGATTCTTGGAGAATTCAAATTTCCAATGATTTTCAAGAGAAGATTAATTTTTTTGATTTTGTCAAATCTAACCAAGTGTTACTAAAAATAATAATAATAATTTTATATGGTTACTTTCAAGTAGATGTTTGATTATAAAGAAAAAAAGTATACTTAGAGGGATTTCATTTTCTTAGATAGAACAAAATTTATTATCAACAAAACCTACTGTCGAAAGCTGTACTTATAAAGCTCAAATATTATCACAAAAAAGAATTTTTCGAGTGTAATTTTGGAAAGTATATTAAAATGTCAATATAAATTTATTTTCAAATAATACAAGAAAGAATTAATCCAGGGGATATGTCTCAGTTATAGCCTTAATAGCTCTAAACACATTGTCCTTTTTCTCATTTCCAAACAAGTACTGATCCAGGTAGGAATCGATAAGATTAATCTTCCTATTTCCTCCAGTATCTTTCCATGTTTTGTCCGACCAAACAACTTCGATACGTTGGGTATGCTGACTCTTTGGACTGACAAATTCATACTTGCTACCAATCGAAGTATCCGAGTCTAGTGCTTTTTCTTCAAGAAAATGGAAAGTTTTGTATTCATCAGTTATGATAATTGACCCAGGATGTATTCTCTGCCTAATTATGGCCAATAGGGCGGTCTTTGACTTGTCAGTTATTGTCTGAATGAAACATTTTCCGAGAGAATCAACGCCTCCAAAGATCCAGACATTTGAACTTTGACGTCCATGATCTTTATGAAAGTTTTTTCGTACAAAACTTGATTCATCAACTTGAACAGCGATGCCGGGTCCGCCAATAATGTTATTCTTCCGTTCAGTATATCCGAAGAAAATATATCTTACAAAGTTGTGCCAGTAAACGGCAGTGTTTTCGCCAATTTCCAGCTCAGCCATCATGTACTCAATACAGTTAACTCGGTAACAGATCATACGAACAATTGCTAGGATCTTCCAAAGGGGTAGTTTAGAGCCAGAAAAAAATGTACCTAGAAATTTTTAAATACAAATTTTAAAATTACCATCTCGAATGGATCTAATTTTTTTACAACTGGAACACCTGAAGACATAGCCGTCATTAGTTGATTTGAATTCTTCAAGTTCATATCGTCCACTGCATTCATGGTGTATCTTAGTTGGGATAAGCTTGAGACGTTGACATAACTCAATAATCCCTTTATTGTTCGTCATACTCTTGCCGATAATAAAGTTGTTCAATTTATCAATGTTAATTATTGATATTTCACTCAGAGGGATCATACTTATGAAGATTTTTATATTGAAATTACATGATTTGCATTTAGATTAAACAAATTTCTCCTCAGTATAAACTAAGTACTGAACTTTGTTTGAAATTAACTTGTTTGTTTTTAAAAATAAAAATTCTGAATATACTTTAAAGTAGATATATAATGAAATAATTATAATTAAATTTTATTTTTCATACTCGACCTGAGACTGCCTAGTTAATTTTGCTTAAAAGGGGGGACTCAAATTTCTTACTACTAATTTAAGAGACTTGAAGAGACTGATCACTTGTGTAGACAGTCACTTGGTCTGTGAGTTTCAAGACTCATTTCAGAAATATCAATGAAGAAAATAGAATTTGTTAAAATTGAAAATTATAAATAATTCATATATATCTGTGTTACGAAAATATTTTGATAATAATCCTGAAAAAATGTTTTAAGATATCTCCTTCATAATAAATTTCCATGTTATAAATAAATTCGTTGTAGCCAATATCCACGAATCCAATTTTTCTCTGATGTAGCTGAACTTTCCAAATAAAAATATATTTTTTGTGTATAAATTTTCTTTCAAAATAGATATGTATATTTTGGTCCAGGTTTTTATTCGCTTTTTGGTCGTATTATTAATATTAATTTCATGATTTATTGTGATTTAATTCGAGATCCCAAGTTGTATGAGAAATTTTTTGGCTTCTGATTGGCTGAAGCACTGGAGGGGAGGGGCGTTGGATGTGTATGAATTTGTTAAATACAAATTTTAAAATTACCATCTCGAATGGATCTAATTTTTTTACAACTGGAACACCTGAAGACATAGCCGTCATTAGTTGATTTGAATTCTTCAAGTTCATATCGTCCACTGCATTCATGGTGTATCTTAGTTGGGATAAGCTTGAGACGTTGACATAACTCAATAATCCCTTTATTGTTCGTCATACTCTTGCCGATAATAAAGTTGTTCAATTTATCAATGTTAATTATTGATATTTCACTCAGAGGGATCATACTTATGAAGATTTTTATATTGAAATTACATGATTTGCATTTAGATTAAACAAATTTCTCCTCAGTATAAACTAAGTACTGAACTTTGTTTGAAATTAACTTGTTTGTTTTTAAAAATAAAAATTCTGAATATACTTTAAAGTAGATATATAATGAAATAATTATAATTAAATTTTATTTTTCATACTCGACCTGAGACTGCCTAGTTAATTTTGCTTAAAAGGGGGGACTCAAATTTCTTACTACTAATTTAAGAGACTTGAAGAGACTGATCACTTGTGTAGACAGTCACTTGGTCTGTGAGTTTCAAGACTCATTTCAGAAATATCAATGAAGAAAATAGAATTTGTTAAAATTGAAAATTATAAATAATTCATATATATCTGTGTTACGAAAATATTTTGATAATAATCCTGAAAAAATGTTTTAAGATATCTCCTTCATAATAAATTTCCATGTTATAAATAAATTCGTTGTAGCCAATATCCACGAATCCAATTTTTCTCTGATGTAGCTGAACTTTCCAAATAAAAATATATTTTTTGTGTATAAATTTTCTTTCAAAATAGATATGTATATTTTGGTCCAGGTTTTTATTCGCTTTTTGGTCGTATTATTAATATTAATTTCATGATTTATTGTGATTTAATTCGAGATCCCAAGTTGTATGAGAAATTTTTTGGCTTCTGATTGGCTGAAGCACTGGAGGGGAGGGGCGTTGGATGTGTATGAATTTGTTAAAAGGCCAAATATTTATATCCATAAAAAGGTATCTATATTTTCATAATTTTCTTTCAAGTGGTCGCGGGGAATCCAACGAAGTGTCGAATTTCATAACATCGAAGAAATCCGAGTAACCAGTTTTGATGAGATTATCAACTTCTCTTGGGGAATGTTTCAAGAGACGTCGGAGTACTTCCATTGAAAAGACGGCCCATCTTCGTTCATTTTCAGTCTCAAATTTACACTGAGGGGAACAGCCTTGACTTTCATGTGTTAGAAAGAATCGCTCCTTTTCAACCATGACCCTCGTCAAACGGCAGGCGTAATTTTCCCATTCTCTTTTTTCGTTTTTTAATTCATTCAGAATCTGCGGAGAGGAAGAGAGAAGCTTAGAATTTTGTACCTAGAAAAATAATTAGGAATGGATTATATTAGGCTGATTGATATGAAGATGGGAGATCGTTAATTATTTCATCAACAATTCAAATAGGATTGAGATTTTCTGAAATGAAGAATATGAGTCTCTCTTTTACCAATTGAAGAAAATTAGAGAAATTTTTCAGAGGCGGTGAAAGTTTTTTACAGAAATCTCAATTTTTTCATCAAGAATTCGAATATGTTAAAGATTTTAATAACAGATAATAACTTTAACCGTCTGAAGAAAAAAATTATCCGGAAAATAAGGAAATTTTGAAAGCTGAATTTTTTTTGATTAAAAGGTGGCAGAATGGTCAAAAGAAGCTTTAGATTAGACAAGAAAGCCGAATTTTGGCTTTTCGAAATTTCATTGATTTTCAAGTAGTGAAAATGATCAAGAAACCGAAATTCAACTCCCATACGATAATGAAGTTATGCATTAGAACAGATTTTGCATAATCGATTTTCTCATCTAATCTTGATCCTGAAGAACTTCTTTTGACCATTCTGTCAAATTTTTTATGAACAAAAAATTTCAGCCCAAAGTAAGGATATTTGAAAAATGACCACATTTTTCTTAAACTTTTTTCCAGATTTGTTTCTTCATACAGTAAAAGTAGGCTTCGTTATCAGGATTCCAAAAAATCTCTAACATATTCGAATTTTTAATGAAAAAATCGATATTTTTGTAAAAATCAAATAGCTTTATTTGTTAGTTAGATAAAAAAATTCACTGCATTAAGTATAAATAGAATAGTATTTAAATTTCTTGGCCGTTTCAATTGATGGAATTTCAAGGATCCAAAATTCATCAGAAATTACTGGTCTGTCAAAAATTCAATGGTCTACTCCTTACTTCAAAGTCAATGAAAATTCCCTGCTCAAAAAGTTCAAAAATGTTGATACTAGAGATCGATATTTTCCAATGATTTTGTTAGAATTTGATAAAAGTGAAGACTTCATAATCTGGATTTCAGGAAAGTTTCATACTACAATTCTTGATGTAATAAACTGAGATTTTTGTGAGTTCTCTAGATTCCCAACTTTGTATCTGCAAACTTTGCATTAATACAATGATCAGTTTGTTAGGAATTACATGAATTATTGATATAAAATGTGCAGTATAAGTTTTAAGGGTAGAAATTTTAAGGGTAGACAAATATTAAATGTGAGAAGAAGATAAAAACACACAAGTCGGCTCAGCAAAATATATGATTTGAGTTTGATACAAATGAAAAAATTCAAATTTATTTCAGGCATCTGTCCGGAATCAATTGAATTTCAAAAACAATGGAGTTCTTATATAAATAGTCTGAAAACATTAGTTCTAATAGAGTTTTGTGAGTAATCTAAAAATAAAAGCTAAATGAAATATTGTAAAATCGACTGAAACCACTTGTAACCCAGGCCAAAATTGATTTTGAACGAATTAAATTAGCATAATAAGATGTTTTTAAATAGTCTTCAGTATATAAAGGGGAAGTTTACAGTATAATAGATTGATAATGATTGATATATTAGTCTACATTGGTCTATATTATATTGTTTCTGAAATTATTTCATCTTTTGATACTGATGAAGAAAATAAAATAAATAATGATACTATAAGTGTAAAAAAACATCGGTCTATTATACTGTAACTGAAATAAACGAAAAAAATGATCCTGCAAGTGTAAATTTCCCGTATATAAAATCATTGTTTCAGTCGTTTTACGAAATTTAATTTCAGCTCTTTTATTCTCCTTAGATCAATTTTAAATATCTTGATTAGCCAAGAGTTAAAGGGTCTCCCTATTTTTTATAGTTTAATGATCATTGAATTTATATCAGTAAGACAATAAAAATATTTTCACAATAATAAAAGTAATTCTGAAAAGAATTGATTTTTTTCTCTGATTCTAATGAAAAAAAGCAGACATTGATCCAGAAGATATTCTCAGAAATCATAGGCAAATATTAAAAGAAAACTTTATTTCTCTTGAACTAGAATTTAGTGACTTGGTAACAATATCATTTTTATGACATGGGCGTATTATTATTATAAATGACAAAAAAGTGTGATTAAAAGGTTTAATTTAAATACAATTCATAGATATACAATCATATTCAAGCGTTGATATATACAAAGAGTGAGATAAATATGTATGAACAAGTCGCTTGCAAGTATTTTATTACCTCATTATCAAAATCGAATGGTAGCTCCTAAAATGAATGCATTTTCAATATAATAATACAGAATCTAATGATGAATTTATATTTATTATGAGTATAGTAACATTTCTTACTTCAATAGGATTCACATTCGTATAACTGGCGGGATTGTTGTTATCATTTGAGAATCCACTGTCAGTTCGTGTGGAATTAGTCTGAGAGTTTGGCCGACTACTCGTATGATAGCTTGGCTCTCTCTTGCGAATTTTATCAAACTGTTGTGTTGGACTCTTTTTATAAAATGATGATGAGAAAATAATTTTTTTTATCAAAAAGGAAGCAGTTGCTTACAACGGCAGTTTGAATTGGTTGATTTGAAAGTTCCGTGATTAAACCTTGCGCTTGTCTGAGGGACTTTTCGAGAGCAAGGATTTTTCTTTCTTTATCTCTAAGCTCATCATTTAGATTAACACTTGTCAAGTTGTCAAATTGCTAGAAAAATTCGATGCATCAAAAAAAGACATACGTATAACTTTTTGGATTGGGTTGGGTGAAAGATGTGTAAATCTTCATATTCTTGATCTAGAGTAAAATCCACATTACGAACTGGTTCACCTTCACAGAAATTTTTTGGGGGAAGATTAATATTCCTTGAGCTAACCGAAGCCGATGAAGTGTCATTTGATAGATAATTGTGATGTGACATTCGTTTCAAGGACACTGGAACCTTTTCGTCATTATCGGAGTCTGTAAAAGTATTTCTGTGGTTATTTCTGGGAATATAATTCGACTGTGGCCGATTAGGCAGTTTATCATTATCGTATTGTTTGTATTTTTGAGATTTAGCTCGCACAAAACTGCTCTTTCGATATTGGTCTGGTAAAGCCTCAATGTCAGAATCGTCAGTGTCGAAATCTGACATTTGATTATGCTTTTTCGGTTCACCATGCGTCAAAGTAGGCGATATAAATTTCAGTTCAGAAGCTTTCATTTTGTCCTTTTTCTGTGAATCTGTAACCATCAGCTCATTTGTTTTGTATGACCTTTTTATTGAGTATCCGTTTGGTAATGTGTTTCAGTTCAAACCAATATTGGTTCTCTTAACGGTCTTTTTGCCTTTCAATATAATTAGTCTCCTTGAGTTTTATTGAAAAGATATTGGTGAACAACAAGAGAAATATTTCTTTAAGAACATACACATAGCAGAGAGAAAAACTTGTTATGTGCTCAAATTTTTACACGATAATCTCTGATTGGCTGATTCGGATATAACTTGAAAGCCATTGGCTATAACGAAATCTATGGTAGTCTAGTTTGTTTTTTGTGAGCATGCACTATATTTATATAAAAATCGACTTTTATTTCCACGTGCTAAAGTAGACTAGAATATAAAATTATTCATAAAAAAAATAGTTTTGTAAAAATGTGTCATAATTTATTTTTAGACATTTTAGACAATCCCTCCACTTATTAAAGCACTCAATAGTTAGCATAGTGCTGATAGAGGTTTATGCATAGTATATTATATAATATATGACAAGGTTAAATAAGAGAGATATGCAATGATTTTTCAAAATAAAGTTCAATAATATATCAAAGGAATCGGAATCATCGTAATTGAAAAGAGAAATCAATGGAGTTATCACATATTCTAAGCAGAATAAATTATGTCTGACATGTTTCTGTCTGCTAAATACAAATGAATGAACAGCCTAGAAGTGACTAGGTCTGAGAAATATCAATTTCATAATTTTCAAGAAAATAGTTTTTTAGACTTAAAATTTCTTTGCGTCTAGTCGGAAACAATAAGTATGCATAACTCGGGAGTCAATCTGAGATATGCTCTGATTCTTGAGTAATTTTTTTAAATCATTCTCATGAAAAAGGTTGCTACCAGATTTGGTCTTTGCTGGTCATAAAAGAGCTATTTCTCATCTGAATGTTAAAAATAGGGGGAGGGGAGACAAAATTCCGGAAATTTGGTGCAGAATTTCCTATGTTTTATTCTGAGGCCACTAACGTATAGTGGCATAAGTTGGTTAATTTTCTTGTGAATAATTTTCTCAGAAATTTTATTCTGTAGCTGTTAACTAGCCAGCTGAGTTTGAAAAAAAGATTGTAATTTTTTTTGAATTCATCACCTGTTGAATATGGATATAAACATAAGTAGTGCCTTCTAGAATAAAATACGGAGTAAACTTTGTGATGCAAGGTACATTTTAAAGAGAATTTAAAATTGGAATGACTTAAATTATATAACTTTGATTCTTTTTTAATGTGAAGATATGTAATGCATTGTGTATTTATGAACTTGACAACATACATATTTAGACCGACAATAGAATATTGCTCAGCCGTATGGAATCCAGAAGGAGAAAATTGGTCTAAAAAGATTAATACAGCATTCAAGAGATTCAGGAGAAAGCTTTCTCCTTTTATCCAAGACGAATTGGGTTTTTCGAGAGATAACTTAAGATTAAGACGAGAACTCAAAAGCATATGTCTGATCAAATCATCGCCAATATTATATAACACAAACCGCTCAGGACTGAGATCAAATACTCCTGAATTCGGACGGCTAAAAAAACTTGCCATTTTTAATAAATGTAAAAATATTTTTAAAAAATTAAACAGAACAATTAAAAATATGAGATTAAATGAATTAAAAAAATAGAATTATAATGAAGAATTATATTGTAAAAAATTTAACTTAACACTTGTATTGTTAATAAATTATTATTATTATTAACATCAACAATGATAAGGTATTTTTCGTTTTCCAGATTCTAATGCACACTGTATTGATGGGAAAAATGGTTTTCGGCAAAAATATTGTGAATAGATGAAGGGAGTTTTCTCAAACGTTTGATGGTTAATAACCATTGCTTATATTCAAATTTTTAGACTAATTACTAATTAGTAATTAGTTCTTAAAACTTAATAAAACGGTAAACTATTCGAAAAATGACCATATTTCTGTTATAAGCTTTTGTTGTCGAGTTAAGATGACAAGTTCAAAAAAAAAGATAATTTTTAACTTGAATGACAGATTTTTTGTAAGTTTCATTTAAAAATGAAAAGTTTACAATGGAATCTTTATTTCTACGAATTTTCAAGTTAAGAAATTCACCCACCGGATGATGGATCTACTTGAAATCTCGTACAAAGTAAAAGTAAGTTAAAACGCAAGTAATAGGAGCAAATTTCGACAAAGAAAGTTAAATACGAAATATTCAGTTACTCAAAATCAAAGGATATTAGCCATTAGCAGCCATGACTCAATGATATCTTCCACTTTTGTAGAGAATTTTTCGGTTATTTCAATCATGTGCTTCTTAAATTATTTTACAATAGAGTTTCGAGTTATTTGGTGAAATCTGCTTTGCCTTTCGATTAAGAAAAATAGGAATGAAATAGAAAGACAGAAATGAAATCATCTTGTTCAGGAATAATTCTCAACAAATGAGTAGAAGGAAACTTCCCATTGACTCTTCTTTATTTTTCATTGAAAAATCTTTATTTTTGAACACCTAAAATTCAGCATAAATATGGAGTTGTAAATTAATTTGATTGATAAATTACTACGATTGTTATCATTTTCCTGAATTTTAAGTTTTCAAAAATAGAGATTTGTCAATGAAAAATTTTTACAATAGCATAATTTTCGAAATTTTATTTTCACTTTTGTTACTTCATGGACTAATCTATCTTAATTGAGGTAGATTTCTTTCCTACAAGTTGTTTGACAGTTTTTATAAAAACCAAAATTTAGCTATGAAAATATCAAATTATTCGGCCAAAAATATTACAAATGTAAGTTCACATTGTGAGCTTCAATTTAAACTTTAATTGATCCAGAAACCTATCAAACTGGTAGAGTTATGAAGGTTCGAAAAAATTAGAAAATTTCCATCGACACCGAAAGGGTTAAATAGACATAAAACTGAGTTGAAGTTGAGGATTTTCGAAATAAATACAGGTAGATAAATTTTAAATTTAAACTTTAAATAGCTCAGAAACTAGAAGAGTCAAGGGAAAGTTTCCTTCTACTCTTAAGAATTTATAATAATTTTTAAAATTTGAATTTCATTCTATGAGAAGAGTCTGATTCACGGTAAGAGGACCAAATTATTGAATTTTTAAGTTTCTTATTTTAGATTAAATTATTATCTTTCTCATAGAACTCATGAAAAGATGTCAATCATGAAAAGTTATATTTAAATTTTTATTGAGTTGACTTGATGGTTTTCTTATAGCTTTTAAATGGGGATGCAGAATCTATAGAAATATAAAATTCTGCCTTGAAATCGTTAGAATAATCTCTGATTAGTGTCATAATTTCGAACCAAGTAGTTCTTCAGGGAGCTGTTCGGCATAGATTGACTATAACGTTGTTCGCTTGCTACCTTACTATGTTGTATTCTGGCTTGTATTGGTCTATCTGTATAAAAAGAAAAAGGAGAGAAAGGTGTAGTATTTCTTAAAAAATAAGGATTATAAAAATGACAGTGATTGTTATAGTGATTAGTGTGACAATGTTTAAGATTCGAAATCAAAAAATGAAATAAGCTCTTTAAAAGTTGAATCTTATGATGAATGATGAAAAAGGATAATGATCCCATCTTATAGTTTGTTATTTCAGATCTACGATTGAGTAGAAGTATTGAAAACTGATTTTGCAGAGATGTAATTGATTCTTATGATAAAAAATAATTTTCATACTAGGTTATTTCTGTTAAACTTTGATTGGTAAAAATTTATACTAGCAATTTCAAATTAGTTTCGTTAGAAGAGAATCCATTTACTCAAAGGTTTTATGCTCTGATTACAAGAAAAATAATAATTTGAAATGAGTAGATTTCTAGGAAACGAATCAGAGAGAAATTCAGAAATCTTTATGATCAAACATGAAAGAAAATAAAAATAATCAATTTTTTCACGCTGGAATCTTTTCGTCATTATCGGAG
Source organism: Gyrodactylus bullatarudis (assembly GCA_012064415.1). NCBI lineage: Eukaryota > Metazoa > Platyhelminthes > Monogenea > Gyrodactylidea > Gyrodactylidae > Gyrodactylus > Gyrodactylus bullatarudis. Next base: position 243,204 of record SSNU01000063.1, on the reverse strand, counting down.
TCTGTAAAAGTATTTCTGAGGTTATTTCTGGGAGTATAATTCGACTGTGGCCGATTAGGCAGTTTATCATTATCGTATTGTTTATTTTTCACACTAATCATCATGACTTTGGTTTTTTTTCTCAAGAATCCTTAATGAAATTTGAATAATTATCTAATAAAATATAAAAGAAGCCATATTTTTTACCGTTTTTGATTGTTTTAAAAACATTTTCTTTAATCTTCAAAGCAGTTATATAAATTTCAGCTATTTTTATACATAAAAATGTACGGAAAATCTCTTGCACCGTGCCTGACAGCTACAAAAAGAGATTTGAAATTTTCAAACTTGTTAAAAAATTGAAATTTGAGAGATACTATCGGGCTTCCAATCCAAAAGAGGTCTGATAATCTTAAGACTAACGGATTGGTTTGTTAAACTTGTTACTCGGTAACAAGATTAACAAGATATTCAGCTATAAAATATAGTTTGCTGATCTTTATTCTTGGTAATAAGATTGGCTGACTGAAATAAATTTGAATTAAATAAGGCTTTGTTAAGGCTATGAAGATTTTTCATCAAACAATCCAATTGTGTAGGGTCTGAAATTGAGACTTCTTATACAGTGCCATGCGATACTCATGGATTCCAGAGAATAAGACGTATCAAGTGTTGAAATTCAGCCAACAGTATTAATTTTACGTAAGGATTTTATCTCAATTGTTCGTCAAATTTGTTACCGAGTTTCAAGAATAACTAGTTAGTGATCTTACTATAAATTTCTTCTCATCACGTATTTTCATTTGTTGATTCACGTCTATTCTTAAAATGAGGAATGTATTTGAAGGACTACTTTTTTCACCATTTAAAGCCATTTGGACCTTTTCTGATAATATGCCGAAATTCATATTTCGATCTCAAACTTATTATTTTTGAAGCCTGATAACAAGTTTTACGAGCTATCAGATAGTCTTAAGACTATCAAGAGTAACAAGATTAACGGTAACAGATAGATTTGTTTCACTCTCAATAGTTGAAAAAATACTCTAATCTTACTTGTTTTTGAGATTTGGAACAGAAAGGTTTATTTCGAGAGGCGTTATCTATCCAACTCATTGTACTTCTAAGCATGCAAAAAATTATCTTGTAGAAAATTAGTATAACCTGGTAAAATATGAATTTAAATTATTATTGATCATCTAGAAGCTTAAATTAGATTTTTTTTAAATATAGAATGGAAATCGATATTGACCCTCGTCCAAAATATTTATTTTTCTTATGGGGTTTTCAATACAAATGGGATGAAAAATAACACGAGATTTCAATCTAATATAAAATGATCTCTAAATGTATAAAGGGGATCCTTTTAATCGTGTTCTTTTTCATATTGAACTTCTGAGATTCATTAGTTTGATGAAAAGATCTATCAGACCTCAAGAAATCATGTGACAATTAATGATCAATAATCAGGCTTGATTAAACTCAGAAACATTGCCTTAATGTGCAATAAATTCTCTTGATATCTTTTTAAGCAGTGCACATCAAACTTTTTTTTCTTGTTTGTTTTATCGAGTATTGTAGATAATTGATTTAGATAATTTTTTTTAATAATTTTGATCAAGATCAGATCTCAGAACGTGGATCAAAACATCAAATTAGTATTTTAAACAATATTTTCATAAAAAGTTTATTTGACTAGTTAGAAATTTTTTGAACTCAAGAATCAGATCAAGAAGAAAAAAATTTTTGGCGAAAAATATAAATAAAACATAATCCAAGTTCAGATTTTTGGCCTTTGATTTAAACCTTAATTCGTTCAGAAATTTGCCAAACTGATAAAGCTACAAAGATTTGAAGGAATTGCAAAATGGACATAAACCTAATTGACATGAAGATGAGAATTTACTATTTTTACAAAAAGTCCAATATTTTTTCCGGATTCATAGAAAAAAATAATTTTATGAATTCTAAATTGGAATGATCTAATAAGTTGTGGATATTCGAAAAAATTCCGAAAAAAATCCAAAATAAGACCAATTTTTGGATTTGAAAATGCACCAATTTCCACTCTTTTAACTTTTAAGCTCAAAATTTTTATCGATTTCGACGATTCAAAGAAGTTATATGCAGGTATTTGGGATCAACATTAGACAAAGAATTCGAATTTGGCCATAGAGATAACGAAGATCTTACTGTTTTGGAGAAAAAGTTAAACTTCCAGATTTTGGATAATTTCCCTACGTGATAATCGAAGAATTCAAATGGTTCGATATCCCACAGTAATGACGAATTTCAGTAAACTTCTGCAGGTGAATTCGAATTCTTTCTATATTGTTGATCCCAAATATCAGTATTTAACTGCTTTGAAACATCGAAAAAAATATTGGGTTCAAAAGTGGAAAAAGCGCTAATTTGGTGCATTTTCAAAATTCAAAAATTGGCCTAATTTTGGTCAGATTAATTTTTTTTCGAATATTCACATCTTATTAGCTCGTTCCAATTTAGAATTTAAAATGTTATTTTTTCTGTGAATCCGGAGAAAAATATTGAGTTTTTTGTAAAAATAGTAAATTCTTATCTTCATGTCAATTAGGTTTATATTTCAATCGGCAAGGAAAGGAATTCAAAAATACTAGCAAGAAAATAGGGATATATTACCTATACTTACAAAGGTTACTAGAAATATTTCGTTCTAAGTATAGGTACTGCACTTTTCATTAGTTTAGATCTTATGTTTGACCCTAGATCATTAAAATCATTCAAAGGAGCTGAATTAGGCCCGTGTTAAAAATTGTAAATATGACAAGTTCCATCTCTACTGAACACGTTTGAGTATAACTGAAGGGTTGAAGTTATAAATATTAGAATAGAATCATTGAATATTCTGAATTTATTTTTTTATTGCATCCAAGATAAGTTTACTAGAATTAGCCATATTTCTCTTAACCCTTTCATCTAATTCTCCAAGAACAACCAAATTAGCAGGATAAAGATTCGAGTACTTTTCATTCAACTTGAGAAGACACTGATTCCATTCGTCTTCAACACTTCTCAAATGCTTTTCCATGAACATTTTTGTTGTCGCCTTCCTTTTTGCCATGTCGTGTAAACTCATGAAAGAGTACATGATCAAGTGTTCATGACGATTAACTTCATCCATGAACTGGTGGAAATCTTGATCTTTCAACTTCATCTTTTGATGGACAATCAAATATAACGCTTCTAGTTCCGATTTCACATCTTTGACTACTGTCACCAATTCACTTTGATATTCCGTCTCAATGCCGATACGCTTTTCCAACCTCTCAAATTCATTTTTCAAATAAAAGTATAATCGGTTAACACGCTGAAAGAATTCTTCATGATTAACATCTGTACTATTCATGTAGTTCAAGAGACTTTCTATTTCAAATATCATGGAATTCTTGAGATCATTAATCTTGTGTTTGCACTCTTCTGGGGTCAGCAATTTTGAGGGACGTAATTTCGATGAAATGTTCTTGAATGCTTCACCAATCTTTGAAACCATCCTCTTGATTAATAAATATCAGGTGAACTTATTTTGTATACAATGAAATTGTTTCACAAATATATAAGGTCAAATCTACGATCATATTCATATCTAACGCGAATAAATAAAGTAGACTTTTAGTTAATCACTTTGAGAATTCGCTACAAACTGAAAAAATCTTTCTGTCTAACCAGCTTTACATTTAGTATCCCACAGAATAAAAAAGAAATGTTGATTTGGGTAAATATAAGATAATCCAAAAATATTTCAAATTTATTACCTAATCGATTTTCATGACAACTCTACTCTTTAGAAAGATTTATCTTATCTTGAAGAAAATTTTCTTCATTTTCCGCTACAAAGTCTATCTCAACAGTGTTATGTTGTCGTCTTATAGAATAATTTTCTTTAGTAGAAATGTAAAAAAAACTCTCCAAGTGCATTATTCAAATAAATTTGATGAAATCTTTCACTCAAGAAATTACAACCCAGCCCTACTGAGAAAGAACGTTTTCAGCAGTGTTGTAATTCTAATAAGAATCTGATCTTGTCATAGTCTAGCGAGAAAATCAAATTTCACATGAAGTATAAATTGATTGTATGAAGCTAGTTAATACAGTATGAAGATGAGAATTTATGATTTATTAATGTTTCAATCAAAAACTCGTACTTAATGATGAATTTTCATGACTATATCATCAAAAGGGGTATTAGAGTACAGTTGATTACACACATGATAGCTCACAGGATGAATATTCTTGACCTCATTTTTATATTTATACCTGTCTGCTCTCATTCGGTAGACCAATAGAATTAGAGAAACACAATAATCAATCAGAACAAAGTATAATTTTCTGTCCAAGATTCAATCATTTTCACAGTCTCTATCCCCAACTTAAACTTCTACCTTACTGAACTAAAGAAAAAATTTCAATTTGTCTTTAAATTTTTATTCTTGAAATCAAAAATATCATTTAATCTCAATTTTCTGCCATAGAGAAATTTTTTTCTATTTATCAAGAAGTCCATTCTTCTTCTCTGCTTTTAAATAATCATGCAACAAGCTTATTTCATGATTGAGGTTTAAAGCATTTTCGGCATTAGGCTTGTTGATATTCTTCACACTGCTGAAGCAATTTTTGATCGTACTGGAATTATTCCAGGCTTCTTTCGCGATATATTGACATTCTTTCAAGTTAAAATTTCAATCTAAAAGTATCAATTTCAAGTTGAAAATCTAATGCAAGAGTGTGATGATTTTCTCCCTTACATGCTTAACTAAAATTTGAAGCTATGGAACAAGACCCCTTTTTTATATTTCGAAAAATAATTATTACAGGCTCACTGATGTTTATGAAAATTACAAGCAAATGTCAGAATTTCAATTTTTTGCTGATTACAAAGAGTGATAAAAAGTTGATTTTAAGGATCAGGTTTGGACAAGGAGCCTCATTATCCAATTAAATTTAGTGATAAATGTCAACTTTAAATCACTTTGAAATCGACAAAAAAGTAACTCAAACTTCAAAAAATTGAAATATAATTTACTTTTTTTCTTCTTGTGGGGAAAGTTTGCCTCGTGATATTGAAAGGTTTCTTGAAAGGTAATTAGGCTAGTAACTATGCTAAACTATCTTTTTCTTTGGATCAAAATAAAATTCATAAAAAAGATGCCAACTATATTTATAAATAATGTATACTTTGCATAGAATATCCCCATACCTAATCTTGTTGACCAATGAAATTCATTCTTTGATTTCTCATGATTGACATTTTGATTACATCATGAAGCATGCTTTATTCTATATTATTTTAAGCATGCCAAAAACTCCAACACCAAGTCCATATAAATAAAGTATTTTATCGAATCCTGACCCAATGTATTCCTAGAATCTAGAATGGGAGATCTATATTGTAATATTTGATGTTGCACTGCCAACCAAAGCAAATCATTTCTTATTCATTAAAATTGACTTTTAAGTAGTAGGGAAATAAAAAAGTGCCTTTTTATAAGCGCCAATAAATGAGGTTTTTAGGTTATATTTTTGACGCTCTACTGATTATAATTAGTAAACATTTATACACGACCTCCGGTAACGAGAGGGTTAAAATTGAAAGTTGAATTAGTCGAGTAGGCGATAAATTTCCTCAGCATTGTTTGTTTATTGTCTGAAGAATATTCTAAATAAAATTTGTTTGACCAGAGATAGTAAATCAAGTAATTTCAGAAATGAAAAAAATTTTAATGTTGTTCTTCCTCAGATTGAATTGATGCGATTCTTTATGTTTAAAAGCCCCCGGTCTCTTTATTATTCAGATTTCTTAATGCAAAAAGTGAGGCGGCAAATTTCCTATATTTTAGCGTAATAATTTATCCCCAAATCAAATAAATCATCAGTTTAGTTTCTATTAACCCTTCATTGCCTGTTGTTATTCTAATTTGAATTGAAATACTTTTTAAATACCTCTCACCAAGAATATGTATACTAGACTTGGATGAAATTTCGTAAAACTGATGAAACCGCTTGTAATTTTGTTCAAATAATCTTTGAGCTATTTCTAAATCATTCCACCATGTCTGGCTGAGTCAACTGTTTAAATGATTCCTGTATCATATAAGCAAAATTTTGGAAATTTTCAAATTTTGAACGTTTTTTATTTTGATTTTTGTTAACTATATTGGATTTTATTAATTTTATGCAGTTATAAATAGTTTTAATTTTTTATTTAAATTGTTTTTTATATCTTGAATGTAAAATATTAATGAAAATATAAATCAAGAGAATATTAAGAAGAATTATTTTAACAAAATTACAAGCGGTTTCATCAGTTTTACGAAATTTCATCCAAGTCTAGTATACATATTCTTGGTGAGAGGTATTTAAAAAGTATTTCAATTCAAATTAGAATAACAACAGGCAATGAAGGGTTAATAGAAACTAAACTGATGATTTATTTGATTTGGGGATAAATTATTACGCTAAAATATAGGAAATTTGCCGCCTCACTTTTTGCATTAAGAAATCTGAATAATAAAGAGACCGGGGGCTTTTAAACATAAAGAATCGCATCAATTCAATCTGAGGAAGAACAACATTAAAATTTTTTTCATTTGTGATCCTAAAAATCAACGTTTGATCACTCTCTCACATTGAAATCAACAAAAAAATGTCAACTCAAAGTTTAAAAATGGGAATTTGGTGCTACTTCAAGATTTCAAATTTAAGTATTTTGCTTAAAATTGATTTCAAAATATCTTGATCAAATTCGATTTCTTGATAAAAAAATTGAGAATTTTATAAAAATCATAAATTCCCATCTTCATATTAACAAGTTTGATTGGAATTATTCACGAAATATCAAAAATATTTTAGACATCCCAAAGAACTTTTAAGAAGAAAATTCAATTTGTCAACAAGAGAAGAAGATTCCTTGATATGAAATTGACCAGCAAAACACTTGAGAGCAACACACCAACCTACTTAATCATTCATTTTGACAAATGTACCCTAGAAATTTATCTGTTTCATGGTTATTTGTGTACCATTGCATAATAAGAAATGATATGATACTATGTGTGCTTATTCAAATTCTTACAACAACAGAAAATATCGTCTACAACTGATAAAAAGACTTAAGAATGATCAACTGAAATTAGTTATCAGTATTATTACTTTCAACTTCTCTAAGAACCTTCTAATTGATAAATTCATTAATGAAAGTTATTTGACACATAATAAAATCTGAAATCTTCAATAAATTTAGATTAATTAACCTTATAGCCAGGTTTGGCCGCTGTGTAATAACTATATCCATATGAACTCTATGAATTGATGAAGATTTTCAATTCTATAAGAGATGTAGACCAGTGACACTTGCTTATCCGAATTCTAACAAGTCCATCAAGTTAGACTCAAATGGATATCTAAAGCTAGTTGACATGAAGATGAGAACTTACTATTTTTACAAAAAGTCCGGATTCATAGAAAATAATAATTTTTTTAACATTATTTCAATCTCACCAAAATTAGGCCAATTTTTGGATTTGAAAATGCACCAATTTCCACTCTATTAAGCTCAAAATTTAAATCGATTTCGATATTTCAAAGCTGTCCAGTGATTAGACAAAGGATTCGAATTTGGCCATAGAGATAACGAAGATCTTACTGGTTCCGAGAAAAAGTTAAACTTCCAGATTTTGGATAATTTCCCTACGTGATAATCGAAGAATTCAAATGGTTCGATATCCCACAGTAATGACGAATTTCAGTAAACTTCTGCAGGTGAATTCTTTCTATATTGTTGATCCCAAATATCAGTATTTAACTGCTTTGAAACATCGAAAAAAATATTGGGTTCAAAAGTGGAAAAAGCGCTAATTTGGTGCATTTTCAAAATTCAAAAATTGGCCTAATTTTGGTCAGATTAATTTTTTTTCGAATATTCACATCTTATTAGCTCGTTCCAATTTAGAATTTAAAATGTTATTTTTTCTGTGAATCCGGAGAAAAATATTGAGTTTTTTGTAAAAATAGTAAATTCTTATCTTCATGTCAATTAGATTTATATACGTATCCAAAATATTGCCGAGTTTGTATTGGAAAATCATCATTTTTTTCGGAAAAATAATGTGAAATGAAACTGTGTTAATCAATTTTCATAATCATTGATACTATTAGTGAAAGGATATATTGGCATGTTTCTGAAATTATTTCATCTATTGATACTGATGAAGGAAATAATGATACTATAAGTGTAAAAAAACATCGGTCTATTATACTGTAACTGGAATAAACGAAAAAAATGATACTGCAAGTGTAAATTTCCCTAAATATTGTTACATATTTATTTAAATACAATCGGAACCGAAATTCAGTTGCCGACCTAGTCCGAAGAAATTAGAGTGTAATATACAAACGTACGAGGTTTTAGAAAGTTCAAAAGCATCTGAGTATATAAAAGGCAAGTTCTTTTTTCATAGGAACATTGAAGTTTCTCTTCAAAGGCACTCTAAAAAACCTTTTATTGTATGTCTACTTGTAAGCGACCGATCAAAATCAGGGTAATTACTGTGACGAACATTTAAATTGAATTTTCAAGTGAAATTCATTCTTGTTTGACTTTTCGACGAGTACTTGTTGGTATATTGATGAATCCCATAAATTCATTTTTTTTTCATAAAATAAGAGTGAAGAAAGAGTTAAACTAAATAAACAAATAAATCATTTTATTGATTGACATTAAGAGTATTCAAATAAAACTATACATAATTCAAAATGCATATATTTTCACCTCAATATCGATTTCTGCTCAACAAATTAGTTAACAAGTTCTACTTTAATAGATACGAAGCAAGTGACTGGCCATGCGCTTGAGATTACCTCCTTCTTCTATCTATGCTACCTGTTTCTCAATGAGCTCAATGAATAATGACTATGAAGATTCCACAAAAGTTCAGTTTAAAGAGTATAGATCACTGTTTTTTTTCAAGATTAATCTAAAATCTTAACTTTTTTATCTGATGAATGTGAAAATTGCTAAGGACACCAGATGTTAGATAATCAAGAGAAAATACTTTTATCACTTTATTGATTAATAATTCCAAGTATGTGCCTCGAATGCTTCATGATTATTAATTTATGCGTAGCAAAGAAATTTTCGTTTAGCTTCTTTGAAGAAGAGACACTGTGAACATCAAAATAAAAGTACCTCGATGATGGAAGAAAATATGTGTCAAGTTCAAAATAAATATTTACTAGAGAATCTAAAACTAGAGAAGTTAAACTATTAGTAATAGAGCCTTGAAATTATTTTTTAAGATCTACAAATTAAAAAAATGTTACCAAAAAAATATCGCATAAATTACTTAAAAGTAAACCGAATAAAATTATGGAAAATTAATTAACGTAAAATAACAAATCTTCAAAATCATCGTGTTAGGGGTTATTTTTGAGGCTAGCAAATTATTCAGCAATGAAAATCGTCTCTTTACCTCAAAAAGTATGGACCCCATTTGTATTGATTTTCCAGGGTTAATGCTTCATATTTTATGGCAAGTTAGAATTTTTGGAAAATTAATTCAAATTTTGCAGCCAATCAGATTTGAATTTAAATCATCTGTATTAAAAAAAAACAATTTAGAGTAGTTACCTTAAAGCATTTTCAAAATTATCTTAAAGTTCTAATAATCTTTCTGTATCAGATTTAAAATATCTTAAAATGTAGAGCAGTTCTCAACTCTTCAGAATAATGTATCAATAATCACAGAAAGAAATCAGTCATCTCTTTCAATAAGGAAGCAAGATAAGTAGAATAGATATTTGTTTATAAATTTGAAATATTCTCTTCTTCAATGATCCATGCTGGTAAACATTTCTTGATGAGTGAATCAATAAGTTTCTTGATTTGAAATCATGGATTCTTATATCATTATTTTAAACCTTTGTTGGGCAATTTCGAAATTTTTGGCAAATTTCTATTCTCTACCCAATCAGGTTCTATTGAAATGAGATAAATAGATTTATCTTTTCTGATAAAAAGTTTATACGAATAAAATTTAAAGTCATTTAAGATGTTGTAGACAAGCTTTTTTATTTAAATTACCCGCTAGCTATGTATGGTTAATAGGCTGCTTTATCTCCAACACTTACGAGGATAGAGGCATGAATTTATTGATTCTTTAATTTCATTATTTCGATTAAAAAAATTCTTTTCAAATCAATAAAGTACATCGACGGAAAATGAGAAAACAAGAATTATTGCTACGATAACACTGAGGGAAATTAAAAAAAAATTTTGCGATAAATTTTTGTGAAAAACTGATTATAGTGTAAAATTTTACGCAAATTCTGAATATGCTTACAAAAATTTCATAAGTTGCTCAGTTTTTGCGCAATTCGCGAAAAACCGAAATAGCACAATTTTCATAATCGGGACTTGAATAAATCTATTTTTCGACTTGATCCTTAGACATCTCAGAGTCAAATTTGATATCATTTGAAAGAGCGTAAAATTTTCTATATTATACTTATAAGTTCAAACGTGCTTTTAGAATGGATCATCCTCAAAATTGGTCTTAAAGTTGAAAAAAGATAAAAAATTAGCGAAAAATGCCATGCAATTTTTTGTTTTTACCCTTGAACAGGCTATCTTATTTTGATAAAATCTCAAATTTTAAAGAGGGAAAGGATGTAAAATTTATTTCTCTATCCAATGATACCTAGCATGACCATTTATCTTTTTTCGTTCAGAAGTTATTCAAGGTTTTTTCATTAGTGATTTCACTCAATTTTTCTCGATTTATTTTTTCTCGATTCTGATTGGTTCATTTTGATTAGCACAATAATTTTGTATAAAACTGAAGGATTTATAATAAATGATTAAATCAGTATAGACAATAACAGGGATTTGTATATTTATAAAAATACTTACATTGAAGTTTTATCTGATTTTTTTATTTACAATTCTTGTATTATAAAATATAGTAAAACTGTCTTATCAAATTTAAATTTTCAGAATTTCTTCTACATTGTATGGTTTTACAAAGTTATTTGATTGAGTATAAAACAAATTTTGGGGGAGCAACTATATTCTCTATCTTTAATCTGTATTTTTTATAAACCAACAGTAATCTGAAAGACAATGTTCCACATTTATTACTGAATATCTTTCCTCAATGAACATCATCATTTGGTGCATTTTTTCACCATGTTCATCTGAGACGGTACCAAGTGGAACTTGATGAAAAAAATCAAAATGAAAACGAAGGAAATGTAACTTCAAGTTCATGAGACAACCCAACTCTGCATAAGATACCAGAAGCTCTTCAACTAATATTCTAGCATTTGGGTCTCTATTATTCCCAAAAAAATTTAAACACACATCTTTAAAAGAATTCCATGCTCAAAGTTCTTCTTCTACAAGAACAAGAGAGAAGATTTCATCTTTTATCAAATCATTAATTTGAGGACCAGTGAGTATTCCCTCATCTATTTTAGTTCTTGAAATATATGAGAATTTAGCATAAACATGCTCCAGAGAATGGGAATTTCTAGAAACCAATGCTTTCATAAATTGCTTAAAAATTCCTAATTTTATGTGCAAAGGTGGAAGAAGAATTCGATTATTCTCAACGAGGGGCTCATTAATTCTGTTATTGCCCATTCCAACTCCTCTTGGAACAGGAAAAAAATTTGGGTCATAATGAGTACCTCGAGCTCTTGATTCCCATAAGCAGAGAAAACATGGGAAGGATGTGTTCCCTCTTTGAATTCCCATTAAAAAGCCTATTACTTGAAAATCAGCGATTATGAAAAAATTATATTCATAATAACTAATTTTATCTAGAATTATCTCAATACTCTCTCTGTTCTCGGGCAGTTCTCTGGAATAAGCTATTGGAATAGATGGAATTACGTTCAGATTATCTAGAAGAACTGCTTTAAGACTATTTTTGGACGAATCTATGAAAAGCCTTAGAGAGTTTGGATTAAATTCATATGAAAGCTCGTTGAATAATCCGGGTATATTACTAAAAAAAAAAAGATTGTCTTCAAATGAAAAATAAGGTCTAAAAATAAGGTCTCTACTTTTATAATGAGAAAATGTTACTCCTCCGCCATTTATTTTATGACTCACTAAGATTTGTCCATTATAATTTATGCTCTGTATATATATATATATCATATATCATGGTAATGACAGCCTCAATTTATAGGTTAAGCAAATATTCATTATTAGTCTGGGCAAAGTACTTGAAACTTCATTGAAATTTAATTGATATTGTTATATACGGGGATATATAGATGAAAATGTTGAATTCTTGAGGAAGATTGAGGTTCACCAATTTCATGACAGTTTGCTTGGTGTCTTCATCAACTCATCAACGGTTTTTTTTGAAGTCATTAATTCGTAAGTATATTACACCGAGGAGTTGGTTCATTTCTTCTAAAGTACAAAATTATTATTTTCACATAGCTACTTGAAAGTAAATATACAAAAGTAGTAAGAAATAAAAAAGAAATTCATTCTTCGTGAAGATGAAAAAATCAATATTTTCTCCTTGATTTCAAGGCAAAAGTGGTAAATTGGATCGAAATTAGGCGAAATATTTTCAATTATCAAGGAAAAATATAGCTACAAATTACAAAATTGTTTTAATGAAGGATTCTTCCATTAATTGACACCATTTTTATCTTTTGATTTCTCCCAAAAGAACTTTTTGACATTGTTCTTGTCCCAAGATCGATTTTTCATCCAATTTCTTGATAATGCTAAGTTTTTCTGAACTTTTATGGGTATATTCAAGTTTTTTTCGAATTTTGATGCCGAATGTCAGTTCTTGATTTACCTTAAATTTTCAAAATCAAAAGAAATTTTAGCTCAAAAGTTGATAAAGTGCAAATTTAGGGCATTCTGAAGTTTAAAAGGTTAGTTGAATAAATCGGGAAAGATATTTTATCCCAACAACTTATACATTCATCTCACTATGGGATTTATTAATCTACAAGAATATCCATAATTGATAAACACAGCTTTTCACTGATGCCAACAGAAGTTACTCTAGAAATGTTGATTTCTTGAAAATTTAGTCATATACATATATATATATATATATTTAAAATATATTTATAGCGTTTCAGCCTTGGGAAAAATAATTTTACGTCGTCAAAAAATAGTAGTCGCCTGCTTGATATCTCTTTAAGTTTAGAAGATAACTAGTTTTAGAGCCAAAAAATGCCAATAAGTCGGCTTTCAGAAAGGAACTCAGATTCGGAATCAGTAGATTAATTTTGGTAAGGTTACTTATTTTCTAATTTCTGTGATGTAAACAAAATTATCTAGGACGTGAAGAATTAAGTTTATATCTTTCTTCAATCTACAGGAGTAAATGTTCTCTGAATTATCTTCGATTCGTTGAATAATTTTCCGATTCTACTACTCACTCTTTAAGTATAATTCAGTATAAATTATGACAGGAAATTAAACGCTAGTAGGAAATAAATTATTTATCGAAATGACTCATTCCTTCTAATGGATAAGTAAGATTTTAAATAATAAATTTACATTTTAATAGTAATCTTAAAAATCGATATATCTGATATTTATTAATAAAAAATGATAACTCATATCAAAAATGTCATACAAATTGTTTCCGAATTTGAGTTCTTCTCTGAAAGCCGACTTATCATTTCAAAGATTATTGAGTTTGAAATTGGGATTTTTCGGCTCTAAAACTAGTTATCTTCTAAACTTAAAGAGATATCGAGCAGGCGACTAGATATTTGAGATCTGTAGCTATTGTATTGCGATGGAAAATTATTTTATTTTTTCCTAAGATCTCAGCTTAATAAATTTATTTTCTAATGAGGAGTGAAAAAAGTGTTTTAGGTATATTTCAGTTTAAATTATCTCTTGAGTGTTTTGTTCCACTGGTTACACAATGAGATATGAAGGGTTAAATATGTTATATATTGAATTCCTTGGAATTTGAACAGGAATATATTTTATAAGATATATTGGAATAGGTTCAATAAGTTTTCTGTAAAATTCTCGATTTTAATTTTAAACGTAAAATTATTTTTTGCATAAAGAATGTAATGAAAGTGAAATTTTATCAATTAAACAGTATTTAAAATTAGAAAAAAACGTTTAGAATATGAAACTTCTGAAGATCCTTTTTACAACTCATATCAGAAGCGTGACTTTGTGGAATAATTGTGAAATACTAAAATATTATTGCTGCTAATTATAAAAATAAGAAAAACAAAATTTACATCAAAGTTAAATTGACTTATTTCACTCGAAATTAGACCTATTTGTGAAGAAAAAATTATCAATTACAAATCAATAATAATCACTTAGTTTATCTGCCCACAGATTCAGTTAATTTTAACTTTTATTATTTCATACACTCGGATCGAATAGTAAAATAATAACTGTGTAAGCCATAAGAGTCTGTGAATGAAAAATATTCATGTGTGATTAGTTTCTGTATTAAGATCAGTTCGCATATAAGCTAGATTAGGTCTTTTCGGACAAAATATTAACCATGTCGTTTAAAAAGTGAGTTGATCTTGATCAAATTGTCTATCAGTAAAAATTAGACCAGCACTTGATTTTGCGTCCTGAGTTTCAAACAATTTAGATAAAATTGTAGATTAATGAATTACAAATGTTATCTTTGTTCTAAATTTAAAGGGTTGAAAAGAAGAGATTCCTCAATGAAAATATTTTATATGATTTTTTACGCTCTGGATAGTTCAAGGTCCACAGCATCTGAATTGGGGCGGATGATTTTCTTACAACGGGCTGGAATAGTCACATAATTGAGTATCCCTGTTACAGTAAATCCGTGTCCTCCAGTGATTCCATGGTATCACTAAAAGGCTAGTTATTCCTAAACTCGGTTTACGAATTCATTAGTTATTCCTAGGAATCCCTAATAAGCACTAGTAATTTGGAGGAATCCTCAAAAGGCACTAGTTGAATGATACCTACTATTTTTCATATACTGAACAAATCGTAGTCCTACTGACCACCCCTTTCCAGGGATATCCTCAATGAGGATTCCACATTCCACTTTAACGATATGTTCTCAATATCTTGATTGGCTCTCTCCACTGAGCCTTGACTTTGGCTGTATTTGGGCATACCATGGACCAAGTAAAGGTTTATCAGAAAAACATTTCCCTGTTATTTTTTAATTCTTCAAACAATGAATGACCAATTTCCAATGTTTCATCTGTTTTTAAAATAATCGCGGATTCCTTGGAATAACTAGTGAATTCGTAAACCGAGTTTACGGAATAACTAGCCTTTTAGTGATTCCGTGGAATCACTGGAGGACATGAATTCTAATGGAGATAGGCAAATCTTGCAAGTCAGGTTTTCAGTCTTTACCGAATAACTCGAAAATTCTATTTTAGAATTTTAAAGATCATACTATTCGAAATCAGCAAAAGATTCTCTACAAAACTAGAAAAAAAATCATTAATTATAAAAATTTAAGACTGTTATCAACTAGATTTGTTTTAAATATGTTCACCACAAAATCAAATATTTGTAACTCTAGTTAGTTTGTAATCGTTAATTTTATCAATTTTGAATTTATCTTTGTAGTATGAAATTTAGTATCATCCGAGATTAATTTGAATAAATGTTTTATCTCAAGAGAGTGTGAGCATCCGATCTATTGTGAAGGAAAATGTGCTCAATGCAACAAGAATTTACATGATGCTGTTCTTGTGATCGATTCAATATCTTCAAGAATAGTTAGCTTCGTCAAGTATGCAGCTGGAGTATCAGCTATAACCATCTTACTTATTTCGGTGACTATTGCATTGTTTTATGGTAAAAGAAACCTTTCTGATATTTTTTAAAATAAATAGTTTAAAAATTATTGCACTTGATTAATTAAATTCTCGGTATAAACTGGATTCGGGAAGATGATTGTACAATAAAAATTTTGTTTTTCTTTCAAATTATTTATCCCATCTATTTCTGAAGTTACCAGATGTAGATGGGGAATTGACTCAATCGAAAAAGCAGTTTGCAGCAAGTAAATTTTCATCGATTTTTAAAATTTGAAGCGATTAAATCCTGATATTTCGAATAAATATAGAGAAAGAATTCGAATTCGTCTAAAGAAATTCGTTATTATTGTGGCAAATCAAACAATATGAATTTTTGATTATCGCCATTATCGAGGAAACGTATTAATTTCATTGATCAGAAATCGAAATTCGACTTTTACATGATAATGATATGATGTCTAAAATTTCATCCAGCGTAATGAGTATTTTGTGAAAATCGAAAACTCTATAGACAATGAAGAATACAATTGTATACTTGACTTTTATTTTGGGCCCATGAAAAAGGAACGAAATATCCTACTGAATTATGAATTTAATACATCTGTTCCAGGAAAGGAAGCACTTTCATGTAAATGCATCAGTTCCACATGTTCTCTCAAGTACAAAATAAACAAATGTTAAATTGGAAAAACATTCTGAAAATTTATTCTCTGCTTCAAGAGAATTTCAGAAGATAAAGACAAGATTTTTTGAATTTATCAGAATAACACGAGCTATTTTTTGATTTCTCAAAGATTTAGCTTTTGAAGAGGTTCAAATTATAACTTAATCAAAATTTTCTTTAAATTTCTTTTCTGGTTTTACTTATTGCTTTAGATTAAAAAAAACCATTCAGGTTTATGATAAATTTTCAGAAAACACAGAATCAAATTCACCAATCTTTCGTCTTATTGTCAAGAAAAGTACAAATATGTTTCTTTATAATTAACAGAATCAGGAGGAAAATTTAATCAGCAAATATCCTGTCATAGATAAGAATTCTCGTTTTTTTCTATGGGGAATTGTCAAGTTTTCAGAGTCTGTATATACAAAATAGTTTTATCATGTCTAAAATAGACTCTATCCTTGGTTTTCAAATGTTGAATGATTCCAAGAATTCTAAATTTTTTGATTCAATACTCATCGGAATTTTGAGCTCTTATATCTGCTTAGCAGATTCTACTTACGCTACAGTTCTTAAAGAATTTCTCTAAAACTCGACCATATACTTTAATTTAGAGGCTAAGCACAAAAATTACAAAAGCTATTACAAAGAAAAGATCTAATTTATAAGCTAGTGAAGAAACATTCCAAACATTTATGGCAGGTATAGACTCCTCATTACTGATACGAAATTTGACGCAGGTCCTGAATCTGTTCTCAAAATTTGCAATTATATTCAGTTTCGGAGATATTTGAGTGAAAATTTGTGTTTTAAAATCAACTCACGGCTTCAAATGGATCAAAAATTTTCTGTTTTTTCGAATGAAGCTACTCTCAAGTTCGTTAGACCTCATCTTCTCGTTTAAAATTAGACATTTTGAGAAGTGATCTTCTAATAGATTATCAATTTATTACTCAACATAAACTCCCTTTTTAAAAACGAACTCGTACAAAAAAGATGGTTTTAGGATACTTTGACTTATTTAATCAAAGATTCAATCGATGAACGTCGAAAGTTCTCCTCTTTATTGATTAATCTCATCCTATAAAAAGGAATTTAAATGGGATTTTATTATGATCGATTTAAATTTTGAGCAAAATTAAATCAAACAGTTTTCTATTTCTTCAAGTCTCATAATTTTCTATTTATAGAATTATACCTAATTATTATATCTGGAAAAAATCAGAATATAATTGGATGGAACTGAAGATTGATATAGGATTTATCAGATTACATTTATTGTATAAAAATATTAAAAAATTTAGATTATTTAGCAACAACCGCCACAGCCACAGCCTCCACAACAGGGTCCACAACAACCACAGCAGCATGGAACGCAACAACAGCAACAGGGGCAGCAACATCCGCAACCATGGCCACAACCACAGCCACCACAACCGCAGCCACAGCCACAACCACCACAGCCGCAGCCACCACAGCCACAACCACAAGGACTATTTTAAAAGGAAAAGTTATGATTTTATGTAATGATTTTCCTTGTTTGATGTCAAACTCACCAGCAACAACCACAACCGCACATATTTAGTTTCGAGATTTGTTTCACAAAAATTTGCTTACAAAGATTTTTGCTCATTTTTCACATTTTATATGATAATTGAGATGCGTTGTTTTCAAATATCTATGATAAATTTTTGGCTTATCTGTTTACTATGCATAAAATTGATCAAATGACAATGTATTAGAATCCGCTATTATCATTACCCCAGAGAGAATTTCATACAAGGGACATGCCTGAGATTGAAAATTTTGAATAGCTCCAGAATAGGTTGATAACGAATATGCAATTTTTTTCAAGAATGAACTATTAGTTCAGAAAATATTGTCCCAAAAAAGGCTGGAAAATGACCTCAACCTCTAGTTCGTAGAATGAAAAACTCAATTTTGTATTTGTAAAACTGTAGATTAATAGCTGATTTTTTCTCAATCGTGCCTTCGAAAGGGCGTGGATTTCTTACAATTTATTCTTTAATTCTAATAAATATGAATAGATGGTATTTTAATTCTTTTTTTCTCCTTAAATTATTGTAAGCTGAATAAATAATAGCTCATTCGAAAGAGTAATAGTAAATAAAATAGCTAATTGATATGAAGTTGGGAATTAATGATTTTTACAGAAATCTCGATATTTTCATCAAGAATTCGAATTTGTTAGAGATTTTCTGGAATCTTACTCATGCTGCCCACATTTTCCATTTGAAGAAAAAAATCTTAAAAAAATATGGTCATTTTTCAAATTCCCATTTGACGCAAAAATCCCATTTTTTCGAACTTTGAGCTGAAAATTTTTGTTGATTTGAAAGTGGGAGAGTGATCAAAAATTGATTTTCAGGATCAAGATTAGACAAGAAAATCAATTCAACTTAATCTTTTGCTTAACCTTATCATTTGGGAGCGGAATTTCGTTTTTTCGATCATTTTCACTACTTGAAAATCAATGAAATTTCGATAATTCAAAGTCTCTCGAAAATGGGGTAACTGTCGATAACTTGACGGTGCTAGTCAGTTTTCTTGTCTATTCTTGATCCTGAAAATCAATTTTTGATCACTCTCCCACTTTCAAATCAACAAAAATTTTCAGCTCAAAGTTCGAAAAAATGGGATTTTTGCGTCAAATGGGAATTTGAAAAATGACCATATTTTTCATATTTTTTTTTAGATTTTTTTTCTTCAAATGGAAAATGTGGGCAGCATGAGTAAGATTCCAGAAAATCTCTAACAAATTCGAATTCTTGATGAAAATATCGAGATTTCTGTAAAAATCATTAATTCCCAACTTCATATCAACCAACTTTATATTTTAGTTCGATAAAAACAACTAGGAAATATTCTTAAAATTCTTTATCAAAGTTTTTTTAAGGATGATCAAAGGTTGTTTTTGAAAGACTCTTCATTATCGAAGAATCTTGAATTTATAAAATTTAAGATGGTAAAATTAATTAAAAAATCAAAATTCACCTTTCATTTGATGAGGTGATTCCTTAAATTTTATTGAGGATTTTGGTAAAAATGCAAGAAGATGATCAAACCTATACCTAGTCAGTATAAACTTTATGTTTTTTACAAAATTCTCAATTTTTTCATCAAGAAAAGGAATTCGATCAAGATTTTTTAGAATCTAGATCATCTCTCAGAGTAAATTTAGAAATTATAATTTTCGTCCAATTTTTATTAAAGATTTTTGGTGTTTTTCAGGTATTTTTCTCTAAAATTCTCTAAATTTTAAAGTGATACTACTCTTAGATATATAAATATTTTTGCTTCAGCTAACACTTATTTTCTTCATAATTAGATAGTTATTTTCTCCAATGATAGATAACATTGAAGGGTTCAAGTCAAGGAAACCCAATTACCGTTTTTATCATAAAAACTGGAGTTATTCAGATTCCTCCGCCATTCATTTATCACAAGTCATCATGAGAGAGTTTATAGTGATTAAAAATAACATGATTTCGTTAATGCCTTTTTATTTCAATTTCTCTCAGTTGTTTCATGTGATTTGCAAAATGAAAGAAGAATGTAATTAGAATTTCATCATCTTCATCCTTTATTCAATCCTGGTTCTCTTTCTCTGATAGACAAATGATAATGAACTGTACTAAAAACCAAGATTGTGTGAGTGTGAGAGTGATTTAATAAAAAACACTTGCAATATTCTTTAAACATGTGGTCTTAATTTATATAAAATATCAATTTCACTGAGCAGGCAAAAGAAAATGAAATATATTTTGTGAAAAAGATTTATCTGATCAATTTACTGTTATACAATTGTAGCTTTCTATGACGAAATTACTAAATTCGCCTATCGATATGATAAAATCAAGGGTTAATTGCATAAAGTCTAGTGGGGCTAGGAATATTTACAAAATATGTGGGATGGATCGTTTTTTTTTCGTAGTTCTTGTAGTGGGAATATTTTCATGAAATGCCCTGCACACCAATATATTTATAACTTTATCGGAGTTTCTCAAAAGAGGGTGACCATTGATTTTCGGTTCCGACTCTACTTTACATAAAATCTTCAAGTATTTAAACATTATCCAACGAAGTTTTTTACTTTTTCTGTAATAAGATAAAAAAAATTATGAGAATTTTGACCTATCAGAATTTTTATATTAATAAGTCTAAAACTTGTTTATTAAATTTGAGTCATTTTTTGGAAGAAATAACGTGTGTAAAAGTTAAAATTATGAAAACAATTTTTTTACTTTTCATTTATAGGCACAATAAATGCGATTGGTTTACTGTAATTGAGTCAAAAAATTTCTAAAGAACCATTCTGAGAATAAGAATTCAGCAGACATTTAATTTCCATAGAGTTAAAGTTTTATTTCGCAAAGTCTCTTTTCGATGCATTACCTGAATAGATTGTAAATAGATAAATTGATCCTTGATAGAAATTATATATTTCTTTTGTGTGGAAAAATAATTGTTGCTAACCGTTCATGCCCGATTGTTCTCCTGACTAAAGATACTTTGGAGATTAAGATAACAAAATAGCTCTTGTATTTACACACTTTAGTTTAAATTTATTTGAATCGATTTCGCCGAAAAGTTCCAGATAATATACCATCACTATTTGGTCAACGTAACATTTTTTGAATGATAAACGAAGGTCATTTTCTGAAGATAAAAGATCGTTATCAGCTTCAAATCAGTTTATTTTTGTTTCTATGTAAGACTCACTTTACAATTCCGAAGAGTTGAACTAAATACCAAAATTCATAACTTATTCAGATTTCTATAGTTACTAAGGAGCAGTTTGAGTTCAATTTAAGATATCAAAGTTTTATTGATTACTAGTCAATGATAAGGGAAAAATATATTTTACAATTTTGTGAAGAAATTCCTCATTTAGGGAAGCCACATGTTCATTTTAATGGGCAAATAGACACATGATTTATATTTCTTTAGCAGAATAAATCTTTACCGTTATCAACTGCTTCTCTACTATTATTACAGTGCTATGCTAAAAGAATTATAATTATGATAATTATCATAATCATTGTGATAGTAATCTTCACAAGTAAGAGAGTAAGAAGAAATTATTACATTCATAATTAGACATAAATTGGTTATTGGTGTTTTTATATCCTTCGAAAGATGAACGAAATTTTGTCTTCTTAATGAAGAAAATTTTGAGCTGAAAAAAATTGATCTTTTCTTTCTAATCATAATTTTTAGTGAGATTCTCAAACCCTATTAGTTTCTGCACCTATAACTAAAAAATAATTACTTTTTTTAAAAAAAAATCAATATTTTTGTTCGGAAAGTTAGGAAAAATTCTATTCTTTAAATTCCATAATGAAATAAGCCAATGAGTTGAGAAAATTTCTGAAAAAATTCAATCTCACTAAAATTAGGCATTTTTCGAATTTCCACTTTTCAACGAGCTCATAATTTTTATCGATTTCAAAGAAATCGACACTATCGTGGGATATCGAAAAATTTGAATTTATTATATTTATAACCTCGAAGGAGAATGATTCAAAATTTAAAAGTTTAACTTTTTCTTGAAAACAGTAGATTCCTCTCTACCTCTACGGCTCAATTCGAATTCTTTGTACAATGCTGATCTTGAATATCTTCATTTAACTACTTCGAATCTTTGAAATTTTTGAGATCAAAAGATGAAAAAGTAGAAATTCGGTGCATTTTTGAAATTTTATTCAGATTGAATTTTTTTAGAAACTTTTTTTTTAATTTTCCCAAATTATTGGCTTATTTTATTATGGAATTCAAAGAATAAAATTTTTCCTGACTTTCCGAACAAAAATTATTGTAAAAAAAGTAAATTCTCATCTTCATGTCAACTAGCTTTAGTTACAAACAGAAAGAGGCAGGAATAAAGCAAAGCTTTTCTTCGAAAAACTAGTAAAATGCAATAATTAGTTTAAAATTTGGTGATGTACTAAACCATAAACAGGCTGGTATTTGAACTCTGGATACATAAAACTCTGTAATAAATAATTTAGTGTGAGCACCTGTACCAAACCAGCCAAACCTTACATTTCTT
Organism: Gyrodactylus bullatarudis; assembly: GCA_012064415.1. Lineage (NCBI taxonomy): Eukaryota > Metazoa > Platyhelminthes > Monogenea > Gyrodactylidea > Gyrodactylidae > Gyrodactylus > Gyrodactylus bullatarudis. Next base: position 220,663 of record SSNU01000063.1, on the reverse strand, counting down.
TATTTTTGAATATTGTTATCTGATTCGGAATTCACAAATATTTGAGCCTTTTATTTATATAAATAATATAATTTAATATTTACCAAATATGCGATTTTACATTATAGGGTCAAAAATTTAGATTTGAGTTTATCGATAAGAATTGAACACACTTCTGCGACTTAGAGAAATCCATAAGAAGAACAATCTAGGCCGGAACGTGTTAGCATTTGTTGCTATATTTTTATTTGATCCTCCAATGAAATCGGCTAAATATTTTTTGGATTTTATTGTTTATTCGGATACACGACCATATCAAGGTCACAATGTGGTCAATTTTATCAGTGAACTTACTAAGATCTCAAAAAGGTGCGTGAACCAAGCGGTTTTTTTCTTCTTATTCATAAGTGATTACATCATTGAAAATGTTACCAAGTATACAAATTTATACATGAGGAGCATGAATTGCAAAAACTCAGAAATTCAAAATGACGAAATTCGTAGGTGGATTAGAATATCTCTCTATTTTGGAGTTTGTAAGCAAAAGAATATGGAGCTGTGGGGAGATGAATTTGGAGCACAGATTGTCAAAGATTCAATGAGCTATTCAAGGTTTAAAAATTATCAAACAATACATAAGATTTGATAATAAATCATTACGAAACATTGGGCAAAATAGAGACAAGCTTGCTCCAATAAGGATGATATTCCAAGAGTACATATTTTTCAATTAGATCAGTAGAAGATATTTCTTTAATTTTTCAATAAATTTCTCCGAGACCCCATGAGCAAATAGAAAATAGAATTTTGACTTGTCTCCCTCAGATAATCAGGTCAAAATAAATCATTTTTCTCTAGCACAAGAATTGATTCACTTATCAAAATTTTGAGAATCACATGACTCTATCTGCGAGAATTTTATTTTCCAAATAAAAATTTAGTTTTCTACACAACAACATAGTTATTTTCCCACACACTACAGAGATGATGCAATGGTAATACATTCTCGCTAAAACATATATGGTATATATTTATGTATGATCAGAATTAAAAACTTTTTAAATGCATTCTACAATAAGCTGTATATGAAAGATTCAAGTTACGTCTAGAGAAATAAGAAGAGGATATTATCAGATATTGTCTAACAGACCAACACTACTTGGCATATGTAATTATGATAAGTATTCTCAAATACTCATTACAGACTGGTTTATAGTTATATTACTAAAGTTTTTATTGCCTAGGATAAAATTCTCTGTCACAAATCGATAAAAAATTTTTTTGAGGATCTAGCAAAATTAATAAAGGATTATTTTCCAAAAATTGACAATTGATTCGGCTATTTCTTTCATCCAAAGGTCTTATCTGTCATTTCAGGATGAATATTTTTGAGTAAGTCCATATACTAAAATTTATTAGAAAAGTAAATCCTCTCGTGAGTTGTTTGGAGAAAAAAATAATTTCACCCTAGCCTAATAATTTCATAAAAATAGCAATTTTATACCACTATAAAAAGTCATTTTTTTACAAAGGTGAAGTCGATTCCTTAGATCAAATAGAAAGCTTGTACTCATCCAAAAGGGGAACAAAAAGATGGCCTCTTGCTTAATACACTCTTGATTTGGCCGTTTATAATGCCTATGTATTATATTCGATAAGTAAGAAGAAAAAGAATCCAGCTTTCACCATAACTAGAAGAGACTTTGTATATGAAATTTGTGAAGGTTTGATCGACTACAGGAAACGAGAAGCTCCTTAAGATAGAATTACATATGGTCCAAAGAAAAGATTAAAAAATGAAACAATGTTGTCAAATTTGTGGAAAAAATATCTGTAATGAGCATTGTATTAACTTTTGCTTCCAATGTTCACTATTTAACTCAATTTTTTGTCTTTTTTCAACAAGGGGTTCCAAAAACCCCCATTTACAGAAAATGCGATTTTCATGATTAGGGTTATTAACACAGGTAGTGATTTGGAAAATTTTTTTATAAAATCTTGATCAAATTTAACTTTTCTGGAATAAAATTTTATGCAAATGTGGCCAAAAAAAACAAAAATTGCTAATTTTGAGTATCTCAATGAACTTAATTGATATTATTGGTATGAAAACATAGGAATCCGAAATTGATTTTGTCCTCATTAAAAAGAGCGTAAAATTTCGCGTTAATTGATGGGTAATACGCAAATTTAGCACTCTCGCAAAGCTTTTAAAAGTTAGAAAAAATTGAAAAATCCTTAAAAAAATACATATTTTTCGAGTGTTTTTCTTCTTTTTTGACGTGTAGGTTTAATAAAATTTGAAATTTTAAAAAGCATTCCAATGTAAAATTCAATTTTCTTTCGAATGGTGCCCTTTTTATTAGCGAAGGATCAGTCGTTTGGAGGTTATTAAGCTTTTTCCAAGCCAGAATTTTTATCAATTTACATTTCTGAATTCTCATTGGTTTAATCATATTGATGAATGAAAGCATGAATTATACAGAATACTTATTGGTGGAAATTTTTGTTTAGATTTTTGTTGAATATATTGAGTTTTAGAATTAATTTCAGAAAAATGATACTCTTTTTTGTAAATATAAAAATATTGAGTAAAAATTTAGATTCTTATTCTGCGTATTTTATGAGCCAGCAGTAGTCACTCAGACAATGATCCATGTTATCTTGTGAATATCTTTCTTCAATAAATTTCAGAGTTTGGTGCATTTTCTCACCTTGCTCATCAGATTCCAAGGGGAACTTGATGAAAGAAATCATAATGATAACGAAGAAAATGTAGCTTAAGACTCATGAGACAACCTAGCTCAGAATAAGATCCCAAAAGTTTAAAAATAATTATAACTGACCAATAATATTTGAGCCAAATCAAAAATTTTCTTCGTTCCCATAGACAGTAGCACATTGGGTTCAAGGGGTTCTAAATTGTAAGTAATCTAAGAGATTTGATTTTGTTTGAAGACATAAGATAAGAAAGAGAGGCTTTTTAACCCTCGCCCTGGAAATGACAAAAATGTCATAGGAAAATCAATATAAATGGGGTCCGCATCGATTACCTAGAACAGATATACTGAATTTAAAGATATTTCCTATGTACATAAAAATTGTTAACTAAAGATGATTCATAAATTTTCTCAAAGCAATTAGTCATGAATGATAGATTTGAAGTGTGTCGTTAATATCAAGATTTTATCGATTTAAATAAAAATGAAAAAATAAGCAGAATCCAAAACTAACTTATGAGTGTATTTTTAATGAGACATAAAAATTATTCAAAGAATAAACATTAGGAGTGGTTCGTGAAAATTGAGAAACAAACCATCATCTGATAGATAATTTCACGCTGATTCCTAGGATAAAGAAAAACCCGTACCAACTGACTTAATTTTCATCTAAAAATGCTCATATTTTAGATGACTACTAAGAAGTATAGTTTTTTTCTTGTAGATTTAACTTCATCTTATTAGTCAGTAAAGAGAATTTAAATAATCGGGTAAACCTTAAAATCCAAACAAGATTCATTAATTTTTAATTAATGTAATTTCTACATGTTGGTTATTCACAAAAAACCAGTGTGTAGGTGGTGTCAATACCATGGGAGTGTTGAGATGAACGGGGGTTCTGGCCTAGTGGTTGCCTCACAACGTTGAAGACCTGGGTTCGAATCCTGGCTATGGTGTACTGACAAGTCCTAATAAGGACGAAACGCGTCTACATCTGCCAACGTGAGGTGAATATTATTTGACTCTCTTATGGAATTGACACTTGCTTATCCGAATTTCTAACATCTAGGTGGAAGAAGACAAGTTAGAGTTCACATGGATATAGTCATTCATTAATTAAGTTTTAACATCTTCAAATGTTTGGCTATTTTTCAAAAAACTTCATGAATTGATTGCTAGAATATTCAAAAGAAGTTCCATTCAATTATTGAACAATTGTTCCAGTTATGTAGCTATTTTAATAACCTGTTTAATTCTTTCTAAGAGACTAAATTCTTCATTTAAGAGTAATAATAGAAAATCAAAATATCCACTATCAAAATCAATAATCCCGTAGTGCCAGCGAGGGCGATGGCTTCATTACTTACAAATATATTACTTGTAATTTATTCATACTGAAGCTAGTTGATATGAAGATGGGAATTCTGTGAAAACAGTAAAATTGAACTTTTTTTGCGATAATATTTAGATTCAGGGGGAGTAGCATTTGGAGAGGGTGAATGTGAGACTCTACCTAGTGAAAACAAGCTCGCACATTAAATGGTTATCTTATTTCTCTCTAAGTTTACTTTTAATCGTGTTGGTCTTTTTATTATCGATGACATGAAAACTCAACGCAAGGGATTCGTTTTCATATCTTTAATGTTAAAAACCCCTTAGTCTCTTTGTCATTCAGAAAAATTACTGAAAAACAAGAGGAGGCAAATGTTCTATAAGTTAGCCCATTAAATTGTCATTTCAGAAGTCTACTTACAAGTAGTCTAATTAACCAGAGATTCTGTTTTAGTGGATATTTTTCGATCAAATCCTGTTATTATTCGAATCAATAACATGAGATCAGACGTTGAATTTATCAAAAATTTTGAATCTGAATTCATAACATGTGTGGTATATCAAATAATTCTTGGATCATCGATCAAATGAGATCAACTTTATATAGCAATTCAGCGTCTACACAACCCATAGGGAGTAGCGAGAACTTTTGAATTTTACTTGGATAAAATTGTGAGTACATTCCCATCTTCCTATTAACTAGCTTTATAATTACACTGGGGGAAGTCGAAAAATAAATTTTGCGATAAATTTTTGCGACAAACTGACAGTTTTGGTTGTGATATTATTATAATTGTGTAAAATGTTACGCAGATTCGGAATCTCTTTCCAAAAATTTTTTAAGTTGCTCAGTTTATAATAAGTGAGAGAATTTTGGAATTTTTCAAGGAAAAAAACCCACAATTTTCTTCAATCCTTACAAACTATTGAGATAGTTTCTTCACAAATGATTATGACAATTGTTACTGTTGTTTTTATCCTTTTTGACAGATTCTTTCGCCCATCTTCTAGAAAGGTTCTTCACTATTTGAAAAGGTGAAATAATGGTTATTGATTATTTACATCTTTCCGTATTTTCTCAAAATCAATGGTCATTCTATTCTATATGTTACCATGAGTATTGAAACTCCCGTGTGAGTTTCATCTAAACGTATTCAAGTTCCATTAACAAAAAACAATGGGCTAAAATGCAAAAAGGGGCTATTTTTCGGCAAATCGTATTGCTTTTATTGGCATTTGAATTATTCTTATATATGGGGCTGAATATTATTATTCAGTTAAGAATTAAAACTTAACGCCATTATTTTTGAATTTTATTAAAGTACGTAATTCTCAAAATTACACCAAATTTTAGTAATACTTTTACGCTAAAATAATTCCCAATGAATGAAATCGTTAGCATTCTATGAGCAGTTGAAAAGTAGAAATTTTGCACTTTAAAAATTTAGTCTGATTATATAAAAAATCTATATTCTCTGACAAAAATGCTATTTTAATGGTTATTTTCTCTCCATTCTATAAACAAGTAAAGATAGACGCTTGAAAAGAATGCTAAGCAATTTTTAGTCAGGGTTTTAAGTATACAGTCTTTGATTAAATGTTTGCAAAGGATGTTCTTTGAACGACCTTTATTTATTGAATAAAAATTGTTTGTTAGAAAGAAGAGATTAGAATGATTTCACAAAAAAAATTAATTTTCTTGTCATGTGGTTAAGATAACTTTTCTCAAAATCAAAAATGAGTCGAATTAGTAAGCGTTGAACAAAGCAACTCATTTGGCATAAAATATATGTACTCTTTTTCGTGATTGATATGATAGATTCAGTATTTAACTTTCTATTTGCTGAAATCCAAACTGAAAATTTCAAAATCTTCAAGTATGCAGATGACTTCAAAATAGTTTTCAATTTCAACGAATACTACAATGTTGCTACAAAAAATAATGAACTTGAGCTCATATCTGCAAAGCTTAGACACCTAGGTCTTTCTCCAAACAAAGAGAAATCATTTTACATAACCCCATGTGAGTCAAGCATACTTGATCTGAACATTTTTATTGGGGAAACAAAAATCCTTCCAAAAGAACTTGTAAAAGACCTAGGAGTGGTATATAACTGGTTTGAATTCACACAGCAAGATATATTGGAATCTAGATCATAAGGCCCCCCCTTTCTTAAGTAGCGTCAGATTCCCATTTTTGCTGATTTCAACGTGAGAGAGTGATCCAAAGTTGATTTTTTAGGATCACGATTAGACAAGGAAATCAAATAAGCTGATTTTGAGAATTAGCCCATCATCGTGTGAAAATTTGCTTTCAAGATTCCAAAAAATCTTGATCAAATTCGATTTTTTCTTTGAAAAAATCATTAATTCCCATCTTCATATTAAGTAGCTTCATACTAAAATCTTTGAAATTCTGAAAATGGATTCGATATTCCATCCGTATAGTTTAATATGCTTGATCATGAAGAAATAATTTATCCCTAGTTATCACATGACTTCCAAGAAGAAATGAAAAAATGATCATTTCAAACCGATCATAAATAAGTTTTGGTTGTGATATTAATTAGTAGGTTTGTTACTACAGTCATCTAAGCCCAAGTTTGAATATTTTGGAGGTGCAATTAATGTCTGAAATGCTTTACTTAAAATTTTTGAAGTAAGTTTTTTCAATCTCTTCTAAATTTTCTAAATCCAGCTGTTATTTTTTTCTAGGTTGTAATGTTGATTCACAGAATAGATTAAAAGGTTATCGTTTACATACTTATTGAATTAATTGAAAATTCACATTCTAAGTTTTGTTTTTTTTTTTGAATAATGCAGCACCTATACAAAGGTTACTAGAAATATTTCGTTCTAGGTGCTTAGGTAATATATCCCACAAGGAACCTCTTAGCGACATGGGACAATCCATTATCAAATAAGACGTTCCTGTGGGATATACGACCTAAGCACCAAGAACGAAATTGTTTTTTTTGTCAAAGTTTTCAATATGGTGAATATACCACTTGAAAGGTGAGCAATAGAGGCCATAAAAAAGTCGACGAAAAAAAAGTAGCACGATGAAAACCAGCGTGAAAACTGAAATGCAAATTAATATTTCTTAACACCCAATAAAATGTCTCTATAAAAAACAAAAACTAATTCAAAACTATAGCTATTGATTTCTCGCAATTACTCGATGATCATTTAGAAAGTGTTCCAATTTTAAGTCAGAATTTAATGACCTTAGAAGGATTTATTTGTCTTGTATTCATTCGAAAAAAAATATACGCATAAATTAAGACTTTAATTCGTAAAAATAATCCCCTGAATTATAATCCTAACTAGTATTTTTAATATACAGTGTATTTGTTACCGTGAGTCTGGTAAATCAGTGAGTCTTGGTAATTCACTAGTGTATGATGGTAATCAGTGTGACTTTAGTGAGTCTTACTAATAAGCCTTCATTACCCAAACACACTGAGAAGGTCAGTGAATTGTGTGTCTGAGAAATTATTTTCGAAAGAAAATGTTCAAGATGCTGGCAAATTCCTAATTTCAAGATAGAAAACAACTGCAAAATTCAAATTCTTGACGACGATAGAGGAAGGGGCGATTTCAAAACTATAAAACGTGTAATAAGTTATTACTGATAACTAAGAGTTATCAACAAAATGGTCTGGATAGAGTTGGTACCCAGAAACAACTGATAACAACTAATCAGTAAAATATGATATCTGAAAATTATTACGACATCTCGAGTGTAAAAGTAATTAGTGTCATTGAGAGAGTTTAATGCCAAATTTTCCCTTGGAAATGGATAAGGAATATTCAAATTGCATTAGATATCGTAAAATACTCACCTGTAAATGTAAAAAGAATCAAGTTTTATGCAACCCTATATCTTTCTTTACCTTGAGGCAATAAATCAATTATTCATGCTATAATTTTTTCTCATAAAGTAGTTGAGCTGTTGAATTCACAGACCTTCCCAGTGTGTTTGGGTAATGAAGGCTTATTAGTAAGACTCACTAAAGTCACACTGATTACTAAGACGAAATTTTGCAAAATTACCTAAATCGTCCATCGATATGAAAAAACTAATCTTTAAGTATTTAAATATAATCCCACCGAATTTCGCTTCAAAATAACTTTCCATGCTTGAAAAATAAGAGAAATTTTGTTTTGAGCTATTAAAAAACTATTTTTAAAGGATTTAAGTCATCTTTACAACTTTATGTAATGTAAATTCAAGTTAAAATTATAAATAAAAAACAATATAAAACGTTCTAAATTTGAAAATTTTAACAATTTTGTTTATCTTATTCCAGAAGCATGGAAAGGTATTTTGAAGCGAAATTGGGTGGGATTATATTTAAATACTTAAAGATTAGTTTTTTCATATCGATGGACGATTTAAGTAATTTTCCAAAATTTCGTCCAAGTCTACTGATTACGATCATACACTAGTGAATTACCAAGACTCACTGATTTACCAGACTCACGGAATTTATGATTTTTACAATATGCTTAATTTTCTCATCAAGAAATCGTATTTGATCAAGATTTTTTGGAATCTAGATCAAGAGGCCCTCTTTCACGATACTGAGAAAAAAAATTTAGAAAAAATCAATTTTTAAGGAAAATACAGCAAATTTGAAATCTGAGAGAGTGATCAAAAGTTGAGTTTTAGGATCACATTAAGACAAAGAAATTAAATATGCTGAATCTAGTTTTGAAAATCACCCCATAATCGTGACAAAATCAAATTTGGGTTTTTTGATCATTTTTCCTACTTGAAAGTCGATGAAATTTGATATTTCAAAATCGTGAAAGAGGCCAAATGATCTAGATTCCAAAAATTCTTGATCAAATTCGATTTTTTGATGAAAAAATTAAGAATTTTGTATAAATCATAAATTCCCATCTTCATATTAACTAGGTGTATATTATGCGAATCGATGAATCCCCCTTCTCTCTGATATGATTTGTAAGATATATGATTTTTACAAATTCTCTAACCCAAACTAATAATTGGAATTTTTCCGTTTGAAAGGGATCAACAAAGATAAAGGTATTGAATTCGCTTAACCCTTAATGAATGACATTTGGGGGTCTTTAACGCCTCCATTTGTATTTAAACTCCCAAGGAAAAATTAAAATGTCTTTCTAGAGTTAAACTTTAAATTCCTATTTTTTATCATTTTCACGACGAAATTCATCAAAATGTTGGATCTTTTTCAAAGTTTTAATGACAATTATCAGTTTATTTGTCTAATTTTGAGACATCTTCTCGCCATACTTCCACTCTGTTACCAATAGAAATGTTCAAAAAAATTTAAAATCCCAAAATCTTGATATGAATTAGGTTTGGGTTAATTCCAAAAATCACCCCAATGAATATTTCAACTCTTTACCTCGAATCAATTATTCTCATTTCAAAATTCCCCTCTTATTGAATGGTGTATCTTGAATGATTAAAATTCTTTATGCAACCTACATAAGTTTCAGAAAGATTGAAAGTGAACGTTCTCCTTGATGGAAAAAACCTTACGCGAATCTAGGTTCTTACAAATTTCTGCTATCCTATAAGAAGATTTATTTGTTTCTCAAGATCGAAATAGTGAAATAAGAAGAGTTGTTAACTTCACCAAACTCCAATGTCCTTTTAGTTTGCAAAAATTAATGAATATCCCTATTAACATCTGTATTCCGTGGCTAAAAAGTTAGAAGTTGTTTTTAAAAAGTATGCCCCATATGAATACAAAATAATCTCCTTGAAAGCAGCTTACTCGGAGATTATCATGCTCCGTGACGTCGAAAATCTGATGGAGTCGGAACTTGAAGGTTAAAAATATGGAAGACTGTGTAAAAGCCGTAAAATATCAAGGGCTGAAAAAAGGGTAGAGAAATCATTAAATTAAATGATTTCTTATTATTAAAAAAAATATTTTGGGTGATTATTGGAAAAATTTTTCCTTTGGGGTGATTTTTGGAATTAACCCATTAGGTTTATAAAACCCTCTTGTTTTTCTCATTATATAGGAAAGATTCAAAACTTTAAATTCTCAATACAGTTAAGAATGGTAGAAAAGTTATTTTACATTAGAAATCTTAGAATGCTTGAAAGTCATGAGATCTATTCAATTGTTTTCCCTATTGTTTATGTGTTTATATGTGGAAGAAAAGTGGAAATAACACGAGACATTGTGATCCGAACATTGATCGTATAGAACATTCGTAATAATTAGTTCTTTTCAATAATTTAATTTTTGAGGACTACTTTTCCTCCAGGAGTATTCATTAGAAGATACTATGGAATCCATAGTATGGACACGAAATTTTATGAAGAGACGTTAGAATAGGTCTACTGTCATATATCCTGGAAATAAATATATAAAGCTAGTAGTTTATATGAAGACGAGAATTCAATTCTTTTCTCAATTTTTCGTCAAGAATTCAAGTTTGATCAAGATTCTTTTGAAATCTGGATCATGAGACCCAATTTCACTATTTGAAGAAAAAGTTTTTTGAAAAAACTATTTCTATGGAAATTATGGTATATTTTAAATCCCAAGTTTCATATGGACTTACATTATCGATTTGATAATACTCATTAAATTATTTGACATTTAAAGTCTCATCAGAGTGGGAAAAATGAACTTAAAGGTCATAGACATTATCTAATTCAGTTTTTTTCAATGATGCCCCATGTAGATTTATTTATCATAATAAAATTACTATTATCCTACGTTACGTATTCATGCAAAATATCAATCATTACAATTCTATTATAGAAGAGAAATCTATTTTGATTTTGAACAAAAATTCAAAGATTCTCTCCATTCAATAATCCAGGATTTTGTTGATAAATTCTTCTTTATACATAAGAAATATGTAACAATCATGTACAGCTTTTGAGATAGATAATAATAGTGATCCTTATTCATTTTAATCAAACAAAAAGTTTTTGTTTAGAAACCTATTGAATGATTTTTCAAGCTTCTGGTTTCGGCATCCCGCTACTTGATACCCCTAGTCTTTTATTGAATACAACTAAAGAAATTTTAATCTTTTTTATTCAATGAATTATTTGAAAGAATTAAATCAACTTTTTCCAGTCACATAACTAATTGAATGTTTAGTATTTGATTGCTGATGAGAATGTCCTTATGTTACTATAGAAAGCTTGTGTGATATTCCAATACATTCCTCTCCACCCCTTTCTTCTCAATAGTCCAATAGACCAGTTGATCTACTACGCTGCTAACTCAACACACTTTTTTTACAGTTAACTACCTGTAATTTATGAAGAATTGGGTTTTTAATTTTTTTATGATCAAAATTATACGAGAAATCCCATTTTGATTTACGATCGATTCGCCAGCTAAATTCATCAAAATTTCAAAAAAATCAATATGCGACACCTAATGGACTTTTTGTGTTCCTGATTTCTTTCACTTTTGAATCATAAGTTCAAAAATATAGAATTTTGGCGTCAACATGAAATTAAAAAAATATCTACTTATTTTTTCATAATATGGTTTTTAGAAAATCTTCATCATCATTAAAATATTAATAATTCTTACAAAATTCCGACTTTATCTTTTGGGAATTCAAATCTCTAATACAAGAGAGATACAATGTATCAGTGATACATTTATCCTTTAGAGGGCTTCCATGAACTCGCTTAAGGCCAACTAGAAGAAAAATATTACGCAAGAATAAACAAACAGTTTATCTATATAACAGCATGGTGATGTATCTTTTTTTGGTATCAATGACACTAAATACAATTCCTAAGAAGTGGGAAGTAATTGCAACTTCAAGTGGGTTAACTATCGATTGGGAAAACTGGATCTTATTCCCTTTATGTTGATGTTATGCATAATAATACTGTAGAATGAAAAATACATGGATAAATTTTCAAGAATTTATTCAAGCGATATTTGCCCACCTTTTGAAATTCAATTGCTTAGTCATTATAATGTAAGCTTTTAGCATAGAGAATTTATTCGTATCATCAATCTTTTTTTTTATACATTTTCTCCAAAAAAATCAAGAGTACCCAATTTTCGCATAGGATACAGAGTTATTTAATATCCTTTTGGGAAAATGCGTGAATTTTCTAGAAATTCAATCACCCAAAAATGACTCAAGAAACCATTTTTTCAAACTTTGAACCGAAAATTTTCATTAATTTGAAAGTTGGAGGTTGATCAAAAGATTAGACAAGAAAGCTGACTAGCCCCATCAAATTATCGACAGTTAATCCATTTTCGAGTGATTTTGAATTATCGAAATTTCATTGATTTTCAAGTAGTGAAAATGATCAAAAAATCGAAATTCAGCTCCCAAACGATAATGAGGTTATTCATCAGATAAGATTCAGTTGAATTGATTTTTTGTCTGATCCTGAAAAACTTCTTTTGATCAACCTCCAACTTTCAAATCAATAAAAAATTTTAGCTCAAAGTTCGAAAAATGGGATTTTGGCGAAAAATTGCAATTTGAAAAATGACCATATTTTTCATTTAAAAATTTTTTCAGAATTTTTTTCAACTGGTCAAAGTGAGCAACTTGAGTAGGATTCGAAAAAGTTTAAAAAAATTCGAATCCATGATGAAAATATCGAGATTTCTGTAAAAATGGTAGATTCCCAACTTCATATCAATTAGCCTTGAGTATTTTTCATTTTATTAAAAGTTTTGTAGGTAATGCCTCTTCTAGACATAATAAAAATGACGAATTTCTCTGAATTTCAGAAGTATATTAAGTTTTTGTTAAAAACATTAAAATCTTATCTTCTTTATGTGAAGCAACTTTAAAAACTATCAAATGCAAAGTTGAATTTTCAATTCAAATGGAACGTTGTACTTTTGTTTAAAAGAGAATATTTGAAATATCTCAATGAATATTTGATTCTTTCAGAAATTAGAGAAAATCCTTTTTTATGAGGACAAATATTTTCAATCATGATTCATACTGTCATTTCGATATTCATCCTCTTAAATAAAAAATCGATAATTTTTTTGATTTTAGTCACATTGCCACCGAGGGGTTGTAGACTCAAAAGATTCACTTTACAAGGTTTTTATTGATTCTCAAATAGAAAAGATCAAAGATGACTGATCAATAAATCTTCAACCTGATTTTGTAGTGAGTGATACAAGTCTGTCTTTTATTAATTGAAATCGCAAGAAAAGGATGTCTATCTTTACAAGAAAACTTGGCTCTTTTTGCTGTAGTTTTGCTACAAATCAATGCTGATCCATCAATCAGAAAGATGAATTCTGGAAGATATTTATAAAATTTTACAAGAGTTTTTAAATTCATCATTGTTTGTAAGTAAGGTTCTGGTGACTAGGGATAAGTCTTTTATTATCTCTAATCGGATGCAGAGAATTCACACATCTTGCCTTAGACTCATTGTGTGTATCTAATTCACAAGATAATAAAGAAACAATGGAAACATGTATGGCAGGCATAGATGTGTTTTTTATCTTCATTGATACTCAAAATATTATTTTACTTTGAAGAATAGACCCATGCACTTTTTTACTCGCAGAATTATGTTCGAGAACAATAGATAAAATTTAATCTATAATTTAAAAGGATCAAATTCTCAGTGTGATATTTGTACACACCAACTTTTTTTACATGCAGAGTTCAAATCTCAGCCCCCTTAAATGCTGAGAGTCACTTTGAAAATGCGCCACTTGATCAACGTTCTATGAGAAAAATTCGAATTTCTCGTCCAATGATGATCTGAAATCTCAGTATCGAATTACTTTAAATCTTTGTGAAACGAATGAAAATTTTGAAAAAGTGGAAATTTGTCTCCTTTTCTTAACACTCGCCCTGAAAATGGGGTTTCTGTGAATCCCATTTGTATTGATTTTCCTATGAAGTTTTTGTCATTTCCAGGGCGAGGGTAAAATTCAAAAAATAGCATATTTTTGGCCAGATTGAATTTTTTTGGACTTATCAAGTTATCACTAAAAACCAACGACAAAAGAAATTTTATCATGAAGATTCACTCTAATTGTTTTCTTCGTAAGTAATTCTATACCTTTTTGATGATGGTGTATTCACCAAAACTTTAGACATTAAGGAAAAGTTGTATGGTTTAGAATTTATCCCTAGTAACGCTTCATTGGAAATCCTACGTGAAGGCATGTAATTCTGCCTTTAGGGAATGTATCATTTCAAACGAGAATTATCTTCTTTCTAAAATGGATAAAACGATGAAGGAATCTATAAATATAAGAATTCTTCAGATGTTTTTATCATTCAGTGAGTCATTCTTAGTGAGATACTTAGGAATTTCTTGTTTTTTTTAACCTAGGGCGTTTTTACTCCTTCTGTCAGGCATAAATAATTATGTATAGCAAGTAATTTCCTTCTCAAGATGAGAATAAAAACATACAAAGTTTTGTGATTGACTTGAGATTTGTATGTAAAATAGAATTTGAGGTGTTTTATTGAGGGGAGAAATCTAAAAATGCCTGCATTTTTGAAATATTTCTGGAACAAAATCTTTTTAGTGAAAGCTCAAAGTTCGAAAAAATGGAATTCTGGCGAATGGGAATTTGAAAAATGACCATATTTTTCATAAAAATAATTTTTTTTCAGATTTTTTTTCTTCAAATGGTAAATTCTTATCATTTTTAAAGTATTGCCACTGATGATGCTTTATGAAATGTACATATGGCCCTAATATATATCTTATTTCTAAATCTCCTAAAATGGTAAAAGTGTGCAGCATGAGTAGGATTCCAGAAAATCTTTAAAAAATTCGAATTCTTGATGAATATATCGAGATTTCTGTAAAAATCATAGATTCCCAACTTCATATCAACCAACTTTATGAAAATGATCAGGTTTTTTATCCCTTAGGCACTACTGGGAGGAATTCATATCGTAGTCCCATCGATTTTTGACCACACATCAACAATTTTTCTACCACAAAAATAAAAAAACGTGGTCAATTAAAAAACAATGTTCCTTGATGCTATCGTAATAGTAGATCTTAAGAAAATTATACCAGGAAATATATCGATTCATTTATTGATAGATATGATCCCTTATAATAGATAATTAACCATGATTTGGTATACAAATACAACATAGAGTAAATTCAATTATTCTAAAGTTCACAGAATGACATTAATTATGTGCAACGTTTCATGATCAATCTACAGAACTATCTGCATAGATGAAAATTAGGAAAATATCAACAAAATGCGTTTTCATCTTTCAAGCAAATTTTGATATTTCAAGTTTGTGTTAGACAAAATTCACCAATATATTGTTTAACTGCTGATCAAATTCAAAAATTATCAGATAATCAACATTCTGAATCAATCATCATTTGTGCAATTAAAAAACTTACTTAGATGAGATTTTGGCAAAACATCTTTGAATTCTGTCTTCCGACTGAAATCTTCTAATAATAGTCGTTTTCATGCCTGAAAACTTGTTCGTTCAAGGCATGAATTAAATTTTTTGAATCAACTTAAATTTGAATTGTAAATTTAACTGTTTCAATTATAGCGCAAGAATTATTTTCGAATTATTAGTTAAGATATACAATATTTTCTAATTACAATTCTCGGTTAAATTAGAGAAAAGTTACCCCCTCTTGCTTCTCTCTAAGTTTACTTTGAATCGTGTTGGTCTTTTTATTATCGATGTCATGAAAACTAACCACAAGGGATTCGTTTTCGTTTCATCAATGTTAAAAAGCCCTTAGTCTCTTTGTCATTCAGAAGAATTTCTGCAAAACAAGAGGGGGCAAATGTTCTCGATCCATAATCTTCAGTATATAGATAATTTTAATGAACGATTGATTGTCATTTTCGGAATAGCGAGAACTCTTTGCATAAACTCTGATTGAATAAGAAATAACTTATTCAGATTAGGAATAATGGGGCTTCAAAGAGAATTTAAATCTAACCATCTCAGTCTGGAATTGCCTGAATAAATTGATCTTTACTCCTGTATAATTTTACAACACGTAATTTCTCAGACAGCTTTTATCACAGGAAAAAAGCTTTTCTTCAGAATATTTCTTTGAGCTTTATCGGGATAAAAATAAGGAACAAGACCGTAAAATTTATCATACTAGCCTAATCTACATTAATTTTAGAGTACAGGCCAAGTTTCACAACGAAAAGCCCAATTAATTTTCTTAACTTGGAATAACTCTTGGAGAAGAAAAGAATTTTCCTGCTAGACACTCTCCTGGAATTAGATTAAAATTTCACTTTGCTGTACCAAGAGATTGAATTACATCTTCCAAATTTTGTCACTGATAAAGTACACAAGGTGTTAACAAACCAAGGCCTATGCAATTTACATTCTTTTAACAGACTCTGCAACTACTTTGAGTGAGAAAAATAAATTATAGTGGATATTTTTTTAACTTTCTGAACTAGATTCGAAATATTCACCTTTTAGTGTGTAAAATTGTTCAAAAGGAGTTTTATCTCTTGATTTATGATTTTCGAAACAAGCAGTCAATATTTAAGGATGATTGATTTATTTTTCGTATATTTTTATAACACAAATCTGAGCTTGTAATTTTCAACCCTAACGAGAAAAATTTTGATGAGGAATGGTGAACAGAAACTCACAAAGCATTTAGAAATAATCTAAGTATACAAATCCCAGGTTGTGGCATACTGACGAGTCCAAAAGAGGACGAAACGCGCGTATAAGCCTACCATATATAAATACTTAGATTACAGTTGTGCACCAGTTTTGGTGTGTGAGAATGTGCACACCCCGATTTTCAAGCTAAAAATAAGAGTTCGTATTTGAAATCTACTAAGAAGTAGGACAAATATATTTAAATTTTAATATTTTGGGCAAATTTTGTCACTTTTCTAGTTTTTTGGTCTCAACTTGTAGAGAATTTTCTCCTGATTCGATCAGTACCACTAAACCCTATCAAATTTGTTCATTAAGTATGAAAACTATTGAAAATAAACTTCGAAATTTTGATGAAAAATTAATGCGTCACCCTCTCCCCTAATTTACAAGTTTCTTACTAATTATGCATTACATTTCAGTCACAAATTGTCTATTTAAGGTCAAATTGTTTCATAATTACACCTTGTTAAATTAAAAATCAATAGAGAATTCTATCTAAAGTCTTTTCAGTGACTTTGGAAACATTATTCAATAAATTGAGCTCATTTTTAGTCAAAATTTAAACACCCATAACTTTTTTATCATAAATGATAGAAATGTAATTTTTTCTACAAATGAAAGAGAATTTCAAGCTAGAACAAAATATTTCTAGTAAGATAAACTACAGTAAAAATATTTCTATTGAAAAATCTTATTTTTATTGAAACACGAATATTTACCCCACAATTAAGTATTATCTCGACCAATCAGAATGCAGCAAGTGATTTCTATACATTTAGATAGGTCGAGATAAATAATACTTAATTGGGGGGTTTTTGTTTCAATAAAAATAAGATGTTTCAATAGAAATATTTTTACTGTAATTTAACTAAACTTAGGTAAAGCTTGCCTCATAATCAAAAAAAATCATAATTTAAATTTACAAAACGAACTAACTCAACGGTTGATTAAAAACAAAAGGATGAAATTAATAAGAAAATATAAAAAAGACAGTTCAAATTTTGAGACGTATCAATTCAAGGAATTATAAAACTCACAAGACCTCTCGAGAATATCCGAAAATCCAAATGAACCAGCTTATCTTCTTGGTTATAAAAATACCTTCAAAATGAGTGGCCTGGTCTCGTATGAGTCCTTTATTTACACGAGTTATGACTGACCAAAGATCGTCTTTCCACAGATATAAGGTACTATTGACACATGTCAATACCAACGTGGTCTATTCTAGCTCTTCTCTGATTGGCTCATTTCAATACCCATGCCATGTTCATTCAATTTTTACTCATGATTTATGTAAATACTAGAGCCTCAAAAAAGTACTATTTGGTCTAATTTTACTCTTGACAAAGGACTGGCAGAGTATTAATAATCTGAAGAAAAAAACTGCTTATCTAATCCTATTTAAAAGATAGCTAGTACTATTTCTGTGCTAAATTGTTGCCCGGGTACTTTATCGTACTATTTTCCAAATTTAATCTCAGAATATAGTATTGCTCAACTAGTTACCAATCACAATTTTCGATGAATTGATAGGTATATTCCTGATATCGAGCTTTCATCATCTAAGAAAATAGCATCTAGATCGTAGCTTTTTGTTGGATAATATTTCTTCATGAATTTTAAATTTCAACTAAAAGGATATA
Organism: Gyrodactylus bullatarudis; assembly: GCA_012064415.1. NCBI lineage: Eukaryota > Metazoa > Platyhelminthes > Monogenea > Gyrodactylidea > Gyrodactylidae > Gyrodactylus > Gyrodactylus bullatarudis. The sequence continues at coordinate 202,350 of SSNU01000063.1, read as the reverse complement.
CATGTATGTATTTTGTAAAAAAAAATCAGTCGAAGGGTCATTTTCTATCATGGAAAAAAATTTGAACTAAAATCAGAAATTTTGTTGACACAAGATTAACTAAAAATTCTGCAACAATATACGGTGAGGGACTTTTTTTAGACTCAAAATCCCTTACATTTTCTTGAAAGTACTTTTTTCTACTTATTTTTGAGTTTATGAGATACTAATTTTCATATTTGCGATGAGATAACCAAAAACCAATCTCAGATTTGGAAAGCTCATAAAATTTTGAATAATCTTATCGAAACGTCTGTCTGTCCTAAAAAACATGACAAAATTTCACTAAAAACACTCAAAAATTCGAGCAGTTTTTTGAGTGTCATTAAAAAAAAAGAACTAATTCCACCCCTACAAATGAGATATCGATCGATGCAAATTTTAAATTTTTATCCAATCGCGGGAAATTAATAGGATAACGTTTTTGCGAAAATTAATTTTTAAAATTTGGGAAATTCGGAATTTTCGTTTTTTCCAATTATCTCAGAAATTATAGCGAATTCCTCAGATCTGAGAACAGATTTGGAATCAGCTTAAAAATTTACATCAGAATTAGTTCGCACATTAACTTTTTTTGAATTTTTCATGACCCCTTGTGTTATCAACTGCTGTCATTTTTGTCACATTTTGCCAATTCTGTAATAGTTGCTGGGGCTGTACACTGGATTAGAGAGAGGAGATTATCAACTTAAGCTAACGTCTCATTAATTTCAGTTTCTTTATCTGTCTCAATTTGTATAGAGCAATGGGTGGCAGTTCCAACATATAAACGTTTAAAATAAAACGTTTATCACTCGAATATACGCTTGTTGTTCTCTAACCTTCCATATGAGTTTAGAATCTAACAAACATGAATAATTCAATGAGCTAAAAATAGGTTGTCTGATATTGGATTATAATTTAATTCAACAATCGCATAGCACAGTGGTCGTTAATCAGATTCTTTTTACAAATAAAAAAGAGATTTCAGACGAAAGATTGCAAGAAATGGGAAATTATCTTAAATGCCAAATAGTTGGTCAAAATTGGCAATCGATATACCTCTTTCTGGCATAATTCAAAGATACTTCGTTGAAGGAAAACTCTTGCTTATCAATAATCACTGATTTCTATTCAATTAATAAAATCCATGGCTAACATTCCGGCCTTTCGGATATACTTGAGGTAGATTCCGATCTAAAAATAAAACTCATGATTGGAAAAAACTGATAGGTATGAGATCATTAAATTTGATGAATTTTTCGTACCATTGAAGAAGAGGTGGGAAGACTACAATTTTAGATCGTTTAATACTGAATCCTATTCCAATTTTTTTTTCTCTCTACAAACCTATAGTCTTTAAATTCATCGCCTGGCCTTGAACAAAGGATAATTTAGATCCAATAACATTTCTCAAAGTTAAATTAACTGAAAACTGTATTTGTTCAAGTATTTTTTACAATTTATTACAAAAGAAAGTTTAGTTGATGATATTTTGAAAATCTTTCTAGGACAGGCAAATTCAATGTTAACGCTGATTATAACGGAAGAATGAACAACTTCTAAAAACAATACAATCTTGTATATGATAAATGGCAGAATATTTTTTTAATTTATTACATCAAATATTAGCTATTCATTCTGAGAGCGGTAGATAGAGGCAATAATAGATAAACATAGTAATTCGTTTAGTTCTTATGAATCATCAAAATACACAAATTGAATTTTACAGGCTACCTTTGATAATTGGGTAAATCAATCAATTCTTCCAAGGTAAGAAGATAAGGTATCTCGTTCCAATGGTAAAAAATACATTGTTTTCACTCAGTGATTGCAAGAGAGCTTATGATAAAGATCAAATTTATTCAATCGAGCCCCCGAACAAATAAGAAAGACAGTCCAGGATTTTTTCATTCGAACAAATTTCATTCAGGAGTTTAATGAATAAAAAGGATTTTCAATGGGTAATTTTCTACATACTGAGAAAACTGAAAATATCAATAATTCTCCCGCTGAATTAAAAAAAAATAACAACACGTGAACAGAAAAATATTTTCTCTTTTTATACAAGAAAAATTTTGATAGATGAAAATATTCCCAATATTTCTTTCATGATAAACAAAGAGAAGTTTATTAAATTTAAAATTTTCCAAAATTCTTAGAATTTGGGACATTATTAAGATATTTTCAATGATTTTGATCATGTTTCGTTCAGTAGATTGTAATGTCGATTCAAGATTGATAAACAATCCCTTGAATTTCTACAGAAATATACAAACGACACGTGCTAAATAATGATTTAACTTGTTCTTTGCATTAGAGAAAAAACACTAGAAAGAAAACCCATGCAGGAATGTTGCAATCAAGAAAAAATGTTTATAATAATCAATGAATTCTTCAGAACATTATTGATTATGATTGTATTTTTAATGAAAACGTTAAGTACTCCATTTAGGGAGAACAAATTATAATTATTCTCATGTATTATTTAGATAAGCCTTTTAGAATTAAAGAAAAAATTATGAGAAAAATCGATAAAATTGTTTTCAATTAATGAATAATTAGTCGGTATTGATCAGTTCGTCATTAGAAAAAGATAAAAACAAGATCAGAAGAAACAAAATTTAATCGAAAAATGTTCATTAATCTATCTGATTAACTGGATCCTTTTTGATCCATTGCTATTTAAGATTTGGTAGCATTAAACTTTGGATATCTATTTACATTACAGAATTCATCAATTGATTTTCTTCATAGGAAGAAAAATAAATCAAATGCAGTTTACATTTATTTTTCTGTTAAGATTTTTCAAGTTTAATAAATTATTTGATAATTACTAAAACCTCGTTATTACCAGAGATTGAGCGATCAAAGTTTATAATGCAGACTTCAACCAGAGTCACAAACAATGCCTGGCTAGTTTGGTCACCTGGCTTGGCCTAAAGTGGTTTCCCTAGTTGCGGGGTAATCTTTCGGAACGATTTTTCTGTTAGTGTGAAGAAATCCTTTTTTAACCATGAAAATATTCTAATTCCTCGTTCAGAGATGATCATATGATTGAAATCGGTTAGAGATTGAATAGAGAAAAATCATTTTCGTTATTTTTTTATTCAACACATAATTTCTATATATATTTTTTATATATCATTCTTGAAATAAAGTAAAATTAAACAAAACTCTCTCTTGTTCAAAATAGATGTGCGATTTTCATATTTTCTTCACTGGAAAATAAAAGTTGGATCTGGTGTTTCTTTCTTCATCCATCATTTTTATACATGACAGAAATTGGGAAGAGGGAGGGGCGGTATTCACCTAGGACCGGAGAATGTGTCCTGTTTTACAATTTAGAAAATATACCTAATTTGTTTGGTGTTATTAAAATTAAATGTTTATATCCTAACCATTGATATTTCATAATTATGAATGTTTTCTTTGGTGTTTCCTTTATTCTATTTGATTTCTTTGATTCTCTGGTTCCTTGTATTAGGATCATGAGTTCTTTTTTTGTTATATTTACATTGATGATTTCGAATCACACGAAGAAAATCTTTTTACGATAATCGAGGCGCAAAATGGTGAGTATAAGTTGAACTGATAATGAAGCAAATAAAAATAGAAATCTGTTGATATCAATTGAAATAATTATAATCTCTTCTTTCTCAAATAGGAAACCAGGTTTGTTTACTTTCTCAGACCACGATACATTTCGAGGTCATAACTGCAATAATACATAACTGAACAATACAAACAACAGCAGCTGTAGCAAGAGTAAATGATAAATTATTTGTTGTTGTCGTGGAAAAGACAATAATTCCAATAACACCGGTTATTCCTGCCATGTAAACTGCAATGAAACGTATGATTAAACAAACATTTCCTGTACTAATACTCGTACAATCTGTTATAATATCAATAAGCAAGACAATTCCGACACAAATGCACGAAATAAGAAGTAGAGTTGCTGTCGTCGTATACTTCCATTTATGGGAATCCTTGAATTTGATGCAATCTTCGAATAAATTTCCACAGCCCCAATAAGGCAAGGCAAGACTGAGGACGAAGAGGATGAATGAAACTGTCACCAAGACTAGAACGATTCGCTTTAATTCCATTTTTACTAGTTATCTTTTTATTCTTTGAATAACAAAAGATAATACAATCCTAATAGATTTTTAAATGTAAAATGAGTAGGATTTCTATGAATAGCTGTTTGGTGATTATAACACTAAAGAGACACACTATTAAAGAATATCTCTAGACACAGACGTGAATAATAATAATGTTGATAAAATTATATTTCGTTTCTAACTACCAATCAGAGCTAAGCAATGATTACTGACCAATAAAAAGTGGAAAAATATAATTCTCATTTTATTTCTATTTAAAAACTGTGTTTACTAAAACAAATACAGTAGTTCTCTAGTCATAAAAGAATTTTATGATCTCATTATAACTGAAATCTTATTCCATAAAAATATAAAAGTTGTCTGAAAGCGAAATCACTTTGTGAAGATTCATTAACATTAGCTCTAACCATGTTTTTATAATATTTGAATATTTTTTCTAAGTACTCCGTAATTTTAATATTATTCACAAATGAAGAAAAAATATTACAACTCAACTTCAAGTCATGATTTATTAGTATTCGAAATTTCTTGGTTGAATCAGAATACAATAAATGTTAATGAGATTTTAGACTGCAACCCTAGAATGTAAACTCGGGTTATTTTTACCCTAAGCTAATTTTCAAAATTTCAAGGCTTATTCTTTTTTCATTTCTCTACTTTTAATTAATCTTAAACAAGTCTTTGATAAACTAGACAGTTTTAATCCCTTCTTATTGAAACCGAATTAAGAGAAATACAATTTTTAAGTTTTTCTAAAAAATTCATCAAATTCCAACCAATGAGATGAAATTTAAAGAATATTTAGATTATACGCAAACGGAAAAGGCACAGTGGGCAGTTACTAATGGATGGATTCCTAAAGTGCAAAGAGGGCCCAAGCCTGGAGAAGAGACGAAAGTAAAGCCGAATGGAAACAGGATTTCCAACCCGTCACCCTCCCTGAGCAGCGAACCTATGAACCAATGGAAGGGCAGAAATATTATGCATTGTACTGTATATATATCTAGTCCGGGATTAAGTCTGATGAGACCCGGCGAAATAAAACGTTTATTACTTATTATTTGCTTGTTCTCAAACCTTCCACATGAGTCTAGAATCGAGTACTAATATTTAGATCAATATACTAGAATTTAATACTAGAATTTAATGATCCTATTTGTGGGTATTTTATTAATAATTATCCTGAAAGAATGATTCTTTGAAAAATTATAGCAGAGTTCTAAACTTGTTTAAAAGGAGTATTTCTGAAACATAAAAAACAGGCGTGAATATCTGTAACTCATTTTATTGCCATAAAAAACATTATTGATGAGAATAATTTGTTTTTAAAACAGAGATAGATTGAAAAAAAACTCAGCATCACTCCTTAAAATTGTCCTTAGCGTGGAAGTGAGAACTAACGTTATTGGGAATATATAATCAATTTCGTTTACTCAACTCTCTGAAAACAGAAGTAGGGAATGAACATTACATTCGATGAGTCATTCGTTCTTTATATGTATTCTCAACAGAAATAAAAACAACGAAAACATAGCATGGAGAACTAATAGGGAGGCGAATTGGATGAAATTGTTCATGAGGAAAATTATCTATGTGCCTTAGTGGAACGTAAAATTGATTACCTGGTTATTCCGAATTAAATATCGATTTTTTTCTGAATTTACTATAGTTTTGTATTTCCTTACCTATTCATTTATTAGGGACCCATAGGGCATTTACATTATGCTGTGATTTTATTTACCTTGAAAAAAAGAATGCTCATTAGTATAGACCAATCCTGAATAGTATTTCTCAAAACAGCTGCCTGACTACTTGGAACTACTATTATAGCTATAAGTTGGTTAAAGTGAAAAACAAAATAATTTCAAGCCATTACTAATGGCCCATTACCCATTATGATAGCAAAGAAACAAAGAAAAAGGAATTATAGAATATCATAATTCATGTATATACTTTGAAGTAGGTATCATATTTTATCATCAAATATTCCTGTTGTATTTTTTACAATCGAAGTCATCATGTTATAAAGCTACAATTTACAATGTTCTTGAATCTATAATTTGATTGCATAATTGGTTTGTTGGCTTTTACGAATTTCAAATCTGATTCAAGCTTCTTCTTAGTTTTACAACTCTTGAATTTGCCATTTAAAAATACGAAAAGAGTATATACCTTAAGATGATAAAACCTTTTCTAAAGTGTAAGCAGAATTCAAGCCATATAGCTATTCTCTATGAATTTACTAACTAATTAATTTATAATGTCTCAATAAAATTTTTTTTATCATTTCATTATTTCTTCCACTTAATTGCAAGATTTAAAAACCGTTTAAAAAGTGAATAGTCTATTTGAATAAAATTTTTTAATTTACTATAATTCATTGATCCTAAAATGACATTCTGTGGTTAATGAATCAAAATATATTACTTTCTTCATTATCATTAATTTTTTATATCATTGCCTTTGCAACACCATTTTGGCCACATTCTAATTTTATCCACTACTTTGCGGATTATGCCATCTCACAAGATCAATATCGCAAGAGGATATCCGTGGTTGTCTTTTTCATCGTTGGTTTTGGGATTAATGTAATTCTAGTCGTCTTAGAAATATTTCACATTCTCCTTCAAAGAAAGTACTCAAGATTTCTTCGATTTACTCTGGCTGGAATCTCCACTTTGTCAACTGTAATATCTTTTGCAATATTTTCATATTTTTATGATTTTGGTTCATTCTTTCTAGCCATCTTGGGCCTTGTTATCATGTATCAGTTTCTTGTTAAATCTTTCGATCAAATGATTAACAATTTTGCATCGGTTGAAGTGTTGGAAGTTATCTCACATGAAACTACACCAGTTGTTATGCCAGAACCCGATGATGATGAAGAACTTTCAGCTGAGGTTAGGAATAAAGTTGATGAAAATATCTACTGAAATTTTTACAAATAAATATCTTTCATTATTTTGAAATTAAAGGTTTTATTAAAAATAAATATAACATTTCATATAAAAATATATCTCAAACTTCAATAATAATAATCCTGCCACCACAACACAGCTGAACTCCACTATATATCAAAATAACCAAGACCAAACTGAAACTGATGGCTCTTATCCCAAAGTGAAGATATTCATAATCATTGCTCATAATCGACATGAATATAACAAGAGTTAGCATACTTAAAATGCCAAAGGCCAATCGAGCTGGACTCAAGTCGTTATCCAGATTCAAATTGACCAAATCAATCAGTAAAAGAACAACAAAAGAAAAAACAGCGATATAGTACATAACTGAAGCTACTTTTAGTGAGGTCCCGTGAGTTGTATCATAGTTGTATTTCAAAATGTCACTAAAACTTTTGATACTCTTGCATTGATCAGAAGAGGATGTACATGTAATTGCCAACAAGCAAAATGGCAACGCAAGTAAAATCAGGCCAACAGCTGTTAAAGCAAGATTCGTCCTTCGTTGCTTCCTGGCTTTCTGAAGTAGTTCAAAAACTGTCTTTTTCGATAAAGTATTCTTCTTTTTTGGTGGGAGGACTCTTGACCTAACGCAATAATCGACTCATTTAATTTATTTGGGAAATTAAAATCATTCTGACTCACTGTCTTTGATCAGGCATACTTTGATTTTTAAATTGAAAAATTCATTCATAGTATTTAATTGCAATTTACTACACTCTTGATTAGAATGGTGAATGAATATATTTAAATATTTGATGCTCTGAGCAATGATTACGAGACGAGCGAAAATCAGAATCGCAATTTCCTTAATTTCCCTGGTATTCCTTATTGTTGACATTCATCTTGAATATGGAGAATGCGTCAAAACACTGTGTGATTTGAAAGAGACATCAGAAGATAACTATATTCTATCTGTGACATTTCTCATTGGATTCTCAGCAATGATTTTGCTAGTATTTTTTGATTTTCTACAATTGTGCATTGAACCGAATATAAATCCAGTTCGTTTCATTCTATGTCTTATCGGACTTGTAGGAATCGCATGTGGAATATCAATGAAGCTTGTTCAAAATTTTCATTTTATATTTTATTTTTTGGTATTAATTGCATGTGTTATTTCATTAATATGTATTGTAACCAGTTTTATATCATTGTTAACTCTAAGGAATCAGAGACAAGTTTACACCAGAAAGATGTGAAAAATTTCAAAAATATATAGAAATAGTTGAAAGTTTGGATTATTCATTATGCCTATTCCATAAATCATCTAAACCTTTTTCAGGTCTAGTTCGTAGAATGAAGAAGTCAATTTTGTATTTTTTCATTTTGTATTTGAAAAACTCAATTGTCTATTTAGTATGTAATTAAGGCTGGAAAAAAAACAAAATTGAATTAACATGAATACTTCACACTGTAGATTGATTGTGGTTTTTTTCAATTGTGCACTCGAAAGAGTAATTATAATGACTGGAATTTTTTTTAAATCTTTACAATTTTCAATTTCGTATTTTTTCAATTCTCTTTCATAAATATGAATAGTCAATTTCGTTCAGTTTACGTGCAAAGTTAAATAGAAATAATGGTAATGGTCTAAATCAGTTAATCAAAGTGAAATTGCATTTTGTTTAAAATTAATTGTAATAAAGGCTTGATTCGTTTTTATAACTTAGTAACAGGTTAAATAGGTCAAAAAATGCAATATACTTATACCTCTCCCTCCCATTTAATACTTGAATATAGGTATGAATACATCAAGTATCATTGATTCATTTTGATTGGTCCATTTCGACGCTGAAACTAGATTAGACAAGGGGGATTTTCGCTGTAACTGATTTAGACCATTACCGAAATAATAATTACAAAGTATCATGTATCAGACCATCATAATCACTCTGATTTTGTTAATACTGATCTCAAATGTCAGTATCTAAATTAGGCAATCTAATCGCTTCAAATCTGTGGAATCAACAAAATTTTGAGGAATACTCATCTAGATTACCCTGGTAAATGACTACAGATAAAATTCACTAGGTGATGTTTTTGCAAAATTAGATACAGTATAATCATTGTTTGTGTTCAAAAGATTTAGATTACTCTAAAGATTTATTTTACTTGCAATCATCTTTGAATGAAATTTTAGGACTAATTCACAACCGGCAAGCATAAATGGCAGGAGGATTCACATGCCTGGTTCTATCAACTCTTTCACTATCTCTACTTATAACCAGCATATCAATACCTTATTGGGAATGCGGCTTCATAACAGGGGCCCAGTGTTGTTCTACAGTTAGTGGCATGTTTACTGCCATAGCATTATGCTTTAGTGTGGTGTGGATGGTTTTCCTCTGGTTCACAGATTGGTATCAATTTTTTTCTCCCAAAGATTTAACTCCAATTCGATTGATATTCGCTGCATTAGCCTGTATCTTTGGTGTTATTGCTGTAATATCATTCACTTTCAATATTTTCGGCATGTATTCCTTTCTTATGGCTGTTGTCGGTATTGCTATAAACGTTGAGATTGTTTTAATAATCACAAGACAAAGATTAAATGCAAAATGAGGAATTCAAATTTAACCAAGTTTTGTGATGAAATCTTGAGCCTATTTTTCAAAAACTTCACATAGATGAATAAAAAATACTAATTTTATTCATCAATATGTCTTTTTAGTATCTAAAGATTGCCTTCTAACATCAGAATATTGGTTTATTAAGTTTTAGTTTACAAAAAAACGTTAAATTGAATAAATTTTTATCATACTTCACATTTTATTCGTTACATTTTTGCTTTAGTACAACTTCAATAGAAAAATAAAATTTCGATCAGAAATAATGATCTCGCTGTTCTTTCCGTGGATCTTAGAATAGTATTTCTGTACTTTGGATAATTTTCAAATTTTATTTTAAGGAATTATTTCGATGAACTTTTAAATCGAATATTTGCCAATTCCATCATGATGAATATAATGATTGCAATGCCAAGGACTGCCATCAAAAATGAGTAGGTATAGAAAACCCTAACCAGGTAAGTTAACAGTCCGATAATTCCAAATACAGCTGCCAATGTTGAAAAGACTATTAGAAAGATGTGAACATCTTTTCCTCCAATAACTTGGACCAATTCAGCTATAAACAAAGCCAAAATGAATACTCCTGCTAGAAATATTGTAGCTGCAGCTACTGCGCCTTCAGTATAACTTTGAGCACATCTTGTTAATAAATAGCGACAGTCCCAGTATGGTGATGCTATGCTGAAGACAATGAGAATGAGACTCAACCCAGAAAAGAGCAAAAATCTATATTCCGATCGATGAAGCATTATTGAAATTAAGAATTCATTCAAATTTATTTACGATCAACCTATTCTAATTATTTTTTAATTTAATTTTAATTTTTACTAAAGCCGTCACCTTTAAAATTAAGCTTCATGAAAATTGTAGTCTCATCTGTGTTACTCATCAATGATGAGTCATCATTTATGATATCAAATCTATTGATGAATTTATCCACAAATGTGGCTGGTTAACCATTTTCCATAAGGCATAATTTAGAATTCTCCATTTCATTAGGCGGCCTATTTTAGATCATTCTTCTGGACTTTCTATTCTTCTAATCCTCTTGCCTAAACCTCTTTTGTGTGAAATCGGACTAAAACTGGCATAATGTAGATAAATTTGCCAATCAAAGCATCATTAGATTCTTTCTCCATAGTCTATAATAGCATTAGGTTTCATCAGAATAAATGTGTCATCAACATATCTGACAGTTTCAGTAATCCTGTTAGGAAAAGATTGGTTATTCTTATCGATTAATTCTAATTTTATTCAATCATTATGAAAAATTCATCAAGTCACAGACACTTTGAAATTAAAGTTATTTCATACTTTTAAAGTTTAACACGGAAACAAATTTTAATCAAATAAATTCTTTATTTATATCATTTTAGTTTTGCGATTTATTTTCGCAAAGCTCGTCGTTGATAAAGACGAATTTTTGTTGCTTCCATTAAAATATAAATGTCCACTGCGATTGCTGCAATTGCTGCTAGTAAAGATATAATACGAGTATATCTGACACAAAACACCAATATACCAGCTACGCCAGTTAATGAGCCTAGTATAGAGAATATTGCTCTAACCGGTAGAATATACTTATTCGTAAATATCGATGCGAAATCAGTTATGAATAAGCAAAGTACAAACAATGTCGTGGCACACATTGTCCCTATTAAGGCGTATCCAATTCCATCTCTGAGACAATACTCTCTAAAAATATATCCACAACCCCAATAGCGTGTAAACAGTGCTGAAGCCATCAATGATAACGCCATCCCAGAAAGAAGTAGACACTGGTAAACATTTCGTAGGTAGGTCATCTTCTCCTTCACTAAACTTTCTTAGCAATTCATTCAGGAGACATTTACGCAGAGCGTGCAATAGAAGGTTACTGAATATAAAAGAATGGTGTGTAAAAATATTTATGACAAGAATCATCATCTCAAATAAAGAAGTTGGTAATTTTAGGTATTGTTGGAAAACCCAATCGAGATTTTGTTTCATTGAGGAATTTGTAACTCAAAAATCTATCTATAAGAATAACCAACCTATCTCAATAATATTTTATTGATAGACTACATCTACTTTATATGGAAAAAGAGTACGTGATTTTCACTTAAAATTCGTGTTTAAAATAATTTTTGGAAAGTGTAATTTTTTGTTAATACCCAATAGCTACTTGAAAGTAAATACGACAAATATTAAATTTATTCAGTGAAAAATGTTCTTTTTTGAACATGTTTGTAAATTAATCCTGAAATTGTGACTCTTATTCAAAAGTTTACAGCTCTTCGATTGTCATCAATATTTGTTCATATAAATTTACTGACGTAGTTGGTTAAAGATGACTCTTTCAGCATTGTAATTGTATTTTCCCGCTAAAATAACACAAAATATAATGATTATTGCTGGATAGATGATTTATTACAAATTTTCCCATTTTTTTAATGACTGTTGTATTGTTGTTGCTCCTGTGTGATATCTCTTCTACATAACAAACAAATTTTGTACACTTTATCTATGGTTAATTTTTATACTATCATTTTTATTATTAATAACGTATAAAACAATAATAGTAATAGTAATGTATAAAAATAGCTGAATTTGAAGTGTATGTATGTGTTGTACAATGTATACATTGATCCACAAAAAAAACAGTATGTTTTGCATTTATTCATTTATGCAGAATTATCAACATCATCTCCTTTAATCATCATTATTAATAGATGATCATCTATCTAGTAATAGAGTGTTTGTGAAAGATTGCGCGCGTGTTTGTAATTGTTGTGAATAATGAGGAATGAATTTTACTGATGAAAAAGTTGCATCCTAAAGAGCGCATTGATTTACATTAAAAAGTGTTACATTTAAATTTTGAAATGTTATTTCTAAACTACAATAGTTTAAAGAGCTGAAACTTTTTTACTTGGAATTTCTATGAAGTAACTCAGTATCCATATTGGCCTTTTAGATATGAGCTAAGCCAACCAGAACTGAATTACAGTCTGAACCAATCAGAATAGAGCAATTACAACTTATTTTTATGAAGGTCTCTCTTTCAGTAAAATTACAATTAGCTATCCTATATTTCAACAAGGGAAACAAATTTTGATTAACATTTTAAGAATGAAAATGTTTCAAGTGTCGATTCTGACAAATTGACGGGTTCTTCGCACTGATCTTTGATTTTTACACCTGAAATATTTTGTTCTAAATAATGTTTATTCTGAGATGGCTTCTATATTCCTATTTTTTGGTTAATTTTTCTAAAGCTGATATTTTAAATAGATTTTTAGATAAGAATGTGAATTTAACTTTATTTTAGGTATTTTCCTTTTGATCTCTGGATCACTCTATTTTTTGAATTGATCAACATTTCGAAACTATGACTCCTTTGATTCTTTAGTTGTATTTTTAAAGAAATTGTTAATTTGTGACTTGGTTTCATTCAATCAAATGATTCATGCCATTTGATCTAACAGGTTTGATGGTGTAGATGATAAAACGATTTTCATAAAACTTTATTTATAAGAGATGGTTTCAGTAATGATACAAGTAGACGATTGGTTATTGATTAACATTATGAATTATAATTCATGAAAATTGATTCAAACACCGAGATTATTCAAAGGGGGAAAAATCAATTTTATCAATATGAGATTCTAGATTCATTGAGCCTAGATTTGAAAAAAATATATTTATTTTAGTGGAGCTTTTCGCATGGTTAGAAAAATTTAAAATAAAGCATGCTGCATGACGTAATCAAAATGTCAATCATGGGAAATCAAAGAATGGATATGATTGGTCAATTAGATTAGGTATGAGGATATTCTATACCAAGTATACATTATGTATAAATATGACCTATTACAAAATATATGACCGATTTACGCTCTTATAACTTTTTGGGGATATTTGCAAAACTAGTATGTCCAAGGAGTGTTTATTCAGAATTAGTATGTTTTTAAATTGAAAAATCAAATCTATACCTTTTGCAAGATAATTGTTTTCATTATAAAAATATAAAAAATGGAGTATAAATGTAGTGTAATTACTAGGGCCTCAAAAATATGCAGTTATGAAAATTAAATCTTGCATTTTTAACTCATGAAAAAATGCATTTTAATGCATTTATGATTTTTTTCAGTTTTTGACTAACAAGTAGTATTATCATCATTATTTAAATATTTTCATTGAAGTGCAACACGTAATTGTTATTATCTGCTGTCACTTCAAATCCACGAGGAAATAATCTTTTATACTCAAGAACTTGATGAGAAGTCAATTCATGTTTTTTACCATGTGTGATTGACAGATTTGGCGTGATTGTTACTAAAGAGTAAAGAGCGTGCTTGAATTTCATTGGTCGAGATATTTTTGTGTTGTTAAACTCTGCAATACAATATGTATAATACACAGTATTGAGATTATGTACTATTTGGTTCAGCCATCAGATTAAATCGAAAATTTTCTTTGTCAATAGTGATTCATTATTTAGGCATGATTTTATAAAATTTATAGTTTTCTCAACGCTCAAGCTTATTGCAATTTTATGCTTTTCATAATTTTTTAAATATGCAATAATGCATTTATAACTTTGGATCCTGGGGTCCTATCAAAATTTCGTTTACGATTTTGGAGTTTTTAAAGCACGAGAAATTGTTAGAAAAAAATGCATTGTATGCAATTTTGAGGCCCTAGCAATTACATAGAAGTATATGTACAACAGTCCATTCTGATACATAATTTTTTTTTGTTAGAATGATTAGTTAAAATTAAATGATTAATTAGAATTAATTAATGGTATGACGGATTAATTAACAGTACTGTGACTAAAAGATAAACTCAAATCAAAAAGAGAGTTTAAACAGTCAATTTCACACATGATTTCTCGAGAATGAACATCTTTATTTATACCTCTCTGCCCCAAAATATTCGACCAATGAGCATTGATTTTTCATTGATCAATCAGAATCAAGTATCAGAAACCAAATTATTTTTATCTGAAACACTTCAATACTCTCTAAAGATAACCGGTTTTTGAATAATATCAAGTGTGATCCATCATTGAAAAGAGTATTTTTTCCTTTTTCGAATAAGCTAAAAATTAATTTTGTACCTTTGCTAATAACTGAGATAAAATATCTCTTAACCCATGAGGAATTTTTAAAAACGAATAGCACCATCTGAAAGAGCGTTAAATTTAACAGGTTTTTGCCAAGTTTCATTTAAGAATTTCAAAATCGTCACTTTTAATTTTTAAGAGAGTTCAGATTACAAGCGTCTAAACCACTGAAGAAGATACTTAACCATCGGTTAACAATATCTAATACATTCTCATTCAATATTTCCTCATATAAAATATATAAATATGTACGTATATATTCAATATAATATGAGTTCATTACATTCATTAGAATTATAGATAAATAAAAATTGTTCAAAATTCATTATTATCAACAACAGAAAGGGGGAGAGGGGTAGTTATCGTCATTGTAATACAGCTGACTTCTCAAAAGTTATGTTTGACTATTAAGCGATAATTTTTCTTCAATTCTTCTCTATTTCGAATACAATTCAGAATTCCAAACTACTCCTGAACAGAGAACAAAAGAATAAAGAATATGTAGAGCATGGTGTGAAGGATGAATCAATAATAATGCCTCGATGATGAAGAATGAGGAAAACTTGTTCTCATAAACAAAGAATAGACAGATGTAGGAAATGTATTCCAAAACAGCATCTGTATTTGTCTTTGGATTATTTCAATGAATCACTTTGAGACTTTTTCAAAAGGCAAAAAAAGAAGTTGGGGTGGGGTTATGGAGGGGAAGATAGATTAAACTTGGTAATAATTTTGTAGGAATGATTCATTTGAGACTATTTATTCTCTCTTCGGCCTCTCTGTGAGTATTAAGTTATCTCATCTCAAGTTAACGAATCATTTTGCTTTCTTTATTCCACATTTTAAATCTTGCATAATGATTTCTTGGAATTTACTCTGCAATTCAAATTCAATTATAACTTTTAATTCGATATTTTTATATTTTCAAAAGAGAGCATAATATCTCAGAAGTTAGTTCTAGAACTAAATAAATCCAACAAAAACCTAAAAACAGCTTTCCTAATTCATGCCTCATTCATCAATGTGATTGAGCCAATGATAATTCAGAAATGAAAGTTGATAAAAATGCTGGCTTAGAAAAAGCTTGATAACTTCTATAAGACTGATCCTACGCTAATAAAAAGGGCACCATTCGAAAGAAAATAATATTTAAAATTTTGTTAAATCCACACGTCAAATAAGAAGAAAAACACTCGAAAATATGTATTTTTTAAAGGATTTTTCTATTTTTTTTTAACTTTACGCTCATTTTAAAAATCTTTGCAAAAGAGCTGAATCCGCGTTACCCATTAATTAACGCGATAAGTTACGTTCTTTCTAATGAAGATGAGAATTTACTATTCTTGCAAATAAAAACTCAATATTTTTAGTCAGAGAAACATTGTTAAAACAATAAAATATCTCAATTCCCCAAATGTCCCGCTGAAAAAACACATTGTAAAACATTGTATGAGTTTTCTTATCTTTTCTGAGCTAAGAGTCATTACTAGAGCATCAAAAAACAGGAGGCTATTTCCTTTATTTGGACCCTAAAATCTAGGCAACTACAAAAATTAGGAATTAATGAAAAATGAATAGGACAAATTGAAATTTATTTTCTGATAAATTTAATCAAAGGGATCTTTAAATTCCGATGCATATTTCGTAACGACTCAAATAATCTTCATGCGTGATGTAGCTCCTGGCCTTGGGATTTTGAGAATGAATTGAATCGAATAAGGGTCTGCACAAAATACATTTGCAGACCAATGAAATGAGAGACCTCAAGCGCCCAAAATTTATTTTATTTATTAAGACCCAATATAAAATAGGTCCTTAAACATCAGGCCCTAATAAATTTCAAACTTAATTGAATTACATCCATATGGATAGAAATGGAAATAGACCTCAAACAGCCAAAACGGTTTTTTTGATGCCCTAGTCATTACGCTTTTAATCTGAGTCCTCTTCTTCAAATACTCTATGCCTAAAATTTGTTCGCTAATCTTTAAATGACGTTTTAAGCAAAATTCAACTTAAATTCAATAATTTCATTAACAAAATTCAGAACAATGAATAAATAGATTATCAAATAAAAATTCTGGACTCTAGACATGAAATTTTCATAAAGTTCGGCAAGCTTATCGTTAATACGAAACAAGATATAGTAAGCAAGATGCTTTTTCGAAATGCCAAGAAAATAAAAGCTGTAGGAAACTCTATTTATTCTTTCAGATTAGATCGATTAAAAATTTTCAATTTTCAAAAAAATAAAAGATAATTTTCAATATAACTAATATTAAGAGTGGCTTGCTGCTTGAGTGGGTAAATCCAAATCTCTTTTTTAATTCGGGATTTGAAAGGATTTTTTAAAGAAACAGCTATGAATGCAATATTTGACAGCTTTTAATCCTGGATCAATACAATTATATTATCCATATTAGAAAAGGCCTAATTTTTCGTCTATTCTCGAAGATAATTAAACACTAACTAATCCCATGAAATCATGTGTTTTCGAGCTTTTTTCCGTGAAACAAAATCTCGATGGAATCTACAATTTTTGAACAAGTGCCGAGATTTTTTAGAGAGTTTTAGAAAAAATTCAGGTTATTTTGCAAAATTTCAAATAAAAATTGAGTATTTTTTCATGATTTGAAAGAAATTCCTAAGAAATTAAGCAAGATTAGGTGATTTTGGGGAAAATGGGTTTCTTTTTATATCAGAAAAAGGAAATTTCCATTTTGATAATCAAGAATATGTTTTTCTCAATAAAAATTAGTTTTCAGAAGACTTGTCCTACTTTTTAGTAGATAAATTACGAGAAATAAAATTTTCTTGAGAAAAAAGGCATGAAACTGAACTGCATAAAAAAGTGAGCTACAAGTTTATCTTTATTTTAAATATCTTCATCGTTGAGATCTGCGATTCCTGATTCTCTAAATTTTGCTGCTAGAATCTGGTCTTTAGATTATTGTCCAGATCGTGGTTTAGTTGCTGTTGGCGAAGATTGTCGAGTAATTTATGTCAAAATAGAAGAGGATAAAACTTCTTTTAAAATATTCCACAATGCTCATCACGAGAGGAATATATGGATCGTGAAATTCCAAGCTGGATCAGACACTTTTGTAAGTTAGCTATTCAATAATTACACTAAAATTGATTTGAAAAATTCTTTCAAGATTTATTTTTCTTGTTATAAAATCTGATGTAAAATTTCACGCTCATCACGAATCTGGTATCTTTAAAAAATAGGTTGTCTGTGAGCTGAGATAATAGGCAATAACAGAATTTTCGAAAATTTGAAAAACACCTGTTTAACTTTTGCTATTCAATAAAATATAAAAAGCATTAGAGTAATAAATTTTATACCATCTGCAAGTAGGATAAATTCTAAACGCAATGAATGTATTTTTATTCAGCCCTAAATATTTCTAGACTGTTAAAATGAAACGTAGAAAAATTAATAATTATAATCATTAGAAGTTAATAGAAATGTAGCATAAAATTATAATTGATAAATATAAAGTAAATGAATCAAAAAGATTATATTTTTTCTATTGTTGTTGATAAATTTCGAAAATTTACTGTACTACGAAAATATCTGGTGGTGAAAGCACTAGCAACAACAAGGATAACAGCAGCATCCGTTACAATTGGCTATAGGAACATTACATCCAACAGTGTTACAAACGGGTAAGACACTGCCGACATTCGGATAGACACAACCGATGCATGGGTTGAATGTGACGCAAGCACCGACGTTAGTACACGGCACAACTGCATTATTAGAACCGCATGTGTTTAAGCAGCCACAGCCACAGTTGCCCATGCATCCATTACACATGGTAATCGGATATCCGTTATTACAGCCGCAGTTGCATCCACAGCCATTATTACAACCACAGTTGCATCCACAGCCATTATTACAGCCGCAGTTGCATCCACAGCCATTATTACAGCCGCAGTTGCAGCCACTGATAAAATAAGAAATTTTGGATTAGAGTCAGGTTATTGGGGGTAATTAATGTTAAGAACTAACCAGTTACCACATCCTCCACACATGTTTATTTGAGAAATTACCTAATGTTGATGTTTTTATAGAGAATAGTTGGTCTTTTTATATGAAATTCTATCCGGTAATCACTGTGGTCATGAGTTAACTAAACTGCGACATTAAATTAGTTACTCTGTCTCAATTTAACTATTAAAGAATTTTTTAAATATCATTAATTAGACCTGGTCTATACGTAATTTCTTGTCTTAATTATTTTTATTTAAATTCTAGAGTTTAGATTTATACACCCTCCTCGATAGTATCTTTAAATTTGCGACCCCGTGATAATCGAAAAATCCAAATGGTTCGATTTCCCACATTAATGACTTATTTCAGTGAACTTTTGCAGGTGAATTAGAATTCTTCGTCTAATGTTGGCTCCCAAATATCAGTACTTAACTGCTTCGAATCATCGAAATCGATGATTATTTTAGGCTCAAAAGTTGAAAAAGTGGAAATATAGTGCATTTGTGAAATCCAAATATTGGCCTAATTTTGGTCAGATTGAATTTTTTTCGGATTTTTTTTGAAAATCAATAACCTATTAGCTCATTCCATTTAGAATTTTAATTATTTTTTTCTGTGAATTTGAAGAAAAATATCGAGTTTTTTGTAAAAATAGTAAATTCTTATCTTCATATCAATTAGGTTTAGTTAGTCTTCCAAATGCCGTTATCT
Organism: Gyrodactylus bullatarudis; assembly: GCA_012064415.1. NCBI lineage: Eukaryota > Metazoa > Platyhelminthes > Monogenea > Gyrodactylidea > Gyrodactylidae > Gyrodactylus > Gyrodactylus bullatarudis. The sequence continues at coordinate 182,848 of SSNU01000063.1, read as the reverse complement.
AATTATTTTTAAAATTTTTACATATTTAGTCAGTAAAAAAATCTTACACAGAATAGACCTATTTATCCTACATCATTAAAAATACCTATCAGAAATGAGTAGCTCTCTTCGAAACCATCAAAAATATTGCACTAATTCAGAATTATGATTTATCTGTATTTAATCGCAGAAACGACATTTGGGGCACACGTCAGCTTCATTTTTACAAAATTTTACATTGACTATAACGTTGTCCGCTTGCTACCTGACTATGTTGTCTTCTGGCTTGTATTGGTCTATCTGTAGAAAAAGAAAGGGGAGAAAAAGGTGAAAAAAAATTAAAATTAAGATTATAAATTTCACAATTTATTGCGATAGAAATTTTCTATGACTGTGATCTGTTTACTCCATCTTTAGTTGAGATCGTTTCGATGAAAAGAAAGCTACTTGTCACAGTGTCAAAAAGGTTTTAAAAAATAAACTCGGTAAATACTATCAAGTTGAAATTGAAAATTCGGTTTTCACAAAATTTCACGTGTAAAAATTAATGAAATCAATAAAATAAATAAACAAGTAATATTGAAATCCTAATAATAGATTAAAATTCAATGTCAACTTGAACATTTCTTTTTACTCAGTGGTCTATTGGATGATATCCATAATATGGATATATGATTGTTATGAAGCCTATTTCAAAAGTCAAACATTTGCATTTGATCATTGTTCATTAATCAAATAAGCGGTATCATTCTTGGAAAGAAAAGTATGTCTGTCCTTTAGTCATGATTCATTTAAGGATTTGTTATTTTTTGGATTTCTTCAATATATATAACTCTGTCAATCAATCTGGTGATATTATTAGTAGTGCAATGTTTTTTTAAAATTCTCTTAACCCTTAGAGAATTTTTATCGTAACTCGCATTCAATCTTTTAGCCATCTTGTAGTTGGTGAATACGCTGATTACGAATCTACAGATATTTCAACGCAACTAATTTTAGTTTAGGAGTTATCGATCAAAATTTAGGTCCTTTTTTGATCCAAAAACTAGCTATCTTGAAAGCTTTAGGAGAATTATTCATAATTTACTAATCAGTATAGCACTTTAGTTGAAAAAATGAAAGAGCTTAGATTTTGTGCATTCCACTCGGTTAATAGATTTCCTATCGAATGGGTGATAAACGAATTATAAATGAGTTGCTAAAATGATGGAAATAAGCCAGTGCGACTTCAAGAGTTAAATCATGAACGTAGCTAAATTATTTTTGTTTAGCCAAGAACTGACTCAAATTACTCCGTCTGATAACTTTTGTACTCAAACTTTAAGATCATAAGAATCCAGTTGATGACTATAGAATAATACTTTCACATGGACTACTTTAAAATACTTGCATTCCAAATTATCCTGAAGCTGGGTCATAGATGATGAAGCAATTTAATTGACATTTCTATAGATATCCCCTGGACCTAAATGACTGGAAAGGATCCATGTAATTTTCAATCAGCTATTCATTACTCAGGTCTTTTTCTGTATAAAATCTTTAGTATGAAATTTTTTAAACTTGTCTATCCATAATATGCATTGCATATTGTATCGTATACTAGATGAATCTATTGCAGACTAAAAGTTAGGACTATATATAGCATTAATTTTTAACCTCTCTTCAATATCCTAACATGACATAAAGCTAGTTGACATGAAGATGAGAATTTCCTTATTTTTACAAAAAACTCAATATTTTTATCCAGAAAGTCAGGAAAAAATTTATTTTTTGGATTCCACTATGAAATGAGCTGACTAGTTTTGAAAACAAAAAAATTTCCGAAAAAAATTTAATCTGACCAAAATTGAGCCGTTTTTTGAATTTCAGAAATGTTTCAAATTTTCACTTTTTCAACTTTCAAATCCAAAATGTTTATCGATTTCAAAAATTTGAAGCAGTTAAATATTGATATTCAGCATTAACATTAGACGAAGATTTCGAATTTGGCCGTAGAATTTGTGAGAAAATTACTCTTTCCGAGAAAAAGTTCAATCTCTATATTTTGGATCATTTTCCTTCGTGATAATCAAAAATTTCAAATGGTTCGATTTCCCACCGTAATAACGAATTTCTGTGAATTCCTGCAGGGGAATTCGAAATCTTCGTCTAATGTTGATCCTGAATATCAATATTTAACTCCTTCAAATCTTTGAAATCGATAAACATTTTGGATTTGAAAGTTGAAAAAGTGGAAATTTGAAACATTTCTGAAATTCAAAAAACGGCTCAATTTTGGTCAGATTAAATTTTTTTCGGAAATTTTTTTGTTTTCAAAACTAGTCAGCTCATTTCATAGTGGAATCCAAAAAATAAATTTTTTCCTGGCTTTCTGGATAAAAATATTGAGTTTTTTGTAAAAATAAGGAAATTCTCATCTTCATGTCAATTAGGTTTACGTGAAACGAATAAATGCTTTGCAAAAATTTCAAATACATGAGATGCTTCATCAAGGTGAAAGCTTGAAAAATGTTTCAGCTAGAATGAATGTTACGGTCAAACAAGTTAGAAACATTTCCTCCAATCAACTGTAATTAGCAATGATAATTATAATCCCTACAGCCTGTAATTATCCTTTATAACTCAATGCTCGTTATTCACATTTAGAGCAACACCAATTTTTAAATTCTTTTACTAATTTTACAATAAAGGTTTATACCATTCTGATCAGAATTTAATTTGCTACCGTTTTGTGAAATTTTTGGTTTAAAAAATGTTCGAGATACCTTATAGACCTACTACTAAGTATGTTGATAGGAAAAAATATTATTTTTCCTCTGAAATGTCATGTGTGCCCTTTCCCACAAGCCAAACCCGAAGGACAACTGTATTCTATAATATAATATATTTCAAGATGGAAATCAAAATAAAAAAGAGTGCCCAAAATAAATGGTCCATCTCTTTTTCCCCACTTTTATCGAACGAATGAAAAAAAAATTCTTTTATTTAGACACAAATATTTTCAATAATAAATAAATTCGAGGGAAAAGATAGAGAGAGCATAAGGGTTCAAATTTCCAATTTGTAAAACTTAAAAGATTCATTTTGATAGATTTTTTCTTGTTTCTTAATTCTTGTTCTTTTTTTATATGCGTAGTGTAGTATATGATTCTTGTGGGCTTATTTGTTTTGGTGATCAGTGGTGGAGGTGGTTATTGGTACTGAAAGGACTCATTTTTTCCGTCTGTAAATCGCCTCTTAAAAAAATGTGTAAAACTGTTATTTTTTCTTCATGTATAATAATAATAATATATTCAAGTAAATAATAATATGTGCAATAGATCAGACAGAGAATGAGAGAAGGGAGCAAATTCATAAATATAAAGAGTATATATAATACATAAAGTTAAAGTAGCGCAAGTTTTTTATTTAACAATAATCGTAATTAAGAATGGTCTCATCATTAAAGATTGATTTTTTTCTGCGTCTTATTTGTTTGTTATTAAATAATAATTGTACTAAACTGTAATTAATAGAATTTATTTTCATACAAAGGCTTCACGATTATAATCTATTCTCTCTCAAGGTAGGTGTTTTGAAACTTTCTTTTCTGATTGAATTGAAATGTCAACTTTAAAATTGTATATATTTATAGTAGTGGAGAGATTGACTGAGAATTGTTATAAATGATTGCAAGTGGTTAGTGCTCAATTACAAAGAAAACAAGAATGAGATAGGAATTATCACATGGAAGAGGATTAGAGAAGAAATTAAAGGTTTGCTGAGAGATTCAATGCAGAATATGAATATGAACTATGTTTTTTAATGGTGTGTTTAGAGGGGGAGGGGGTTTTGGGTGGATTAGAACCCCATCTCCATTAATCCACTCCCCCCCCATCAAAGAACAGATGGATCTCTGAATTCTTGAGTCAAAGAAAATCAAAAAAAAATAAAATTAAAAACAAAATATCCCTTGAGAGAAAAAAATCATCAAGGATCTTTTACATATATTTACATATGTGATGTTGTTGTAAATAACCTGCACACAGGGGTGTGATAATATTTGAGAGGAGAGGTTGATTTATTAGAAAAAAAAAGAAAAAAATTAGAAAGTAATTACCAGAAACTCTCTCTCTCTCTCGTTTAGATTATGCAGTGGCAGTGGTAAGTGAGTCTCTGCACATTGTGATACCCTCTCTAGGTGTATATTTATTCGACTTGGCTCACTCTTTTTCTTTTGAACGGCTTGAATGATGGTGTCCAAAGGAGGAGGTTCTGTATAGCTTGAGGACAGGTTATTATTCATATTCACATATATAGATATATATATATACTGATAGGGAATGGGTTTGTTTGTTATTTTTTCGGGGAGCAATAAGGGGAAGATAAATTAGATATTGTACAAATATGAAACACATAATATTGTATAAGAATTCAATAGTAATAATAGCATTATATATTATGTATATAGAAAGATTCCATTGGTCTCCAATTTCTTTTAACTGTTTTCATTTCATAATAATAATAGATTTATATTCTATTCTATTCATCACTTTGTTTTGGTAGTGTTGTTGTTGTAATTGTTGTGGTTTTATAGATTAGAATTTGTACTAAGAGGAGCACAGCGGAAGCTGTATGTAATTTCTCTTTTGGTCTGCGTTATCTGTAGTGAAGTGGCTCACTTACTCGTACAAGCATTTATTTATCATCTCATTTATATTGTAGTATATATATGATAAAGAGAGGATAATTTGATTGTATTTAAATGTGAGCACACGTGGAATAATCATTAGTGGAGTATGCAAAAAAATCGAGTCTACACAAAAGGTCTTTCACTTTGATAAATGGGTCTCTATTATTCTTTTTTCAGAGTTTACACTAGAAAAACAGAGTTCATCGAAGGGAATTTGTTGGTGTGTTGTTGTTGTTGTTGGTTTTGGTCAGGAAGGGAAGATAAAAATATGATAGCACAAGAAACGTAAAAATTCTTCATTCATGATCATCTATCCAATATAATTCACCACAATATTTTTGCTTAGAAATAATAATATTCATACATTTTATTTGAAAAAGATTCCCTTGAGATAATTTTTCAAACACAAATCTTTTGCGTTTACTCACCCAGCAAAAGTGGATATTTTTTCCTTATTATTAAAAAGAGTTGAAAGTAAGGAGAGAGGAGTAGGATATGGAGCAGGGGTTGGGGGCAACGATTTTTTGCGAAAATGTTTTTGTCAAGAAAATCGATTAGATAAAATATATATTTGTTGATTAGAAGAAGTTAATTTGGTAAAATTAATTCCAAATGCGTAGGAAGCTATCCCATGAACCAGTGCAAACCGCCATGCCATCTTCTGATACACCCAGACATGATACTCGATTATCGTGTCCGGCAAGAATACCAGCTCTCTCTTGTTTAAGAGCATCCCAGACATTGCAGTTAAAGTCATCATAGCCGCCCAAGAGGAGTCGACCGCTTTTACTAAATGCAACACTGGTAATGCCACAAATAATGTTATCATGGCTGTACATTCCAACTTCTTGGTCAGCTCTAATATCAAATAATCGACAGGTTGCATCATCAGATCCCGTAGCGAATGCCTGTCCATTGGGAAAGAATGCTATAGCATTAATATCTGATTCGTGTCCTGGAAAAGTTTGTTTACATTGGCCATCTCGGATATCCCAAAGCTGAAAATTGAAATAGTATTTTTTAATTGTTTTGGGTCTATCCCAATATTTTTATTCATGTGCGTTTAATGGGTTGTTGTTAAGACATTAGAATTACTAGAATTATGAGAATGATTAAAACGAGTCAAGAGCTGGAATAAAGAGAAAGATACCCGAGTTAAATAAATACATGAATTAAATCAGTACTCTACAAAAGTAAAATTGATCTATTTTACAGAAGGAAAAATAATTATGAAAATTTAAATTTTTTTTGTTAGGCATGTGTTAATAACAGGGTAGAATATAATTGTTAGATAAATTTTTATTTTCTCAAAGTTTATTTCAAGAAGAGTAAAATAGCACTCACAATTACGTTTCTGTAGAGATACATGAGATATGGATGCATTTAGAGGCGTGTAAATCGGTACGTGAGAAAATTAAAGATATAAAAAATATTTCATACATTGCATCTAATTGAAAAGGAATTTGTTATGTTACCCAGAGTTACATGATAAACGTTTACCACACCTAATTTTTTTTCTTAATTTATCATGTAATTTGCTAGTCTACTTAAGTCTTATTCATGGTTAATTAGATAGCATTTTGATTGGGAAAATATCAGCAATTCCTGAAATTTCAGATAATGATAAGTAGTTCCATATATATAAGAAGAAGACTAAAAAATGAAAGATAATGGATCGATAGGAAATTTCTTCAATAGAGTAATTTGATTGGATATTGGAAAAAATATGTAGAGATAGAGAGAAATAATGGAGTAAGAGAATAAAATTATATTGAACCAAAAGAATAATGGAGATATCCACCATTTGATGAGGGTGGGGTAGTGGAGATGAATGTGTGTATTCATATATATCATGCATCTTATCTCAATATATTTATATATATATATTATATATATGTGAAGAGAGTGAGGGAATTTAACACAAGCGTACACACTGAATTAATTTATACAAGGATAAAAAAATGGCTGACATATATCTCAGATCAGGAAAAAGAGGGGTGTATAAGTAATCAATAATGAATATTTCTCCAGTAATGTATTTGATATTTGCAGAATATGTGCATATGTATGGTTATATCATTGTAGATAGTATTTATTTCGTATTATTCTCTTTCTCTCTCTTATATCAAGGCAATTGTATAGTTGTGAAAAGAAATTGCAAGTAATCTCCCTTTGAAAATACAAACATACACAAGCGCGCGCGTATATTGAGAGAGGCATGAATACGAAACGAGGCAAAAATAAGAGATGATGATAATGATGATTTTCTTGTTGTTGTTGAAAAAAACTAAAAAGTAGTTTGGCCATGATGATGATGATTAAAATAACATTTCGCATTAGAAAATGTATTCATAATTTTAATACATATCCAAAATGGTATAAGAAAAGAGGTAGCATATATCTAATAAATATTACGATAATCTTGAAGATTTTCTCCCTGCTTATAATAATAAGCTGGGGGAAATAAAAAAAATCCTGGATTGCATTTGGTGGGGAAGAATAGTTTTATTGATTTGGATTTTTTTGATGGAGAATAGAAAGCTTTATCAGGAAAAGAGGAAATGAAACAAGGTTCGAAATTAGATTTGTTGAGAAAAGAATTTTTTTGTTGATTAATGGAAATATTAATTCAAAAAAACTCACTTTAGCTGAAGCATCACAAGCACCTGAGATAAAGGTTCTATAATCTGGGGCTAGACTTAAACTCATAACATCGCCTGTGTGTCCAGTGAAGGCTGTAATTTGTTGACCAGTATCAATATCCCATAAGCCACTATAAATGAAAAATATTAAAATTTAATAGAAATTATTACAAAATTCAATCAATTAAGAAAATCTAACCAAGTGACATCTCCAGAACTGGTAACTATTTGTTTATCATCAATGAATCTGCAACAGGAAAGATATCCAGTGTGACCGGGGAGTTCACGACTCACTCGGACATTCCCTTCTCTTGTTTTCAGGCTATAAATGGAACACATATTATCAAGACCACCACAAGCTACAAAATTTCCAGATGGAGCATATGCACATGTCATAACCCAGCTACTCCTCAGTGGAATTGCATGAACCTTGATTAAAAAATAAATTATGATTCGATAATAATTTTCCTCTGATAAAAATTCGTACTTTATTTGTAGAATAACCATCCCAAACGATAAGCTTGCCATCTTGAGATGCGGAAACTAAATTTCTGGAATCTGTTGCCCAATGCATAGCATAAATTTTGGCTAAATGACCACGGAGGGTTCGCCTAGCTCGCATGGTTATCCGACCAACACCATCGATTCCTGCGGCAGCTTGAGTTAATGTTGTATCGGCTGCTGCTTTTCTTGATTCCCTAATCTGACTTTTGAGTTGTTCAGTTTCTTGCCGAAGTTGGTCCAATTCACTCATCTTGTTAGCGATTTCGGTGAGAGGACTTTATTTAATTAAGCACGTAATCTTGAGCTCTCTTAGAGCCTAGAAAAGTATTTGGTGACTGAAGAAGGAGAGACAACAAATGAAAGATATTTTGTACCACTGAACGTGCTAAATTCTAAGTGCTTGAGTTACTGAATTCCGTAAGTTAATTTTATTATTAACGCGTTTATGGCGGATAAATGATCGGAATGCAGTAAAAGAAAAATAATTTTAAATAATTAAATCACTTAATTGGCAGAATTAATTTTTCTCATCCCAAAAATGTAAAAGATTTCGTTGAACTTGCCAAAATTTTCTTTCCAATCATTAAAACATTTTATGAATCCACTCTCTTTAAGGATCAGGATTAAAGCCTTGGAATAATTCTAGCAATCTATTAAAAAGGTTTTTAAAGTCTAGTGTTTTGTTTTAGTTTTCGAAATATTCAAATGATTGATTCACATGTTAAAACAGTAGTTTCCTCTTATGTGGCACCTATTAAGCTAATCCATTTGCTAGGCAAAGACAATATTCTATATGGTAATTTAATTCTTTTATTCAAGGTTACGGCAGTAAACTTGGTATATTTAATATTAAAACGAGCAAAGTCTTGGATTCACTTGAAATAAATGAATTTTGTTCCATACTTGGTTGTTGTTTGTCAAAAAATTTGCTCTGCATTTTTGGAATTAAAGTATTATGTTTAATTACTCTGAATGATGAAAATGATAAATTCCTCAAAAAAACAATATTACCTCATAAGAAATCTATTATTTCTAGTAGTTATACTTTTGAGAAGCTTTTAACTCTTGACATTGGTGGCTGTTTGGAGATTTATCAATTTAATGATTCAAATATTTATTTGTTATCTGAAATTTCTATATCAGATAACCTTATGTAAGTCGTATAAATTTAATATAATTAATATATTTTAAAGGATAAATTGTCAACTTTTTTCAGCCTTTCAGCCTGCATTGAAAATTTTCATTCGCGTGTCTTTATTTTTACTGGAACTGCTTTTGGATCTATATTCGCACAAGAAATATTTTTAGAAAACAATAACTTGAAGACCAGTGTAAGAATTCATATTGGAACTCAAAAAGGTGCATTATTCTTCTTAAAAGCCGTTCTCTACCTGAAAAACTTTACAAGAGTTGCCTGCGCTTCTGAGGATCGGTCAATACAAATTTGGCAGTCAGAGTATTTCAATGAAACTAAAACACCATTTTCCTGGAGTTGTACTTTCAAGTTGAGATCTGCGATTCCTGATTCTCTAAATTTTGCTGCTAGAATCTGGTCTTTAGATTATTGTCCAGATCGTGGTTTAGTTGCTGTTGGCGAAGATTGTCGAGTAATTTATGTCAAAATAGAAGAGGATAAAACTTCTTTTAAAATATTCCACAATGCTCATCACGAGAGGAATATATGGATCGTGAAATTCCAAGCTGGATCAGACACTTTTGTAAGTTAGCTATTCAATAATTACACTAAAATTGATTTGAAAAATTCTTTCAAGATTTATTTTTCTTGTTATAAAATCTGATGTAAAATTTCACGCTCATCACGAATCTGGTATCTTTAAAAAATAGGTTGTCTGTGAGCTGAGATAATAGGCAATAACAGAATTTTCGAAAATTTGAAAAACACCTGTTTAACTTTTGCTATTCAATAAAATATAAAAAGCATTAGAGTAATAAATTTTATACCATCTGCAAGTAGGATAAATTCTAAACGCAATGAATGTATTTTTATTCAGCCCTAAATATTTCTAGACTGTTAAAATGAAACGTAGAAAAATTAATAATTATAATCATTAGAAGTTAATAGAAATGTAGCATAAAATTATAATTGATAAATATAAAGTAAATGAATCAAAAAGATTATATTTTTTCTATTGTTGTTGATAAATTTCGAAAATTTACTGTACTACGAAAATATCTGGTGGTGAAAGCACTAGCAACAACAAGGATAACAGCAGCATCCGTTACAATTGGCTATAGGAACATTACATCCAACAGTGTTACAAACGGGTAAGACACTGCCGACATTCGGATAGACACAACCGATGCATGGGTTGAATGTGACGCAAGCACCGACGTTAGTACACGGCACAACTGCATTATTAGAACCGCATGTGTTTAAGCAGCCACAGCCACAGTTGCCCATGCATCCATTACACATGGTAATCGGATATCCGTTATTACAGCCGCAGTTGCATCCACAGCCATTATTACAACCACAGTTGCATCCACAGCCATTATTACAGCCGCAGTTGCATCCACAGCCATTATTACAGCCGCAGTTGCAGCCACTGATAAAATAAGAAATTTTGGATTAGAGTCAGGTTATTGGGGGTAATTAATGTTAAGAACTAACCAGTTACCACATCCTCCACACATGTTTATTTGAGAAATTACCTAATGTTGATGTTTTTATAGAGAATAGTTGGTCTTTTTATATGAAATTCTATTACGTTAATACATGTAATTTTTATGTGAAATTATTAACTTAATTAGTCAATTTTATTTTAGATCACTGGGGGAAATGATGGTTCTCTCATGATCTTTCAGTCATTCGGCCTAGATCCGAGTCAATGCCAACATGAGGTCTTTTTCCCAGCTACAGTTGAAGCTAAATCTAATTATATTCCTCAGGATGTTGAACATTGTGATGTTCCATCTGAAATTTTGAATGCTTTCCCAACAAGCTCTAGTGAAAAATTGGAAAAGTCAGTTAAAACCATTTGCCTAGAATCTAGCGATTTTCCTAGAACTCTTCTCTTTGTGAGTAATGCCACTCTCCTTACTATCATGGATTCCGGTCAGATCTATTATTCTCTCAAATCAGAGTTTCATTCAAAATTTCATCCATTATCAATTGATAATTCCAAAGGCCCTTTCAGACAACTCAGTCGATATTGTTCCTACAAATTATACAAAGATGATATGCTGCTCTTATGTGGAAATAGTTGCCAAATAATGCTGGTTAAACTGTCTTATTATGAAAACTCTATTAAAGGTTTGTCTTCAATTTGTTTATTCTCAACTTAACTAGTTATATCTGCTTTTAAGGAGCTTGTTCTATAATGAACAGTTTTTATCATAGCTCAAATTAACCATAGTTTAAGCTAAAAATAGTATATTAGAGTATTTAGACTTTCATTGTTCTCTAGGATCAACGATCAAATACTTTAATGGATCAAAAATCTTTCACGGAGAAAAAATTATGCATTGTAACATGATGGAAATGAATGGTGCTAACACTCACTATGAAATCCTGTTATCATTCCAAAAGGGTCGTGTAGTTCTCATCAGTTTAATTGATAATAAAGTCAAACTTGAACTCAGACGATTGTCCCTTGAATCAGATCAAATTCCAAAGTATCTCTGGATCAATGTCTCAGATTCCTTCCTTTTGGATGGAAAAATTTATTATCTCTCTGGTACAAGAAATGGATACCTGTTTTTACTGTCAACTAAAGTAAGCAAACCAATTGGTGTCAAATCTATAATTGAGTCAAAAGAGAAATTTCCTTTTTTTTTCTAATTATTCAAATATTTCATTAGGAGACCTCTTTAATAAATCACCCAATCGTTCGTAATCATGGACCAGAGGGTTGTCAATCAATTAAAGTTGAACAAGATACTCTCACTGTCTTTACAACTGGTCGTTCTGCAGAGGAGGAACTCAAAATATTTTCCATTGAAAAGGATAGTTTAGGAAAAATCACACTCAAATATCAGGGTCTTTTGACAAAGCCAAAATTTATCAATCGTTTTGATTCAATAAAATATTTGAAATTGCATGATCGAAATCAGTTTATCATAGCTGGATTCAGTTCTACAAACTTTGTAATTTTTTCCACTCATAATGGCTATTGCAGACCCATTTCTCGCATAGATTGTGGTGGCTGTCATCGACCATGGCACGTCTACTATTCTGATTCCAAGGATGAATTACATTACTTTTCTTGGGTTAGCAAAAATCAAGTGTTTATAAAACAGTACGCTGATATTGAAGAGGACATTTCTCTTGAAACTGAGTCAGATTCCTTTGATCAGGATCACTCAATTCGGTATCTTATTGTGAGTTGGAAATTATTCATGTCAGTAACTGCTTTTTTAAACATCCAATGATATTTCACAGCCGGGTACACATGGAAGAGATATAAATTGCCTTGAAATACTACCAGAGATTAACTGTATCCTCACAGGTAGTGAAGATTGCTATCTCGGCCTTAAAGATTTAAATCAAGGTATGTATCTACTAGGAAATTGAATTTCATTGGCTCAATTAATCAACAAATGATTTTTATTCTTAGATTCTCTTCCAACCAAATTCTTTCGTGGGCATATTTCAAATATTTTGTGCCTTGGAGTATCAAAACCTAAAAGGAAATATTATTTATCTGGAGGGGGCAGGGGACAGGTTTGTGTCTGGACCTATTATTTGGGAATGTTGATCTTGGTCAAAACCTTTCGAACCCAACATTCCGATGTTAGGATTATGACTATTGATGGTGTAGAGTCAGATGAAGGTCTCTATATCTTTCTTAGTTCGTCTGAAGGGAATTTTAGGTTTGTTTCATTTCAGCAGGTGAAAGAGCTTGGATTTTAAAATTTTATCGATTTCATTATCATCATTGAGATTTCAAGAGGTTAAAGTTCAATTTTTTTCACAAACCTCTAGAAATTTTCATGTATAATGGAATGTTTTGAGGTATACTTCGGTCTATAATGTAAATTAAGGCCTCTACAGATACCCATGTAAAGTTTTACATTGATACGTACAGATTCTTATGATAATTATTAATTATAATTGAAAACATAAAAATCTGTGCGTCTCTATGTAAAACTTTACATGGTTATCTGACCGAAGTATACCTCAAAAAATTCCACTATACGTGAAGACCCTTTAATGATTCACTGTATTTGTGATTTTTCTGGGATTCAATTCAAAAGGTACACTTTTTCACCGATTTAAGAACCAAAATCCTTTTGGAAAAAATTGGAGACATTTTAAACTTCGATTTGGCTGAAAATTTTTTTAGCTGAACATTTTCATTGATCTCAAGATTTGAAAGGAATCAAACGTTTTTTTCAGGACCATCACCAGACAAAGAATCCAATTATCACTATTTAATTTTTAGAAAAAACTGTCAATCTGAACTGATCTTGGATTGTCTTAACTTATAAATTTCAAAGCAGTAAAAATGGGCAAAAATATAAAGTAGACGTTGGCAGGGATTTGTGTGTTTATTAAATCTCAACCGCCAATTTGTACTTTTCTTGTCTACTGGTGATCCTTAAAAAATTACGTTTGATTCCTCTCAAACCTTGAAATCAACGAAAAGATCTTTTTGAGTTTAGTTAGACAGATTTTATAAGTAAAAATATAAAAATTTTCTTTTTGTTTTGACTAAATTTGTATTGACCATTTTTAGACTGTATCATTACGCGAAAATGGATCACAATTGCAAAGTTGAATTACTAGAACAAGTCAGTGACGAGGGTAGGACCATAATATTTGGCCAAGATTGTTTTCTCTCGAAGGACAAATTTTCAATCCTACAAATTGATCAGATGGGCTACCTAGATTATATTGAATTCTCTTTGGATAATTTTCGTAAGCTGAACTAATCCATAATCACTACTTTATTTAATTCATTCTCCAGAACTACTTACAAGTAATTTTACAAATATAAATTTTTATTTAGAAATAGGAACAAGGAAGAGAAATTATATTAGACCAGAATGTCCTGTCACCTGTCTCTCCTTACTACCTGTCAATGCTGATGATGGTTCAATGAAATTTTGTACCGGCGATGAAAAGGGAGCTGTGGTTTTCTGGATTCTCAAACCTTTGAACTCTGAAATATTTCATCTTGAAGGAATCCAACATCATGCCGCCATTGTTGACGTCAAGATAATTGCATCTTCACAGAGCCAAAAGATATACTGTGCAAGTCTCAGTGCAGACCATCTAGTAAATATTTGGGAAGCCTGTTCTCATGATAATGTTAAAGATCTGATACTCTACAAAACCTTTGCAATAAATGGTCTCGGGGATCCACATAGCTTAGATTGCTACGAGTTGGTCCCGGGAACTTTGAGAGTATTTTGTTGTGGCATCGGAATTTGTAGATTTGATGTGATAATAAATTGAATATTTTTTTATTTGAAATATTTCTGCTTCATTCCATGTATAATATAATTATTTAATTCATTGGATTCATTTCAGATGAAATCAATCTCGGGATGAAAAAATCGATTAAAATTAGATTTTAAAACTTGAGATTTTTGAAATTTAAACCCCGTTAACATTATGGTCACAAGGCATCAAAGACTTGTTCTACTGTTTCTTTTAACGACCTCACCAATTTCCATACTGTTTACTGTTTTAATCTGGCTTCCAACTTCTCGGTACTATCAGAAAGAATCGTCTTGAAAGAATAAAGTTCGAGGAAGATAAAAGTTTGAAAAAACGGGATCCACCGTTAGATTTCAGAACCGAACTGAACAACAATATCATGCTTGCTAAGTGGGTTGACAACAGACCTATCCATATTATATGATATAATTTATATTCATATTCATCGCAGGTACCCCTATGATTTAAGCAACTCGGTACGAAAGAAAGAGGCAAAAAAAATTATTCATATTAAGCGACCTGCCTTCATTCAGCAGTACAACGTTAAAATGGGAGGAGTCGATTTACTTGACTCCTTGGTTGCTCGATATAGACCTCCATACAAATCAGTGTGTTATAGAATTGTAAATATATCTTGAAATTAAATATGTGTTTTATTTAAATATACAATGGAATTCAAATCCTAACAAGTGCATTCAAGTGACTAATAACGAAGAGACACAAACTAATAATACATAAATAATAAAGTCACTTATATAGATAAATAATTATTGTTATTACTAAAATATAACACAAAGCATTGGTACTATCTATCCTTTTTTTGGCAAATCTTGGTTAGCGCTAGTGTCAATGCCTAATAGGCATTGCCTATATCGTTTACAAACAAAGATGTAAGAAATACGACATACCGGCTTCAGAAATAATCAGAAGAAACTTTATGTTATCTTGGCAATATCCTTATTCAGAAAGATTTTGAGCCAAGAAAAAGAGGACGCCCATCTCTCTATACTTCAACAAATGTTGAATCTTTTCAAGAAACTCCATCAGCAAAAAGAAGATGCTCAATGCCCATTGAAGATCTGCGTTACGACAATATTGGACATAGGCAAACATATGAAGGTAGACAACGCTATAAATTTTGTAGAGCGACAACCAAAGTTTCATGTTCAAAATGCAACGTGAATCTTTGCTTCGCCTCTGAGAGAAACTGTTTGGTTAACTTTCATAAAGATCAATAAAATGTTGAATATTTTTGTTACATCAAATTGATTTTTTATAATTTTTAAACCTAAATGAATATGGTCGCTAATAAGTAGTTAGACATCCTGAGGACCCAGTTTGCCTTTAAAAGCACAATTTATAACACCAAAACCATTGAAGAATCTTCAATGAAGATAGAGCATTTTGGTTTTCAAATTTAAATTCAGAACAAGAAATTTAACAAGAGAACATTTTTTTATAATTTTCCTAAGAAAAAAATTGCTCTGGGACTTTAACGGTTAAATTGATTGACCTAAACATGCTGGAATCTTATATAGAGTGAATTCATAAGAAAATTCAGGAATTTATTCTTATCAAAACTTCTTCCCCATTTCTACGCATCGAATTTTCTTTAACAGCAACAAGGATAACAGCCGCAGCCTCTACAATTTCCAAAATTACCAGCTGGATATCCCCCAGCCATACTAGAATTGAAGCCACCATTGAAACCATTCCAATTACACCCATTGCAGCCGCAATTACTACATCCACAGTTACCGTTACAAACACAATTATTACATCCACAGTTTCCGCAACAATTACAATTGCCACAACCAAAGTTGCTATTAAAGCCACAGTTACCAGTATTGTTACAGCCACAGTTTCCACGTCCACAATTTCCTTGACATCTATAATGACTGCAACCACAGTTCCCATTACAATTACAGTTTCCACAGCCACAGCTTCCAGGCTGGCAGCTGTTGCAGCCATAATTACCACAGCCACCTTGACTACTTGAAATAATTTAGTTAATTTTTTTCATTTCATTCAATGAAGAAACAACCTTTTTTAATATTTTCAGGCACCATTAACTTACCAATTTCCAGATCCACACATGTTTATCAACTTATACAATACAATAATAGAAAAGTTCGCTTCTTTTATAGTAGTAGTGAATTCAAGTTTTGTCATACAAAGAAATATTTTTAAAAATATTAATGGTCTTGTGCTTGAACATTCATACAACATTCTAAAAGTGTTTACCAAAGAAATATTCAACAATACTCTTTATTTGTTGATGATTTGATGACTAATAACTCGAAATTTTTTATCCCTATGTTCTCATAAAAATAGCGACAACAATAGGCTTGAATCATTAGCTGATTCAATCTTCAAATATGAAAAATTATTTTGAATTCCTTGTTAGATTTTAGATCATTAAAATCCTTGACCATTTTTATTGTTGAATGAGCTGCTTTTCAATTCTTGAGAAATTTTCAAAACATTCAAATCAATATAATCTGTATACAAGGATGAAACAAAATGAGGTTTCAGAAATTTTACGATTTGCGACGTTATAAAATTTGGTGCTCAAAAATGTCTATCAAAAACAACTTTTAACTCTCTATCTTTGTCAAATACAAAAAAAATTTAATCTTAGACTGTGTGACATAGTTGACATGTTCGCAACTAAGAAAAATATATGAGATAATTAAACAAATCTTGTCGAATTTTAGTATTGAATCGATTATACTTCCCAAGTTTTATTGAAAAATCATGAGAAGGGATTAGTAATGATCAATTCTTTTCTTATTATTTTCATTTCAGAATAATTAATTATTTTCCTATTGTCAAAAACATATCAAGAAAGAATAACTTTTTTTAATCACAATAACACCCAGAGATGGAACGGATTAGTGTACTTGCTAGAAAGTGGGAATTCTCACAGAAAATTGAAAAAATGTAATGGAATTTTTTTCTTCTAGTAATAACCTGTAGGTTATTCTTGCAAATTCCACGGGTTATAAGATTACCGGTATATATTTGATATTCAGTCGGTTTCAGTCAACGGCCACACCAGTCCGAAGAAATTAAAGCGTAGGTTACATTAAAACAGGTAAAATAATGAATTTAATTTCTTATGAATACAGTGCGGCACGTATACTTACAAAGATTACACTGGGGGAAATATAGAAAAAAATTTCGCGATAAATTTTTGCGACACACTGATTATTGTGTAAAATTTTGCGCAGATTCCGAATCTGCTTCCAAAAATTTTGTAAGTTGCTCAGCTTTTGCGCGAAATACCGAAATAGCACAATTTTCATAATCGGGACTTGAATAAACCAATTTTTTGACTTGATCCTTAGACATTTCAGAGTGAAATTTTAAAGAGCGTAAAATTTCCTATATGATTCTTATATGTTCAAACGTGCTTTTGGAATGTATCATCCTCAAAATTGGTCTTAAAGTTGAAAAATGATGAAAAATTAGCGAAAAATGCCATGCACTTTTTTGTTTTTACCCTTCAACAGGCTATTTTATTTTGATAAAATCTGAAAATTTTAATAGGGGAAAGAATGTAAAATTTATTCCTCTATCCAATGATATCTCGCATGACCATTTATCTTTTCTGGTTCAGAAGTTATTCAAGGTTTTTTCATTAGTGATTTCACTCAATTTTTCTCGATTTATTTTTTCTCGATTCTGATTGGTTCATTTTGATTAGCACAATAATTTCGTATAAAAATATTCATAATAAATGATTAAATCAGTATAGACAATAACAAGGATAGATGATTATCTACAATTATTTCGTTCTGGGTGCTCAGGTTCGTTTTATTCAGTAATGGATTAGCTTACAAATGGATTCTATCGTGACTAGCACGAAAGAAGCTCTTTCTCAGAGCATTTAGAAATAATCCAAGTATACATCTTTGGTTGACATATACGCGTGTCAGTATGCCACAACCTGGGATTTTAATCCTTGCTCAATCCACTCATCCAACAATTAATGCAACTCGTTTAAATTTATTGTTGAAACATATTTTAATTGAATTAACCCTTAAAGTCCCAGAGAATTTTTTTTCATGATTCGGATTCAATCTTTTTTCTATCCTATTTTTTATGTAAACGCTGATTACGAATCTACAGTTTTTTCAATGCAATTATTTTTGGTTCAGAAGTTATCGATCAAAAAATGGGTCAAGATCTTTGCGTATTCAAGGAGATTAATAGATTTCCTATCGAATGGGGGGCGAACGAAGTATTTTCTGAGGTTTAAATAAATAATAATGGATTGCTAAAATGTTATGGGACTTTAAGGGTTAAGTTTTGCTGATTTTACAGGAAAATTTTACTATTTTTCAACCATGACAAAGGCCTGAAAAACATCCATAATCATGAGAAACATTTTTCCCTCTTTTAAATGATGTAAATCTCGTATGGATGAATTTGTTTTCTCCTTTATATACGACAATAACCTAATTTATAAGGTTCCCAAAATTTATTACTCAATATTTCTATTGTTGATTTGAAAAGTTTGATCAAATCAATAAAGAAATGATTAAGAATAAAATGCCTTCATAAAATTCACGAACGGATGCATAATTCTAATTTACATACAAAAAGTTTAAATTCGCAGTTAAACTGAAAAATATGATGCAGTTTATCTTCTCAAGATTCGTCTTATAATTTTTATAGAATTTTCCGAATCTTGTTATCTTGAATAACACATAAAGAGGACGACGGAAATTTTCTCAAGTGCTTTAATTCACATTTGTAAAGCGAAAGATGAAAAATACATTTTACAAGGCATTATTTAAATTTCTTTTGCCTCAATAGGTGGGAATTTATGATTTTTACAAAAATCTTAGTTTCATTTGTATCACATAAAGCTAATTGATATGAAGTTATAGAGATCTCGATATTTTCATCAAGAATTCGAATTTTTTAAAGATTTTTTGGAATCTTACTCATGTTGCGCACTTTTACCAGTTGAAGAAAAAATTTATTTTTATGAACAATATGGCCATTTTTCAATTTTCGATTTGGCGCCAAAATCCCATTTTTTCGAACTTTGAACCGAAAATTATTATTGATTTGAAAGTTGTAGGGTGATCAAAAGAGTTTTTTCAAGATCAGGATTAGACAAGAAAATCATTTCAACTGAATCTCATCTGATACATAGCCTTATTATCGTTTGGGATCTGAAATTCGATTTTTTGATCATTTTCCCAACTTGAAAGCCAATGAAATCTCGATAATTCGAAATCTCTCGATAATGGGGTAACTGTCGGTAATTTGACCGTGCTAGGCAGCTTTCTTGATCCTGAAAAACCTCTTTTGATCAACCTCCAACTTTCAAATCAATGAAAATATTCGGTTCGAAGTTCGAAAAAATGGGATTTTGGCGCCAAATCAAAAATTGAAAAATGGCCATATTTTTCATTAAATCTTCAACTGGTAAAAGTGGGCAACATGAGTAAGATTCTGAAAAACCTTTAAAAAATTCGAAGTCTTGATGAAAATATCGAGATTTCTGTAAAAGTCATTGATTCCCAGCTTCATATCAACCAACTTTACATTTTAGTATTCATTATAATAACTAGTTTTAATTTGGACTTCAGAAAATACTTTGAGGAATTTCTATTCGTAAATTTCGGAACTATCTAAAGTAGACTTTTGAGTAACCCTTTCAGTGGACATGAAGTTAATTGATGAGAAGATGAGAATTCACTGTTTTTACAAAGAAATATATTTTTTCATTAATACATTGAAGATCTCCTGGAATTCAGATAATGATGCCAACTTTTTGTTTGAAAAAAAGAAATCAGGAAATTTGACGGTAGTATTCAGCTTTCTTATTTAATTCTGATTCTGATCTTTATTTGAAAAATCATCATATTTTTCTTAGAAATAAAAATTTTCCAGTTTTTATTTCTTCACACGGTAAAAGTATGGATCATTATTTGAATTCCAGGAAATCTATCTCATTCACGTGGAGTTCAAATATGCAACGACCTGGATACAATACCTTACCCAATTTTTCATTGATACCCCTTAATAATAAAAGTAAGTCTATCAAACAAATAAGAAGATCGGAACGCCTTATAAGTCTTTCAGTGATAATCAATTCATGGAGCAAAGGAATATTTTCTAGATTAGAAAAAATATTTTCAAAACAACTTTTATTGAATTAAACAAAAAATAGATATCTAGACTAGGCTTAAAGTTTTATTTCATTTGCAGAAAAAATTACGTTTCTATCATTTGAAACAAAAAAATGATGGGTGTTTAAAGTTTCACAATTTTTTAGCTAAATTAATTGAGGAATGTTTATAAAGACACTGAAACGACTTTAGATAGAATTCGTCATTGATTTTTAATTAGACATAAAGATGTAATTATGAAGCTAACATAGAGAATGTTTGACTAAATTGTAACTCATAATTATAGACTGTAATTATTGCATTTTTACCTTTTGAAGCTCACACATTGCCATCAAAGTTTATTTTCAAGATTTTTCATGCTCAGTGGACGAATTCAATAGGGTTTAATGGTACTGATCGAATTAGGAGAAAATTCTCTTTAAATTGAAACTAAAAACTACAAAGTGTGAAATTTCGACCATAAATTTTTTTAAAACTTGTACTACTTTTAAGTAGATCTATGATGATTTATGATGATAAAAATATTTTTTTTCATAGGAAAATTGGGTTGTGCTATTTCTCATACACCAAAACTGAGGCACAACTGTAGTAGATTTGGAAGCAATTTTCTTTATCAGCAAAATAAACTTTTGGGTTTTTTTCGAATAGACAAGGGTTAAAATTATCAAATGAGAGAAAAACTATACAAAGAAGAAACTAATGCTAATGTATGTAATTCCCTTTTGGAAAGTATCTGGAGAAGGGAAATTCATTTTTCCATCGTTAACTTTCTCAACTACGTTCGAGGCTATATCTTTTTTATTCTACAACTACTCATATCCCTCGAAATGTATAATAGAAAAGTTGATTGGAAATTCTTTTTACATTTAATTTATTCATATATATTATATATACAAATATATCAACTGGGGAATATATCCGAGATCTACTCATCTTCCGTATTCATTCATAATCCTAATCTTACACACTCTCTCTACTTAATAGTATATATATATATTGCAGTACTGAAATGGGAGACAAAGTGTGTTTGTATTAAAAGAGGATATCTTTTCATCGTGTTAAATAAATGTAATACAGTTAGATGTGTATATAATTTTATAAATTTATCCTATTCATCATTGATGATTATTTTATTGAGTAAAGTGTAACATCCTATGTGTGGAACCCTGTCTATATTATATCTTTTGATTTATAACATAATTAATGTCTTGTGTATTTACCATAAATAAAAGTAGACAGAAGCTATGGTATGGCTATTCTGTATAATCTGGAGAATATTTTGTAGACTAAATTTCAATGAAGTTACAAATCTATATTTCAATCGTTTGTACATTGTTCGCGTATCAATCAACGGCCGAACATTATCAGCTGGGTGGATGGATGTTTTCCATTTTGGATATTGGTGAGTATTACGTATCTCTTATGGTATTTTTAAGATCAACTATGATATTATTACGAAATCTTAGAAAGATCTGGCAAGCGCTTGAAAGATCAAAATTTTCTTTTAACTCAAAATAATTAAGTTTCAATTTGACAATTAACCCTTTCAAGACCCGAGGTGGGGGATTTACATTAAATTGTTTATACTTAAGTATACAATCAGTGTGAAATGGTTGATAACAATGGGGGAATTTTTTTTTTAATTTTGCGATAAATTTTTGCGTCAAACTGATTATTGAATAAAATTTTACGCAGATTACGAATCTGCTTCCAAAAATTCAGTTTTTATTATTGTAATAGGAAATTCTCAATAATCTGGTTCTCTCTTTGAGAAAGCAAAAGTCAAATGTACGCATTCTGGCCCTATTCATGTAGGCTGAATTCTGGAAAATGGAAAATGGTTATCGTTATGAATTTGTGCAAAAATGTATCAATGGTACAAAACCGTTAGAAAACTGAACCATTCAACTGTTTGAAAACACCGTTACGAAAAATACACTGAAAAAACCTGTTGATTTGCAAAATTCCAATAGGACATACAATAAGAAAACTATCAACTTGGAGAGGACAATTATCTTAAAGACCCAGAGAAATTTTTTCCAAGGTACATCGCTGAGATTGAAAATTTAGTAGGGTTTTAGAATATGCTTTTTCAAAAACCAACCTTTAGTTTAGAAGATATTGTCCCAAAAAAAACCATTTTTAGACCTTGAAAACAGTTAACATTTTTATTTCAAAAGATGACATAAATGAATTCTATGGGTATGATTTCTCTTCCATCTCTGTAAGTGGTTTTTCAAAAATACGTATATTTTTATGGAAATTTTAATATTTTTTCGAAAACGAGTCTTTTTTAAATAGCCAAAACTTCTCAATAAATTGTTGTAGCTTTATAAGTCATAGTTTATTCGAAAGAATATTAGTTCTTCTTTCAAAAGAGTGGTCAATAAACTATTTTTAGTTTCTTTAAAACATAATTATGGCTTGAGAAAGTAACCTGTCCCATATATGACCCCCTAAGGCTTAAAGGGTTAAGAAAGATACAGCGCTGACCAGTGACTTCTATTTTTTAAACGTTGAAAATAAAAAAATCTAGCCAATCGATAAAGCTTAGATTTTGGAGATCAGAGTAATTTTAGGTCATTATATATTACCTTATAAAAGGATCGAGATGGTTGAAAATTTCAATTTCATGTTACATTCATCATAAATTTAGACAGGATCTACTCGACCCTCCCCCTCTTTTCACAATGTATGAGAAATAAATCTAGAAAAATACAAATCTTATACACAAAACTTGAATAATTTCGAAATAAGCTAGAATGATGGGCTTAATTTCATTTATAAATTAGCCTTGAAAATCTCAAAAGCTTCAGAAACCATGCTAGAAAAAAATCGATCGAGTTTTCTTAATTTACGTATTCCATTTAGTGATTTTTCCTGGAGGAACTAAATCTAACCTTTTCTTCAATGTTACTATTTATTGAACAGTTTTGGGTGGTTTTATAGCTTAAATATTATTCTAATTTTTCTTGACTTGTTCTATAATTTACGAAAATTGCAAATTTAACTTCAACTTTTATGATTTTCAGAGAGACACTACTGCTGAACCCTTGAGAAATGTAAATTTTAAGTTAGTATAAATTGTTACTACTTTTTTATTTAAGGGGATTTTCGGACGTATTTGAAAATTTACGTGAATATTTCATTTGTAATTAGTAATGACTCAAAGGCCTCAAAAATAGTACCAAAAAAAATAAAAAAATATTATCCCATAAATTGATAAATCAGTAGAGAAAAATACTTTCAAGAAAATTTAAGGGATTTTGAGTGAAAAAATAGTTTTCTACCGTAAATTGTTGCAGAATTTTAAGCCAATTTTGTGTCAACAAAATTTCTGAATTTTGTTCAAATTTTTTTCATGATAGAAAATGAAGCCTTAGGAAATTCCTTGTATTCGGGAATTTTTGTTTTTTATTGATTTATGATTCCTAATTAAACCAAAAGTTTAAAAATAATAATTTATATGAAACCTTAGAAATCTCAAAGGCTATAGAAAAATAGCTCTCTTAATCGTCAGTATGAGAGCTACTACTTTATTGGGACCGACTCTAGTGAAACATTTTCTTAAACGGATTTTATTCAGATCTAATTACCAAGGTGATAAATTGATTATATTATAATATATACTAATATATGATAATTATAATTATCATTGATTACTTACGTCGCCAAATTTTTCTCATTATTTATGTAAATTTGAATTAATGACACACCACAATTGGATCCTACTTAGTTTCTCTACAACCTAAAAATATTATCATTATTCTCTTAATATTATGAAAGCTTGAACTAAAGCTGATAAGCCTAAGAAAGAGAGGAGTGTCTAAGGTTAGTTACAGGCAAGAAACGGATGGAACAGAGCGTGCTATTCTAACCCTTAAAGTTCCACAGTGATACTTCCATCACACGTCATTTTAGCAACTCATTATTATTTATTGAAGCCTCAGAAAATATTTCAATTACCACCCATTCGATTGGAAATTTATTAATCTCCTGGAATACGCAAACATTTTAGCTCTATCATTCGTCAAACTCGCGCTTTGGATAAAAAATGGGTCATTTTTGATCGATAACTTCTGAATCAAAAATCATTGCGTTAAAACAACAGTAGATTCATAATCATCATATTCACAAAATATAGGATAGACAAAAGATTGAATCCGAGTCATGAAAAAACATTCTCTGGGACTAAGGGTTGAATGGAAATCTAAGATTTTTTCATAGATAGCTAATCTCAAAAATTGATGTATATTGTACAATTTGAATTTTGTAATATCAGAACAAAATTTAAAGCATATAGTTCAGAGCGTTTGGAGTGGCCGAAATTGATAAATCTTATCCCGTATAAAACTACAGTGAATTCTCTAATAATTGTACTTAGGATCAAATAAGAGCTTCTAGATTATTTTTTAATAAATAAATTAATTTTTTGAACCATCAATCGTTTTATTTTACTTTGATAAGAAACCTTATAATAAAGATTTTGGATAAAAATATGATCTGGATTTCACGATCAAAACACCTGTGATCAAATAGACATTTAATTTCCCTGTATATAAAAACTATTTACAGAACTACTATCAAGTATGATACTAAAAATAATAATTATTATTTTTCATTTTATAATTTTTGTTATTATAAGATACTCGCAAATAATTAAGCAAAAGTTTGAGCAATTGTCGCAACAAGGATTAAATTCACTATTTTATAACACTTAAAATTTAAAAAATTTGAAAGTGAGCTGGAACAAAAAATTGGTATGGTTCTCCCCGAATTTAACCCTTGAGGTCCCACAGTGAGACTTCCATCACACGTCATTTTAGCAACTCATTATTATTCATTGAAGCCTCAGAAAATACTTCGTTTACCACCCATTCGATTGGAAATTTATTAATCTCCTGGAATACGCAAATATCTTAGCTCTATCATTCGTCAAACTCGCGCTATATTAATTCAGAGAGAGTTGATTTTTTTCAATAAATTAATTTTTGTTTAAAAAGGTTTTTTTGAAAACCTACTTCCCAGGGTCATAGATAAAAAGTAAGATAACTTTTATCGTGGAATCATACCTCTAGAATTCAGAGATGCAATCGCCTGAACTCTATCTGCTAAAGCTACAAAAATAACCTGTTTTTGGATCAAAAACTGACCCATTCTCTGATCGATAACTTCTGAACCAAAAATAATTGCATTAAAACAACTCTAGATTCGTAATCAGCGTATTCACAAACCATTAGATTGACAAAAGATTGAATCCGAGTCATGAAAAAACATTCGTTGGAACTTTGAGAGTTAACATGTCTCGTCAAATACTTTATCAGGCTTAATATTATTGCAAATATAAGGTTCTTTTTGTTGTTACTAGCTAAATGAAGCTTTTAAAAGTTTAATGGTTTAAGCTTCACTGTGATGGCCACAACTAATTGAAAATAAAATAAACAATGTTTATTAAACATCCAACATATAATTAGTCATAGGTACATTTACGTACATATAATTTCTGATATTTAAACTCAGATTTCAATTTTTCTCGTTGTTCGTTCAATATCGGGCACTTAGGTAAATATCTTCAATTAAGATATATATAAACCTAATTGACATGAAGATAAGAATTTCCTGTTTTTACATTTTTATCCAGAAAGTCTAGCAGTTCAGACCATTATAATTCTAAAAATGTATAAATTTAATGATGAAAAATACATGGTGTATTCGAGGTGTACAAAAAGGGCAGAGAGGAATATTTAAGACGAATCTAGCAGTTCAGACAATTCAAGCTCCAACATATATATCTTACTGATACAGTAGCTCTAGTGACTAACCTCAAATGACTAACTCAATGAAACTTACAATAAATTTCACACATTCAAAGACCAAGCGAGAACTTATACTAAACCAAGTTGACATGAAGATGAGAATTTCCTGTTTTTACATTTTTATCCAGAAAGTCAGGAAAAAATTTATTTTTTGGATTCTACTATGAAATGAGCTGATTAGTTTTCAAAACAAAAAAATTTCCGAAAAAAATTTAATCAGACCAAAATTAAGCCGTTTTTTCAGAAATGTTTCAAATTTCCACTTTTTCAACTTTCAAATCCAAAATTTTTATCGATTTCAAAGATTTGAAGCAGTTAAATATTGATATTCAGGATCAACATTAGACGAAGATTTCGAATTTGGCCGTAGAATTTGAGAGAAAATTACTTTTTCCAAGAAAAAGTTCAATCTCTATATTCTGGATCGAAAAATTCAAATGGTTTGATTTCTCACCGTAATGACGAATTTCTGTGAATTCCTGCAGGCGAATTCGAAATCTCTGCCCTTTTTGTACACCTCGAATACACCATGTATTTTTCATCATTAAATTTATACATTATTAGAATTATAATGGTCTGAACTGCTAGATTCGTCTTAAGACCATTCTAGCTAGCTAGATTGGTCTGAAATATTTAATATTTATTCCTCATCATCCACATTCCATCATTAAATTTATACATTTTTAGAATTATATTGTATTTAATTTTACATGCCCGATCAGAATGGCATTTAGAATTACAGAGAATATTCTTCTTCCTGCATAGACACCTTCTAGAATCACAGCCACACGTATAATTACACTTCGAAAATCCTTGTCCTCCTGATCGAGACTGACAGGTACTGGCTGAGCGTATAGAGTGGTCGGGTAGAGAGGTATAAATATTAAATATTTCAGACCAATCTAGCTAGCTAGAATGGTCTTAAGACGAATCTAGCAGTTTAGACCATTATAATTCTAAAAATGTATAAATTTAATGATGAAAAATACATGGTGTATTCGAGGTGTACAAAAAGGGCAGAGAGGAATATTTAAGACGAATCTAGCTAGCTAGAATGGTCTTGAGACGAATCTAGCAGTTCAGACCATTCTAGCTCCATTATGGTCATTTCTTTTCTTCTACCATGGTTTCTCAATCAAATTTTTTTTTCATTAAGGCTGTTAAAAAAAGAATAATTTGTAAAGATCACAAAATATTTTGTATCTTTGTATAAAATGGAATTTTTGAATACTTTTCAAAACTTTCGAGTCCAAATGAGAAAGAAGAAATTCAATTGGACGAAAGTTGGAATAATTAAAAATCAACCAATGAGAGAACAGTTTGAATTTAACTTGATAAATTCACATACCTTTTGTATATGTAGCAATCTCCACCCCTTTGTTTTGTTCATCCCATGGGATTTGTTCATCACCTTCAATTTATTTATTAGTCTTCATCAATTCCATACTTTTTCAATAACAGAATAATAATAAGGTAAAATCTAGCCTCACTTGATACATCTTGAATAAGTCTTGCTATCGAAAAGATATATCCAAGAGGAATCATTAGAGAAAGTTTTTCCATTATATAACAAGAGAGATATTATCATGTCCAAGACTTTATTATTCATTAAAATAATAAATTTACTAATCTTTCTCCGAGAACTTTTATCTGATGAATATCATGTTGTATTTGAAGGACCATGTCGTAATCAATCAGTTGACTTTTGTCACAAGAAGGTGCCCAACAGTTTTTGCTACGCGAATAAAGATGAATGTTTCTGTTCAAGAGGTTACGTATCCCTTAGAGAATCTTCTGGAATTGTATGTAAAAAATGTAAGTCTATCAATTACTTTACAGCTTACATGATCGTATTTAAAAAAAAAACATGACTCAGAAATGGGTTTCAGTAATTTTAGATAATTTTATCAAATAAAACAAATTTAATTCAAGCTTGCAAAGTTATTTATAAATTTCCAACTTTATTTAATGTTTTAATCAGCTACATTATATTGAAGAATACGCACGTATTTATCCCAGAATATATTCTACAGATTTGACTTATTGTCATAAAGTAAAGTTTAAAAAAATGAAGTTTAATTTAACTTTTACGTGATGTTAATAAATTTTATTTTAGTAGTAGAATTAAAAACTATACATAATATTTGAAGAAAACAAGTATTTTCTTCCTATAATCTGCCATCATCATTCTGGGACATTTTTTGTCAATTCATTCGCCTTATATTTTCCATAATTTTTCGTCATCTAAATTTGTGACATTGATCTTACTATTGATCATTGATCAATGATCATTCTTATTGAATTGCACTGATTTTGTGAGATTTGCCAAATGTATGGGCGATTATTCAAAGTCGGAAATACACCAAACTAGAAAATGTATTATCTGAAAAATAATCGATCGAAATATTTCTACCTGATTACTCATGAGTACGACCATTAATTTTCAAAAATATTTTTAGAACCTCATGTGTTCTGAAGCACCAAATAAGGCTTGAACTTCACAATAAAATAATAAAATTTGTATTTTGACTAATATCACTATGCTCTTGCCTGTAAACCTTTTTCCAATAATCTAGCTCCATTAATAAGCGAAATATTTTTTTTTCGTTCTATTTCAATAAAAATAACTCAATCCGATGCAGAATGAAAAGTTTTTTTCACTTGTCCAAATTTTATGCATTAATATCATAATGGGTGAAAACTAGACGAGTTCAAAGTTGAAATGATCGGGATTTTCGTTTTCGAATGAAAATCGATAAAATTCCATTTTTAGTACTCATTTATTAGTAATAACTAGGGTCCGCAGAAATGCTAATTTTACTATTTTTGATATTTTGTTCAGAATCTTCTGAAACGCATAAAAATTCATGTTAGACTTCCTCAAAATGTTTAGTTCAAAAGATAATTTTGCTATTTTTTGCTATTTGTAACCAAGTGCTATGTTTTTTTAGTTGATATGCTATTTTTTGCTAATTCTCAAGCCCCTCAGTTTCAAAGAAAGATAAGATAAACAGCTAATAATACTTTTTTCATCCTCACTATTATCATCAAAAGTTTCTGATTGGTTAAATTGATTAATTGTTGAATTGATATTTTATGTGTTTTTTGTCTTCATTATCAGTTTTTAATTCAACTTGAAACATGGTGATACCTGGTAGCACTAAAAATGTTTTCTCAAATTTTCAAAACATTTTCACAATTGATACAAGTCAGGAAGATTACTTATATTGTATAATATGTGATTCCTCATTCAAAGCAAATAAAAAGTATAATCTGACAAAGCATTTGTCGAGCACAAAGCATCAACTATCAGCAGAACGTACAGCCAAAAACAATAAATTGAATTTCACTAAGAAAAATTTTCCATTTAAAGTAAAAAATTTAATAAATCTTATTTTATTAACATTGCTATTTTTATTAATTTAAAGTGCTAATTTTAGATAAAAATTGCTATTTTTTCTCTAAATTTTGCTATTTTGTTGCGGACCCTAGTAATAACTTACTTAAGCAGGTCTCAACAGGTCTAAACAAATCCGAAATATTCCAAAAAGTCTCAAGAGAGTTATCTAAAAATAAAACCGAAATTATTGATATTAAGTTTTTGTCTGCTTATTAGTAAATGGGAAATTCAATATAAAATCCATTTAGAAGCGACTAGGTTTATTAGATCAGTCATTCTTGGGTAGAGTTATCTTGAGACGTTATTTAGTCAATTTATTGTAACTAGCTTCATATTTTTTTCTTAATTTTTCAGTGTTGACAAACCTGAAATGTCGAGTTGACAGTGAATGTACACATGTTCAGAATAGTACCTGTCATCCAGGAGCAGGTGCTTGTACCTGCCCTGGTGGAACACAGTTTAATGAACAAGAGAATTCCTGCAGTAAGTTTGAACTTGCTAGAAAGGAGCCCTATGCGATGCATAGTATGCATTTTTAACTTTTCTATATCTTGATAGAAAACCAAATATCTGGAACATTATTTTGTGATCGATGTGAGAGGAAAAATTTTAGCTGCTTTAGGAATTCTAATGTCAAACCGATTAAGGAAACAGACGAGGTCCTTCAATCTGATCTTGGACTTGTTAATCTGGAAAACATTCTCGAGAGGTAATTTCTTTTGAATCTCATTATGAAGTTAAAAAATTTAGCCTGAAGAAAAATTTGAACGTTATTTGCGTGCGTCAAGATTACACTTTTTCACCTTTTGAGCTCAAACTCATCTATTTGGGAATTATTGAAGGAAATTGAAAATTTTGTATTTTCCAATCATCTTGAAGGATATCGGCCCAAAATTAGAAGTTTTCTTGAAAATGCCTAACTCTTGCGAACCCTTTTGGTCAAATTGCAGTTTGAATTCTATGTTTATGATTACTCGGTAATAGCTATTTCATTGTTCATTTATTATCTTGAGAAATGGGTTTTCAAAAAATATAATATCTCGAAACTAATCAACCTTCTATGAAAGAGTAAATCATTTATCATTCGAGAATATTCTAAGGCCTATCTGATTAATAATAAAATTTTGCTAAAATTATTCATGATAGAGATTATCAAGTGTGGCAATTAAGGATAAATTTAATTAAAATTTCTCTTACAGCTCAGATTACGGATGCTTTTGTCCAAAAGGGACAGGAATGCCACTCAACATACGCTGGCCCCAAGAAAAATATGGAATGCTCAACTTGAAGAAAGACGATACAAAAATGATCCTATCGCCAGCGTTTATTCCCGAAGAGTTCTTTTGTAGAGCTATTCTTGGTGAGTTTATTTGACATAATTAAAATGTATTAAAGTTTCAAGACACTAGTAATCAAACTGTTATGAATAAAATAAAATTTGATTCGTGATTCATTTACCAATTATTATTACTAGCTGTTGGAATTTTAATTAACATTTGACCTTATAATTTGAAAATAAACTATGTCAAAAATCTTATTTATCAATTCATCAAATATTTTACCAGATGCTCTCAGAGTTCTTTTAATATTCTAAAAGAGTGTTCGATGATTCATGGTACTTTTAAAGGATGGAAAAATCTTTTTGTTATTTTTCCATGAATTAGCTGTTATTAGTTATTTTTCTTTACAAGGTTCAAGACTCAAGTGCAAATTTAAATACTTGATAACCAAATATTGATTTTTCAATCTTGTTTAGAAAATTAATAGATTTTCACACCAAGCTTATGATGGCGACACAACTTTCAATCTCTTTTACTATCTTTTTACACGTTGCAATCTTGATTCTATTTGTGGTTCAGAAAATTATTTGGGCTTTTTAGTAATCAGTAGGTAGGGATACAAATTAATAAATCACGATGATCCGAGATCAGTTAAAATTTTATGGTTTTTTGTCTGTTGGTGATCCTGACACCTTGAAATCAAAAAAAATTTTCAACTCAGAGTTTAAAAATCTGAAAAAATTGCGCCAAATCGAAAATTTAAATGTCTTAAATCAGTGAAACAATGAATCCTCTGAAAATGTTAAGAACTTGTTGAAAAAATTGATATCATAAACTTCCAAATTCAGCTAGAATATCTGTACTTCATTCTTTTTGGTTGAGTCAACGTTAATTTTATTTGAAATTAATGGTAACATTTAATAAATCGATCCAGGTCACAGAATGAAAAAAAGCAATAATTAGGATTGAATGACATTGCAAAAATATTTTCCCATCTTCAGCCTTGAGGGAGAAGAGCTCTGTAAAACTACTATATTACTCTGAATAATTTCTTTCACACATTGATATGTAGCATTTTCTGACACACCTAACCAACACTTCTCAATTGTAATTTGTTGCCTTTTTTCCCCTCATCTATGCCAGTGTTCTTTGTGAATTATGAAGAATATAATATTCAATTCATTCTACAATAGATTTGAGAAAAAAAAAACAACACTGAGGTCAATAAGAGAAAAATAATACTCTATCACTAACATCATCACATCTAAAGCTTGAATCTTACAATGATTTTCACAATTATATATTAGAATGAACTCAATTGCTAATACTCTGAGGTTTTTCATCTTGATCCTTAATGAAATAATCTAATTCTATTACTTGGAAAACTATTTGAAGTGGCTGTCAGTAAGATTAGTAGAATCAATCTCTCTAAATTAAACTTTTTCAACTCTTCAAGAGTGTTTTTTTTATCAGAGAGATGTGCTTTGAATTTCATTCTTAAAATACCTATTCAGAATCATAATTCTAACCAAGTAATTCTTCAGGGAGCTGTTTCGGCATAGATTGACTATAACGTTGTCCGCTTGCTACCTAACTTGATGTTGTCTTCTGGCTTGTATTTTTTTTGAACTGAGTTGAAAATTTTTGTTGATTTAATTGTGAGAGAGTGATCAAAAGTTGATCACAGTTAGTCAAAGAAATTAAATATGCTCAGTCTGGTATTGAGAATCGGCCCATTATCGTGTCAAAATCAAATTTTGATCGTTTTCCATACTTGAAAGTCGATGAAATTTGATATTTCAAGATCCCTGAAAAATGACGAATTTATTAAAATTTTTATGATGATGATCGGTTTTTTTGTCTTAATGTGATCCTAAAATCCAACTTTTGATCACTCTTTCACATTGAAATCAGCAAAAATTTTCAACTAAAAGTTCAAAAAAATGGGAATTAGGCGCTACTCAAGATTTCAAATTTGCCGTATTTTCCTTAAAAATTGATTTTTTCTAAATTTTTTTTCTCCGTTACGTGAAAGAGAGCCTCATGAATTAGATTCCAAAAAAGCTTGATAAAACTCGGTTTCTTGATGAAAGAATTAAGAATTTTATAAAAATCATAAATTCCCATCATCATATTAAACATTTGTATATCTTCAAATTACTTTGATAGCTGACATTGGAGATTACTGTAACTCAGTTGATATTCTATGTCGGGGAAAGAATACAGTCTGTCAGGTAACACCTTCAGACTCGCACAAGATTGTCAAGACATGTCAATGTCGAGAGAACTATGTTCCTGTATATCAAGAGTTCCTTGAATATCACGAGTGTGGTAAGTTCTTTTAATCATTGAAGAAAATTTTTAATCCTTAAAATAACACTCGAAAATAATTTAACAAATCGTAAGACACTTGTTATCTAAAAATCTAATTAAGTATATTTTTAGATTATAAAATCTTGAATAAATTTTACTTTCTAAGGAAATATTTTTTTTTCAAGAAGATATTTGAACCAATGATAGTCTATTCATTAGTTAAATTTGAGTTTTCTCTTTATGGATTGGACCCTTAAAAAATCTTTTCCAGTTGCCGTTAAAGTGAACCAGTTAGAATGCTTTAAATGCCAGCAGAGTGGTGGCCATTGCGTGGATCAAGACGGTGACGAATTGGCTGATTCTTGTATTTGTCCAAGACTCAGCGGAACTCCGACTGGCTTAGAGCTTAATCCTTTGCATGTAAATAGTTACTATTTTGATATGAATGATCCTATCCTTACGTGTACAAAGAAACTAAGTGAGTTCAAATAAATGTTTTCTTTGAAATAAAAGAAATTATCGACGCCTATGCTAATTTTATAATCTGTGAAAAATCCTTGACCTTCTTTCTAAAAGGTCTAAAATATGCTGACTTTGGTTATTGTATTTTTAATTAATTTTTTTAAAGATGGCTTAAAATTCTCCATAAAAATTGTCAGACTTTCATTTATGCTTACGATTACAAATAAAGTCAGATCTTGATATGAATAATCGAATATTGACACCTGTTAGTCTTGATATTACTGCATATAAACTGTCTTGAATGAATCATCATTTTTGCCTAAGATCATAAATTTCTTGGTCAATTTTCTCATTTTAAAAGTTGTTCTCAATTGGAAAAGGGCAGAGCGCTTTACGCACGCAATCGTCACTTATCTAAAGGAAACAATTTGTTTCAAACAAAGATTCTCTTGGACATTTAACGCCCTTTTTAATTGTGATAGAGACATAATCAAAATGATGATTCTATTCACATCTCTCATGAGTTATGGAAGTCAAATGAATTGAGAAACGTTCTATTAAGAAGATTCTATTGTTCCCTACTGTTTCTGAAGATAAGAAAAATAAACTTCGACATATGGTTTATTGGTTAAAAGAATATTCACTTAATAATGAGAAATATTCCCCACAACTGATCTAAACCAATCGATATGAAGTCGGGAATGTATGATTTTTAAAGAAACCTCAATTTTTTCATCAAAAGCGTTTATATGAAAAAAATATTAAGGTAAACTTTTACGAATCTAAGTTTTCCTTAAGGGATTGGGATAACCTTTTTGATTTGAGATCTTTTATGTTCATAATTTTGTACCAAATAGTTCTTCAGGGAACTGTTCGGCATAGATTAACTATACAAGCCAAAAGACAACATAGCCAGGTAGAAAGAGAGCAACGTTATAGTCAATCTATCATGTGTAAGTTTTGCTACACAAAATCTCTTCTTTACTCTTATCTTCATTTGATAATGAGACCTTTTATTTTCAATAAAGTTTAACCTTTTATCTGTGAGATAAACGTTTGAGCTGAAGAATCAACTGTTTTCTGCTTCTAGTTTCCTTTGTGATCAGCTGATATCAAATTTGGTCGTTGAAACGGATTCTGCTGAGGTGCATTGAGTTGGTCTGCTGCCTTAAGATCAGTTTGAACTTTATAAAAACCTCTCATCATTTTAAGTTTATTATCACATGATTTAATTCCAGTTTAATATTTTCAGTTCCCCAAAAAAAAGATTTAAAAGCGGGGCGGTTAAAAGAAGGTTTTTTCAGGATCAAAATTTGACAAGAAAACCGATTGTTACCATTAAGTTTTTGAGAAGAACATCCATTTTTGACAGATTAGCTATCTTCTAAACTATTGCATATTTTTAATTTACAGTTATTGTTTTACGTTAAAGTTATTCTTTTTACACAAGGCCTTAGCAAGTAGGTTTTCAAAACAACGTTCTAAATATTTTTTAAAATATTTGACTGCATTCTCAAAACTTTCCCCTTCTTCAAGATACTTTGGTTAGCATTAGTGCAAAGCTATCTTTATAAATTGTACATATTTTTGTAGTTTGATGAATTTTCTTTAAATATTTTTTCAAATATGCGTATCTTTCAGTTTGAATTATCGCGCAAGAAAGTGTTGTGTTCCACTGGAGGAACACTGAAACATGATGGGTTACACTGGAAAATATCGACTGAATTAAAATCATTAAAATATTACTCGGGCATCTTTCGATTTTCGGTTATTTTTAATCTCTCAATAATGGAATGACGTGTAAAATATAAAAATAAATGCATTAAATTGATTAATAATAATATATATTTTAGATTGCCTGATATTTTCTTTATCAAATACATTCCTGGTATTTTATCCCTACTCGATACATTTCAATCATGTAGTGTATTAAATTTTCCATCTTGTTCATGACTGATTCATTATTTTTAATCGTAACGGATTAGTAGTTGTGTTACTCTTTTTTTGTATGCTCATCTATGAATGTACCTAATTAATTAAACGAAAAGAGAAATTTTCCATTGTGAAAGAAAATGAGAGAACCGAATATATTTTTTATGCCATAAATGTTAAACAATGATAAACAATAGTCTGAACTTATGAATGGTAAATTTTCCTCTTTCGACATGACAAATAAACCAAGCATGAATTACTGTAGTATTTCGTACATGCTTTCTTCAATACATGAAGAGAGAATTCTTATGTCACTCAAATTCTATTGGCTGATCAGATTTCTTTTATCAAATCCCGACTAACTACCAAACTAAATAACAAATATCTAGCACATTCATTAAGCTAGCCAAACTTTTTCTTTTTTGTTAGAAGAGTTTATTTCAAGAGCTGATCTTGTATGAATGATACCTATTTTTAATTTGAAGGGAAAAAAAATTTTTACGAAGAATATATTCATTTTTAAAATTTCGATTTGGTGCCAAATTCCTATTTTCTTGCATTTTGAGCTAAAAAAATTTTTGATTGGTAAAAACCACAATAGCCAAAAGGTCAGTATTAGAGAAGGAAACAAGATATTGTTATTATGTTTTTGCCCAACGGTTTTTAACTGATATTTGATAGTCGAAATTTCATTGAGTTGGGAAAATGATCAAGATATAGAAATTCAACTTCCAGTCGATGAAGAGGTGAATCATTCGATCGGATTTGGCATAATTGATTTTTATGTCTAATTCTGATCCAGAAAAACCTTTTTTTACTATCCTCTCACTTTCAAATCAATGAAAATTTTCAGCTCAAAGTTTAATAAAATGAGATTTCCGCGCCAAATTGAGATTTAAAAAACAAAAGTTTTCGTCAGAATGTTTTTTCTTCAAATAGTAAAAGAAGGTATCATGATCTGATGGTTTTTAAAAATCCTTAGGATATTTTAGTTCTTAAAATTGAGTTTTTCGTAAAAAACATAGATTCCCCACTTGAATTAGCTTTATGTTCCTTTCATAATTCTGAATCAAATAATTCTTGAGGGACATTTGGGCATAGATTTTCCAAAATTCTTTTGATCTGCTGGCTTATATTGGACTTTTTTCTAATTGTTCTTGCCAATGAAAGCCAAAAGCAAACATAATTAAGCAGTATATCTCTTTCTTGATTCTCTTATCCAATGATAAATTCAATTTATTTAAATTTTAGTTCAAGTTGAATGCAGTCAGCGACACTTAAAGGTTTGCTACACCATTGCTGAAAGTAAGCACGAAGTTTCTAGCTTAACTGATAAACTTGTCAAAAATGAAGCCGTAGCATTTCTGGGCAATACCAATTTTCTACATACAATAAATAAGATGGATTTTTATCAAAGTTCATGCAATCTTCAGCCTGCCTTCAATTTAACACATTCAGTGGATAAAACTTTTTGTAAAATACTCGAATTCCCTGTCAGCTCACAAAATCAATTGCCGTGTCATTTTTTGAAACTCATCAATGAAGTAAGTAGTTCGAATTTCTAGCAAATTTTTGTAATGAAATGAAAATGAAAACTAATGAAAAGAAATATTTTATATTTTGAATTAAATCAAAATACTTGAAAGTAAAACTGAATTAAGAAAAAAAAATTTTACTTTTCTGGTTATTTCAAGCCTCTCATTGATCTGGTCTGATTTGAGCATGAGTAAAATTTCCTCAAAAATTCTGATTTTTCAGTTTAGAAATCTCTAACTCGTAAAATAAACTTTTTGTGAAAATATTATTAAAAAATTATTTCCATCCTTGTTTTTGATCTGATCTTGATCGAAAAAAGTTTTTTTTTTCCTAAATTAATCTTTATCAACCCCTCTTTTCGAGGTATCATTTATTTAGTAAGTAGTAGAAAAAATAACTAAGAAATTCGTATTTTTAACGTGTGCATCAAATTTAAAGCAAAGACTTTTTCCAGAATAGCTTTAGTTAGTTTGTCTAGCAAAATAACACCCTTCTCCTGTATACTCTATAAAATTTTGACAGCATGTTAATCAGATTGAAATAAAAGCATCTCCCTTGACTATAGTCTGACTGAGGAAATTACACTGGCTAGTGCTCTCGAGAATAGCAGAGAAGCATGGAATGATGTTACAGTTTCTACAATTCGAAACTGCTTTCGACATTCTAGAGGCTTGATAAATTTTCAATAAATCTGTAAAACCAGTAAACAGATTGAATAATGTTATTGTTTGTTTAAGGGGTTAAGATTGACAAGCCCATTTTTGAGGTGAAGAAAAATAAAAATTGAGAGATGAGAATAAAAATTGAGTAAAATCATCAAAAAATTGCGCGACTTTGAGTTAAAATATTATTGTTATGTGGGCTCTTGGATAGCTAGTTTATGGTACAGATGGGATGAGAAAAATAAGATCTATCGATTAGTACTTGTTGTAATCAAATCTAAAATTTAACGAACCTTTTGATATGATATGTCTACTCATAAGTAATAAGGTAATGGTGAAATTTATTTTGAGAGTAGAAAAATAGGTGATAAAAATTGATCGGCAAATCGGAATACTGACTGTAAAAAGGTTCTGAAAATTTCAAAAAAATTTTTTGAATTTTAGGTCTTATTTCAGCTCTAAAATTTTTATCATTGCTCACATTATGATTCTAAAGAGAAAAAAATAATGAGCAAAATATTAGGACTGGCGCAGGAGAGGTTCCTTACATTTGCATTCGTGAAAATAGCTGAAATGCTTTGAAAATTAGGGAAAACGTCTCAAAAATAACCGAAAACGGGGGGAAACTTGGCTCTTTTTATTTTTTAAGATTTGAATGAAATTTTCACTCTGTTCAAATAGTAGTTAAACCTGCTACTCGGTTTCAAGATTATTTTATTCTCAAGAATCTTTTACTAGCAACAAGGTTAACGGTAACATTTTCATAAATATTATTGCAATCAGTTTCAAAAATATGTCAAACCTAATACGGAACCCAAAAATTTCCAAAGAACTACAAAGTTCATTTGTAGGTAGCTAGACTAATTTTTGCTTTTAGAATGCCTAAAAATGGGATTTCAGTTCGATAATATCAATATCTAAGAAAACTTTGAACAAAACTCAACCATTGAATGAGTTGTACGGCCAAGCAGTTTGTCCAAAATTGGTTTCTTAAAAACTATTTCTATTTCATTCATTCTTACTTCTAGAATTCCCATATGATAATTGGTGTAATGGAAATTTGGCATGACTCAAGACTATGGAATCCGTCAAGAGATTTATTAATCGATATAACCTGTCAGTTGGATGAAAAAGAACCAGATAAAATAGTCAACGGCCGTTCAGATATAAGGTAAGAGGTTTTACACTGTTTCCAAAACCCCTTAATAACCCTAAATCGTAAAACTAGATTTAATTGTAATATAACCAACCTTATTCCAAAGCCTCTTCAAGACGTTTTGATAAGACACTTGGTAATCTGAACTCTTTTGAATTTTATCTAAAAACTTTTTTTTCAAATCGGTGAAGTGTGTCTTTTAAAACCTTGATGAAAAAAAATGAGTTTTTTGTAAAAATTATAAATTCCAAAATACATCGAGAATGGCTGCATTTAATTTTTTGCTGAGAAGAATTACTAGTATAGAATTTACTCTTGTCCTAAAGAGGTAAAATTTGAAAACCTATTAGCTGATTTTTTAAAGCCACACACATTATATGTCGTACATATATTTATGCTAACGAAGCTAGCAGAACAAAGTGTGCGTGTGGCTTTGCAAGAACTATTTTCTGATCATGCAGAAATGGTAACATTTTTATCGAAAAAAAGTGTCTGTAGAAGTGTGATTAACGATTTCCTTATCGAAATTCCAAATTATTTAGACGAATACATGATTGGAAGCCAAGAATAATATTTCGATCGGAAATGTTCAAAACTAGGGATAATAAAACTAATTAATGTGAAGTTGGGAATCTAATTTTTACAAAATATTTAAATGTTTTCATCAAGAATTTCAATATTTTAAAGAATTTTTGGAAGAAAGATCATGTTACCTACTTTTTAAATTTTAATATGATCATTTTATAAATTTCAATTTGGCGCCAAAAGATTTTATTGATTTGAAAGTGAGAGGGTAGTAAAAAAGGGTTTTCTGGATCAGAATTAATCATGAAAATCAATTATGCCAAATCCGATTGAATGATTCATCTCTTCATCGATATCAATGAATTTTCGACTATCAAAGATGTTTCATAAAGTTAATGGCAATATCCGGCTTCCTTGTTTAATCCTGATCCT
This sequence comes from Gyrodactylus bullatarudis, assembly GCA_012064415.1. Classification (NCBI taxonomy): domain Eukaryota; kingdom Metazoa; phylum Platyhelminthes; class Monogenea; order Gyrodactylidea; family Gyrodactylidae; genus Gyrodactylus; species Gyrodactylus bullatarudis. The sequence continues at coordinate 142,979 of SSNU01000063.1, read as the reverse complement.
GAAAAACCTCTTTTGACCGACCCCCGATTTTCAAATCAATAAAGATTTTCAGTTCAATGTTCGTGAAAACGGGTATTTGATGTTGAATCGAAATTTGTAAAATGAAAACATTTTTCGTAAAATTAGTTGTTTCAGAAAGTTTTTCTAAAATTGGCAAATGTTTAAAATCTCAGGTGATTTATTTTGATGGCTTGCATTTGATTTTCAGTTTTTCACTGTTTACGAATTCTTATCTTCAATTTTTACCTTATGATTCAAAAGTTTTTTGATAATCTGCAAATTTGATTTGAGAAATTTCAACTAGCTCTGAGAAAGGGTCTTGTTCAGGTATTATCGTTCGAAATAAAAGTTTATTTTCAATATTAAGAATGGTTAGGAACAAACTTTGGACGCATGTATCATATTACTTTAAAGAATAAACCTCATTTTATTTCAATTAAAGTTTTCAATTCAAAAAAATTAGTTTATCATCTGAGATTATTAGCTATATAACAAAAATAAGTCATTTAATATCAAGCCTCTGCTTATAATCAATAATTATTGATATTTGATCCAAAACAGTTGTATTCCAATGTAAGTAATTTTATTTTCTTTTGTTTTTTTGTAGAAAAATCTTCGATTGGAGTCGAGATCAGAGGAAGAATTTCGAAAATTCCTCAAACACAGAGATACAGGACAATTTTCAAATCAATGTCGAACTGATAGCAGTAGACAAAAATTTTAAGCCAATTTATTCAAATGACTTTCGGAGCAAAATATACCTTAGAGGAATTTATGATAATGCCAGGGGGGATTATCGCTATGCCAACGTTGAAGAGTGTCACTTAATTTTGAACTCAAACTTGTTCAATCAAAAATTATCCGCTCTATTCTTACTCAAGGGGTTAGTGCTCAAAAAAATAAAATTTGAATCCTTTGCCTTACTATACCTTTTAAACACGAAAATAAGACGTTACTAAATACAAAATAAGATACACGTAGATTCAAAATGAGAATATATGCTTGTGTTCAAAAGACATAATGTAATTACCCAGAATTTTATGTATGTTGGTATATGCAGATGTATTATTAATGGTATATGAAATACTTTTAACGCGTGCTATGATCAAAAAAAAATCCAATTCAAAATGAGAAAATTCTTTCAATTAAAACTTGTCAAAATTTATCAAAACTGGGAAATATTTCACATTTTGGGATGTAACCTCCTGTTCTTGAGAATTCAAGAATTTCTTCCTTTCTCCTATAAAGGTAAGTTTTATATGCTTCAATTTTTTCCATAGGATTTATTAGGTACGAAAATGGAGCCAGCCTTAGAATTTTAAAATTATCATCTTCATCTCCTCTCTCTTTGCAACTTAAGAAAACACGTTGTGAAAATAGACACATACAAACAAAAACTATTCTACGTTCTATGCAAGCCCCCTAATTTTCAACCAATCATAATTTAATTAGTATTTGACCTTAAAAATTTATCTTTGTAATACGTAATACTACCCCCCCCCCATTTTTACTGTCGCATTTTGAATCTCTTTTGGTCTCTTTTTGTACACTAAAAGTCCTAAAAATTGTATAAGTTTGACTCCCTCTACTCATGAGTATGTCCTGATAGTTTGTACTTAGTTTTTTCTTATTTTCGTCTGTAAAAGGTATAGAAAATCAAAGGCCATTTTTTGAGTTTTCGAGCTCTGTTCTCTGAAAATTAATGAACAGGCGATTCGAATATCGACAATGATTTTCGTTTGGTTCTAACCCGATAACTTTTGAGTAGGGCGGTCAAAATGTTTGGAATTTTTGTATTTTGCTAAGATTTTCATGAGAATTATGAAATTACAGTTATTTTACGAAATTAGTGGACAACTTTTCGTTATTAGAGGAGAAGTTGACAAAATTAGAGGTGCGATTATTATTATCAAAATTAGTGTTCATTTTAAGTGGAATTAAGGGGAATGCTTAAACAAAATTACTCGAGAGTTTTACAATATTTAGAGAATGAGATAATTGCAGTTTAGGATCTATTCGAATATAGTGGAGAATTTAGCAAAATTAGAAGACATTACTTATATTGTAAAATTATTTTTCGGATTTCATAATGAAAAAGGCCAAAGGTTGTAGAAATTTCTGAAAAATTCAATCTGACCAATCTGTTGATCTCGAATATCTGAATTTAACTGCTTCAAATCTTTGAAATCGATGAAAATTTTGGATTCAAAAGTTGAAAAAGTGGAAATTTGGTGCGAAATTCGAAAAACGGTCTAATTTTGGTCAAATTATTTTTTCAGAAAATTTTTTTTATTTCCAAAACGTATTGGCTATTTTATTATGGAATTCGAAAAAAAAAATTTTTCCTGACTTTCCAAAAAAAAATATTGATTTGTAAGATGCTTAAGAACATCAGTTTAGAGTTGAAAAAATTATTGAGTTTTTTGTAAAAAAAAAGTAAATCTCATCTTTATGTCAATTAGGTTTATTCAATTTGGAACTTTCAAATTACTAACTATATTAATTTTAGATATTCTCTGTACAGTGTGTCAAAGAGTCCATTTAAATTCTTGCCAGAATTTCATAAAAACCTGAAATTTATCCATCTTCTGAGTGAAGAGATATCCCTGATCGAATTAATTAACTATACCATGTACACGAATAACAAGACACTTTCAGAAGATTCTCAAATCTTATCCTCAATACAAAATGTTGAGATTCTTTGTGTTCTTCGTCTCTGTCGAGATCTATACTGGTGTCATTGGGTAAGTTTCTAGTGAAATTCAATATTTTCGAATGGTTTATTTCCTAATAAACTTGAGGAGTAAATTATAGAATTAAAAAACTGGTTCTTCATAGTTTTTCATTTGATAATAATAACCCTTGCCAATAGAATGATAGAAGAATGTTTTTGATGAAACCTGTCATGTAAAATTACTAATTCTTATGCAGAGAAAGTGATCAAGATTTCGAAAAAATAAGGCAATTTAGATTTCCTTTCAATTGGAATAGTTTACTAAGACATTATAAAAGGAATTTATTATTTTTTATTCACTATGAAATAACCGATAAGTTTTTAAAACTATAATTTTTTATTTTAAAAAAAAGTCCAGGAAAAATCCGAATTTGGTATCTCAGTTTCTTAATTTTTGGTCATTTTCTTTCGCAATATGTGAAAAATTCAGTTGGTCCCATGATATTAGCAAGTTTTTTCCAAGTCGTATGGTCAAATTAGAAATTTGAATATCCTTATTATCTTAATCGCTTCAAATTTCGCTAAAAAATTGAGATCTAAGTTTGAAAGTGTTGGAAATTGGGGCTTTTTTTAAATATCAAAAGAGGCCCAATTTTGGCTCGGTTGAATTTTTGTAATTTACAAGTAAAGAAAGGTCTTATCATTTGAGTATTTTTGGGTTGGTTGTTCTCAAAACTTAAACAACTCATCAAAATTTGAATATGGTATGTTCTCAGATGGAAGAAAAACATTTTTCTTTAAAAAACACAAACATAAAATGTATTTCCTACTTTCAATAGATATATTTAATGATGATATCATCTATCAATTAAAAATTCAATTTAAACAATTTCTAAATTGTATATATTTCAACAAAAGTAAAAGTAATATGTGCAATGGGGTATCCATAGTAATTTATTTAAAAATTTATTTATATTATCATGTTACACACACAGAATAAATACAAAAACATCAATGATATTAGACTTTTTAAATGGAATAACAATGAACTCTTGAAACAATACAGTGTAATTTAAACAATTGTTTCCATTTAGCCTGGTAGTCTTAAAGAAGAATTAAATGAAGCGATAGAGAGTTCAGTAAAAGACCCCAAGGTTTCTTTGAAAAGTCCCAATTACAAGACCGTGGTCAGGTCAACAAAGATTATCAGCCTCCAATTCGGTAGCCAGAAAAATTTATCAGCCACAATCGAACAATATTCCAATAATCTTCTCAGTAAGTTTTTTATAAGTCCCGGCACAGTTTTGATGAAGAAAAATTTTAATAAATATTTCATCCTTCAAAAATGACTATCTCAACCATGGTTCCCTGCTAAACAAACTTTCAAATTTCGAGTTGACGTCAAATTCCCGATTTGCGAGAAAAATTTTAGTGGAAGAGTGATCAGTAGGCAAGGGGGAAAATTTTTTTTCTCCTAACAACTAACAATTCTGATAAAATTTAGGATTCTCATAATGTTTTGCATATTTTTAAAGCGCGAAAGTCATTCTCCATTATGTCATTGCCCATTTTTCCAAATAATGGTGAAGCATTTTCGACACATACTTCAAAACAAAATAATACTTAGAATTGATAGTTCTATCAGAAAAGTTGGTACTAATAAGAGGTTAAAAATTTCACCCTACCCTAGTATATGTATTTTAGGATAAAAAAGCAATCTAATGATTCGCTTCATTATTTTTTAGGATTTGAATTTCGATAACTTGAAAATCGATCAAATTTCGATGATCCAAAACATAATTGCCAACTATGTTTAACTACGCTAATATCGGACCGCGTTTTTCGAACGCTCCCCAAATTGAAAATTTTATATATGTTCCAATTGCTTATCTCGAAAAACTTATTTACGAAAATAACGCTCTTAAATCAGGAACATATTCTAATCATTGCAAATCTTATGAAGCTTCAGACTTCACTAAACCAAGCTATGCACAAGTTTCAAGAATTCCTTCTACCTCTAGAATCAGACATAGTACTAATCAATCTCAGATGCTTCCACCAAACTCAATTTCAACATATGCCTCTTTGCCAAAGATTCCATTTAAACCTAAAACCCAACATAGTCTTATTGTCCATGGAATCCTCCAACAAAATTTTAACATTGCCGAAATTACTCAATTTATCAAGAAAACCATGCCTGAAATCAAACTTAAAATATCTTTCCATGATTCTAACCCTACTGTCTCTAAGCACTACTTCAAAATCTCATCATCTAAAAGAATTCCCCATGAGGCACTTACAATCGTCTACAATGAATTTGCATGCAAAGGAATCAACCATTAGAAAAAAGAAAAAAAAATACCTACTATCAATACTCAACCCTCATCACAAACCACAAATACTCCCTTAATAACTGGAACAACTTCTAAGACCTCTAATAATCAGATGACCAAACTATCGATTCCACCTCAAAACAACGCAGCAACGACCCTCAAAAATCCTTTCACTTTTGCTGATACAAGTGGACCCACCCCAAATTTCTCCAGTCCGTCAACCAAAACTGGCCTCCTCGCTAAACCAGATATACCTTCACCAAAAATTGTATCAATCCGCATCTCTAATCCTAAACTTAAAGTCACCCCACACATCCCAAAAAAACAGAAAGTCTCCAATGACTTAGCCTTTGACCAAAACATTCAATCGACATCGACAAATTTTCTCCGTACTCCGGGAAAGTCTCTGGATCAATAGCCAAATCTGACTTGAAATCTAAATACGAATTAACCTCAATAATCTTTTGGAACTGCAGATCTCTCCTGACATCACTATATGAACTAAGGAACTCTATAAATTACTACAAACCAATTCTGTGTATTTTAACTGAATCTTGGCTACATCCTAAAATCGATTCAAATACATTAAACATTCCAGACTACCATCTCATCAGAGCTGACCGTCTTACCAGAAGAAGAGGTGGAATAGCCATATACATCAACTCAAAAATCCAAATCATCAATCAGTTAAATTAAGACAATCAATCTTTCGAAGCTATTTTCCTAGAATTCATATTTGACTCCATAACCTATAACTGTGTCTCTATTTATAACCCTCCAAGCAACAAAAAAACAGAATATGAACTTACCAAATTTATTGAAAACAACATTAACAACAATAATAACTCTTCGTATGTGGAGACTTTAATATCCCGAACTATTCACCAATGAACGACACAGACAACCTACTCATTAGCTTTCTACAAAATTTAAAACTGGATCAATTAGTTTCACAACCCTCCCGAAACCAAAAATTCCTAGACCTTATGTTTACAAATGAAGGAACCATCCAGTTCCAGAAGACTATTCCAACTGAAACATCCGACCACAAACTACTCCTTTTCAATATAAATCAACGAAACCAAGATTTATATGATTACTCTAACCTACATTATGTTACTGATAGAGATAGATTTGTATCAGAATTATTCAAAAATGTAAACGCTTATCTAAGAACTCAACTTCATGCATTCCAACCCAACAGATTTTCGAAGCTTCTATCATCAGCGACCTAAAACAAAAACCTATCAAAGCTTGGAAGAAAATAAAATTCATATCTTTCAGAGAGAACAGATCTAAATTTTCTGCCAACTTCACTCCAGATGCAATTCAAGACCACTTCGCATCGACGTATTCGGACCCATCCAATATAACTAAATTCGATACCTCTTATCAGTATCCACCTATTATCAACGCTCAATCCCTAATAGATATTGCACTAGACTCTAAATCAAAATCATCTAAAGATGGCTATTTTCTTTCCTACAATTTGCTACTTGCTCTGCCAACCCTGTTTTTTGAAAAACTTGCAAATTACTTCTCTGCCCTCCTTTACAAAGGAAATATCCCGTCTCTATGGCTCTCAATCAAAGTTACCCCAATTCCAAAAGTAAATATACCACTTAGCGCAGCAGATTTCAGGCCTATCTCCAATCTCCCAAAATTTCTTGCTCTCCTGGACAGCCTTTTACTCATTCACCTAAAAGCAAAAATTCCTATTATCCCAGACCCAGACCAGCACGGTTTTATAAAAGGGAAAAGCACCTCATCAAATCTACTTGCTTGCTTCGACCATTGTAATGATCTCGAATACAAAAACCAAAGTGCAGTCATTATATACCTTGATATTGCAAAAGCCTTCGATAAATTAACTCATTCAGTCATCATTAAAACACTTGAAAGTTATGATATTGATCCCTACTACGTCAACATGTTGATAGAATTTCTTCAAAAAAGGACTCAAATGGTTTATTTTAATAACTCATATAGCTACTCCCTCTCTGTGCCTTCCGGAGTCCCTCAAGGTTCAAGGATCGGCCCATTCCTATTCAATCTGGTCTTCTCTAAAGTGCGACCTCCTTCACCTAATGTCAAAATGTTCAAATATGCGGATGACCTCAAACTGGTGATTACTATTGATGCTGAGCCTCAACCTCTATTAAATGCAATCATATATAATATCTCTAATCAACTCAACGACATAGGTTTGGAAATAAACCATGACAAAACCAAATTTATGGCCATTGGGAAAAAACTCATAAAATCAAACTTGGTAGAATCTTCTTCTCCTCAAATCAAAGACCTTGGAGTCATTTACGATAATAAACTATCCTTAATACCTCAGCTAAAGGATCAGAAAAGAAAATCTGCTATCAATGCCTTTTTCCTAAAAAGATGTGTCAAATCTCCTCAACTCAGATTACTACTTTATAAATCATTCATCCTATCTAAACTTGACCACTGCTCAAGCTTCGCAAGAAATATTCCATCTAAACTCTCAAAAAAACTTGACTCTAACCAACGCATTTTCCTGTCCTCTATTTTTGGTAACTCTTCATATAGAAAGCTCCTCTCAAAAGGTAGTATCTTCCCGCTATGGCTGAGAAGAATTGCTTTTAGCTTCTCTATCTTAAATAAAACCACCAACAGGACAAACAAACTAGAAATGGTCGCAAATTCAGCATTTTTCTCAACAATACTTTATTCCTCAACAGGAAAACTAGAAAAGACGAAAAAATCTTCAAAAACAAAAATATTAAAACTATTTGTACATATTTACTAAATCTGATACCAGATAATGATAATTTGTTAACTAATTATTTCCAAAGATAATTGTAAATAAGTAAATAAATAAACTTTCTACACCAAAATCCAAGTTGAAAACTCCCCCCCACTTCCCTTTTTTAAATAGATAAAAACTCCCTGCTCAAAGTTCGAAAAAACGGGATTTTGGCGACAAATCGAAATTTGAAAAATCTTCAAGTTCTTGATGAAGAAGGTTGAGATTTTTTTCATGTCATTTGTAATTAATAAATAAAGGTTTATTTTGCTTTAACAAATTTGAAAATTAAATTCTCATTGTATTTGAAATTTCATCCAACAGATAAAAGCAACAAAACATGCTCAGGAAAATTTTGTCCCGACTCAAGTCAAATTTTCATTTTGATCATGACTCTTTCCTTTTTAATCATACTAATTGTGGCCATTTTGTGTATGATTTCGAGGACGAAGAAGGAGAACCAATCCTTTGAAAATCACATGAATCAGAATTTGATTACTAAACATATCCAATCAGCTCATGTTCCGATGGAAGATAGTATAAGCTCACAAATATACAGACACAATATTTACCCAGTCATGTATCCTTACACCAATAATACTGAAGGAAATAATGAAGTTGTCAAATATTACAACTATATTGATGACAATTTTTTGAAGAACCCAACCCTAATGGATCATCGCTACGATCCAGATAATAATGACTTTTGTATATTTTATCCGAATATCAAGTGAGTTACTAATCTCAAATATAATAATAATATTTTATTCTGAATCAGTACACCCCTAATGTAAAGTTTTCAAATTAGTTTTAAGCAACTTAGTTTTGTGAGAAGGAATTATAATTAAATTAAATATTCTATCGTATTTAGCACAATGACCTCATTCAAGAGGAATGAGTCAGTAAGACAATCAAAGGACTTGACAAGGAAATTTTCATTGACAAGTCAATCAGAATCCAATTCCCCGAATATATGAAATTAATAAGAATCATTAAATATTGTATAACTTGTTGGAAAGAGAATTTGAAATGAAAATGCGCCAAATGTTTATTTAAGAATATTTTCAAAAATAGAAATTTCACTATCTTCAAGATTATCCATTATTTCAGCTATTCTTTTGACGAGACCAGGAAAATTAGGATCGAGTAGGCAGATTTTTATGATACCATTCAGATGACCTGAAGGCCAAGTTTCATTGCGATGAATAAGATTATTTATTTTCTCATTGCACAATATTTTCAAATCAGCTTCATAAGCTTCCAAATTACTTTTTATTTTACCACTTATTTTATGTCCATGAATTTCATCAAGGTGGTCTATTAATATTTTCATTTCCTCATTATCATCGAATTTTAAAACGAATTTTTTTGAAACACACCCAATATCAAAGATAAGACAAAGCTCTTCGTCTTTAACCGAATACTTGAACCATTGGTGAGGCCTTACAAGTAGATAGGAGAAAATTATTTCATTGTTGGATTTGAGAACAAAGTGTGAGAAGCTTGTAAGAGTGATTACTAAAGATCGAACTTCATCAATTGCATCTAGACGAATCCATTCGGAAGAATTAGTGTCAAAGTAAACGTAATAAGTGAGCTTAAAGCTTTTTATCAAGGGATTCATTTTTTGTCACACTCGTTAAAACAATCAGCATTTTGTTGATCATTTCACTTAACATACTTGTTTTAAATGATATGTCTTTCAAACTAGATGACCTTCTCATTGTTAATAAGCCTGATAATGTAAAGACCAAAGACCGTATGTTAATTTTTTTACAAATTTCATAGTTCTTGAACGCGTGTCAAAGTTTTTGGACAACAAAGATTCTCCAGATCCAGTTAACATTGAGGAAATAAACGACAACAAGTTTATTCAACTAGATTTGTTTATTCCAAAAGAAGATGAAGCAACCGTAAAAAAAGATAATAAATGTAAGAAACTAATTGAAGAACTCTCTTGAAATCTAACATCTTGGATTTGATATTTTTTACTCTGAAGTCATGTTGATACAAATTTTGGGTTACAAAATAAATCTATTTAATTTTCTAACAAATACTCAAAGTATCGTTCTTCGACATGTTCAGGATCCACGTAGAAAGGAAAGAACATTATTTTATCAATCTTCTCCTCCTCTTTGGGTTGACTAAACTTTTTCTTCATAGTATTGAAGACAACTGGTGCAATTCCACTGGCATTTTTGTAAATTTCTCTATATTTGGCATTGTGTCTACAGATATCAAAATTTGTATCCATGATTATGCATCTGATAAAGGCATCTACTCCATTTTTGTTCTTCTTTACAATGGAAATTAATTTATTTCTTGAATCTGTGTCAATGTTTGTGTTATCAATAATGATGCTTTTTTCGTCATTCAAATAAGAATCTATAGATTTTACGAGACTCGATTGTGTTTTAAGATCGTCTCTGCTTACAATGTGATAATTGGGATTTCTCTTCACGAATTCAGCCGAGAAGAAGGATTTTCCTGAACCTGGATAGCCAAACATAAGAAGAACCTCGAGGATTTTTGGTGGTTTGAAATCAAAAACAGATTTGCCTTCATCTGAAAGTGCTCGAGGTATAGAATCTAAATCAATCAAGAGAGGACGAATTTCCGAACTTTTGGGAGGTGGTGAATCATTGAAGATTTCCTCAGGCGTGTGGAATTCAAGTTTAAGGTTCTTGGCAAACTATCAAGATTAAAATTTAATTAAATTACCATTGCGTCACAACAAGAAAAATCAGGTTTACCATTGTATCCTTTAATTCTTCCAGCAGCATCTAAAGTTATTGAAATAATCAAATTTACCCCCAACATAGAAAGAATTTTCAATTTTGGGCACAATCTTGTCATTGTAAATGGGGATCAATTTCCTCCATATACCTGTCCTCGGTTTTCTGAATTCATCATCAGAAATGCTTATGTAAAACTGGAGAGGAATATCCAAGGCTTTAGCAATGGAAGATAGTTTTAACTTGAAATTGTCCACACCAACTCTTTTAATTCCCCTCTGGTTTGATACTACAACAATTTTATAACCTTTACATTGGAAATTTTTCAATTTTTCTTTCACGTTTGGAATAAGCTGCCAATCTGTATGATCTTTGGGAAATGCTTTTCCAGATTTAACGCTTATAAGTGTCCCGTCCATATCGAAAGCAGCTATCTAAATACTAGTGAAAGACTTTATTTGTACTTTTTCGTTTGGAACACAGTCCTTGTGAGTTCCAACAATATATTGTTCGTTCTCGTCGAAATTTAATAAGCTTTCTTTATTTGAGAACGACAAGGTGGTCTGTTTAGCTCGCTTCGTTGGGGGGTTTCCACTCATAATTTATACTGTTTCTAACAAAAAATTTACTCCTACTTGACTCAGTGGTTTAAAGTCAAGCAAAGAGTAATTTCAAATTCAAAATGATTTTAAGAAATGTTTTAATTTTAACTAAACTAATTTTTCTAGCTTTCTTCTTCAATATAAACTGTATATTGGCTACTCTGAAAGTATTACCCTATGGAAGAAGTCCTAAAAACTCCAAGTAAAACAATCTAATTAAAAATTCTACCGTAGAAGAGCTATGTACTTTCTTGAATGGATTACAAACATCCTTCAAATTGAAGTTGAGTGTGAAAACTATTCTCCATCAAGGGGAAAAGGTCCAAAGATCTGGGTAATTAACCATCAGAGTTTTTTGGATACTATTGGTAGTTTAGCTCTTAATAATTGTATTATTTTAGTTCTTAGTAAAGTTTGGCCAGAAAGTTCGATCGTCATTTCTAAAAGTTCGGTAAGATTTCACGGTTTCTTTGGTATTCTCTCCTATTTTTGCAATACCTACTTTATTGATCGTTCGAATCATAAGGAATCTGTAGCCAAATTAAAAGAATGTGCACTTCAAACAAAAAAAGAAGATTGCATCCTTATTATATTTCCAGAGGGAACTAGAGGCGATGGAATTGACTTGAGAGAATTTAAAAAGGGTGCTTTTCATATGGCGTATGATAATGAAATTCCCGTACAACCAATAGTTATTACTGGTTATAAGAAGTTCTATCGACCCAAAGAGTTTTTCTTCAAGCCTGGTAATTCAATTTTTTGAACTTTACTCACTCTTTAAATAGGTAAAATAAACATTGAATTTCTCGATGAGATTAATGTTACTAGAGAAAATTTCCAAAATCCTCAAGAAATTCTAGAAAAATGCTACAATATGATGAGAGAAACTTTTCTATGCAAAAATAAAGATTTGTAGTAAGAAAGAAACGTAATGGATATAAGTAATGATTATGTTCTATTTTTAAAAGACAAATAGAATTATTTTTAATGTTTGTTTTTCTTGTTACTAAAAATTACAAAGAAGTCATATTTCAACTTGAAGATTTCAAGTGGTGAGAATATTTACTAAGTGGACTGAATAAATTGAATACTCATTGAGTATTACTCATATTGTGAATGAAATAATTCTTTTAAATGAATTTACTATTCTTCCATTCATTATAATTTAATCTTAAATAATCTCAAGTCCAAATATATCAGAGCCTGGTGAATTATTGTGAAGTGAGCTTAAATTTTTTTTATCTTGAAGACAAAATGAATCGGTAAATGATATTGAATGGATTGCTCTATTTCGAACACACAATACCTAAAGGCTATCTATTCAAGGCGATAGTACACAATCTTGATTAGAGAATCTTCAACTTAAATGCTTGGGATATCACCCATTGAGTGAATACACTGTATAATACAATTTGTATTCAATATAATATTAGTTGAAAGTTTCAACTTGGAACATTTATAACGACGAATATAAACAACTTCCACTAAAGTGTTTGTTATATTGCTTAGATCATTTGAATGCTAAAAATAAAAAATTTGATCAAACTTCTGAATGAAGAGAAAGAGTCGTGTTGCGGAATCGAAGGGATAATGCTTTTCAATGTCGAAGGTGGTTTATTAGCTTCTTCTGTTATAGAAGATCAAAGTGATAAAATAAAGGCTGCTATTTACTCAAATATTTGGAATATGTATTCCAAACAAAATGATGAAGTATATTGACTTGATTAACATTTTAGGAATCATTGCAAAATATCATGTTTCAATTTGTTACTCCAAATGAAAAGGATGGGGAATGCATTCATCGAGCCATTATATGTCGAGTTGCAAGTCTAATCCTGTGTCTAGTGTCAGATAACTCAGTAGAAATGGGAATGCTGCACCTGAAGATGAACAAACTTGAGAATATCCTTAGTGTAGAACTTGAAAAATTAAATAACAGTCTTTAAAAGGATTTTTACATTCAATTTTGAGAAAACGATTATTTTATACGATTTAATGACTTTTTAATAATTCCTTTGAAAAACTATGTATGATTGGCTCTCTTTTATTTAATCACCAATGTTTTCAAGGATAATTTATTCTAATTTGAATTTTTGCAGCTCACAGCACAAACTGACACTATGTCATCTGAAATAAACGATTGGATTCCAAGGAATTGTAGCATACCTGCTCACTTTTCCACAGACTCAAGAGCTGAAGAATATCGAGAAAAATGTGATTATTCAATCAAAATAGACATTGAACAGGCAAAACTTGGAAAATGTGAGTAACTTTCAAATTAATTTTATTTAATCAATAACATTATAAGGAATTTACCACAATTTTATTTAATATTTCTACCTAATTACGATTATGATCACTATAAATGTATTATGTATTTTCATTATTTATTTTATTCTAATTGCACTATGTCAACCAACAAAATGATAAATAATAGTTGCTAGGATGTGATCGTCCTTTGCTAGAAAGCCTAAACTTTGGTAACTTTGAAAGAATACATTTACTTTTTTTTCAATATTAAAAATCACATGTTATAATATAAAAGATTTTATTTCTAATATGAGAACATTTATAAACTATCGTGCCATAAGCAAAAAAAACGTGTTTAAAGAAACTAAAAGGTCAATTTTTATAGTACAGATCATATACTATCTTGGTTATTAAATTTGATACATTGTTTAGAGCAATAATTAATATTATCTAATTCAGCAGTTTAATTCAAAATAAAATTTTTTTAGTGCCTAGATTAAGTCCTTAAAAATTTTCCTAAAAAATTATTTTTCCTTCAAAGAAGAACATGGACATTATTTTTGATGTTTGAAGCGAATTATATTAATAGATTTGATCTAGATCTTAACAAAATTTCAAAATAATATAGAGTTTTAATATTCTTGTGTAAAGCACCACGAAAAGTTCGTGTCTATGCGGATGGAGTTTATGACATGTTTCATTCCGGTCATGCTAGACAACTGATGCAAATTCACACTCTTATTCCCAACGCCTATCTCATCATTGGTGTTACTAATGATAAATTGACTATCGAGAGAAAAGGTCGACCAGTAATGAGTGAAAAAGAAAGATATGAAGCAGTACGCCATTGTCGATATGTTGACGAAGTCCACAAAGATGCTCCATGGATACTGGATATGGATTTCCTTGAAAAAAATAAGGTTGGTATATTCTCTTTTTCAGTAATAATAAAAAACAGGACTAAAAATACTAACAAGATGTAGTTGTGGATGAAAAGGAATGTGAGAAATAATTTTCTGACTACGTCAATTACACAGTCTTGCATGGAAAAATTCTACTCAATGATATTTTTCCTGATTTTTACGTGTTAAAAAATAGAGATTTGTCAGTGAAAAAATTTTACAGAAGCATAATTTTTGAAAAGTTTTTTACACTTTTGATACTTCAAGGACTACTGTATCCTAATTGAGGTAGATTTCTTTCCTAAAATGTGCTCAAATAGGCATACAATTGAGTTAGAGTAGAGGTTTTTCGAAATAAATAGGTAAATTTCCAACTTGGACTTTAAATAACTCAGAAACTAGAAGAGTCAAGAGAAACTTTCCTTCCACTCTTTTGTTAAGAATTTATTCCTGAACAAGATGATGTCATTTCTGTCTTTCTATCTCATTCATGTTTTTCTCTGTTGAACAGCAGAGCTCTGCAAGTCGGGTTTTCTACAAAAGTGGAAAATATCATTGAGTAGAAAAAAAATTATGTTCGATTTGTAAGACTGTGAGATCAATAACATGGGTGGTAGTGAGGTCAAGAACTTTTATCGAGATATTAAAATTCCAATGTAAATTTTCATGCTGATTTCGAATCTGTGCTCAAAATTTTTTCCATCTTTCAAGCTTTGGCTATAATTTGGGTAAATGTTAAAAATTTCTAAAAACAGGCATCACATAAGCTGAATTTTAATATAGGAAAACAAGTATATCCATCTTATCCCTCGTCGCCAAAACTTGAATTAAGTATCTGAAGATTCGTTCCTCAACTAGGGCATACACAATTGTATTAAGAATAGGATGATTATACACATGAATATACAATGTATATTATACATAAATAAACTATAATAGGAATTGAATAGTACTCAGGAACATTCTTGATTTTCATTAGCTCATGTGTAATTTGCGTTGTTACCGAACCAGATCATTACTGGTTATTTTATTCTTGGTCTCGAAGCTATTAAGCTTTATTCAAATGTGACTTTTCACTAAATTTTAATTTACTCATCACAGATTGGTTCGCTGAATGAAAAACTCAGATAAAGAATCAAACTAATCAGCTTCATTAATTTATTTTTTAATTCGCACTTTAACATCAAATTTTACTACTGATAAGGATGATCTGTTTTCATTCATTGGAATTTGATTAAATCAGTTACTTTCTAGTATAACCCTTCAAAGGTTTTAAAGAACCGGGAATCAATGATTTCGATGATAATAGCCAGTCATCCGATAAAAGATAATTTTATTTTCAAGATAAACTTGATAGCTATAGTTATCAATATTGCAAAGTAAGGATTAAAAATTGTATCTAAACTAGAGTGGGTCGCTCCAGAATACCAAAAAAAATCAAATTCACTTTCATAAAAACATAAATTAAAATAAACTCTATTGATTAAACCTACTTAGCTAAGTGTGGTCACTGGTTATTACTATATCCTTGTGAATCTAACTTGATGGAGATTGTCTTCTCACACCTAGATGTTAGAGTTCGGATAAGCAAGTGTCAATTCCATAAGAGAGTCAAATAATATTCAACTCACGGTGGCAGATGTATACGCGTTTCGTCCTTATTAGAATATAGTAATAACCAGTGACCACACTTAGCTAAGTAGGTTTAATGTCTAAAAACAATGTAATTTCTACTTTGTGCTTATTCAAAAAAACTCTATTGAATTTTGTCTGCATAGCTACTGTAGCTTTTGAGAGTTTCAAGGTTCCATTTACCTAGTGTTACTCATGAATAGTCTAAATGGAATAAAATTAAATCCTGTCTAAATTTACGATGAACGAAATATAAAATTATAATATTTAGCCATCCTGATATTATAAACTGATTATAATCAGTAGGGCGGTCAGAAAATAGCAATAATTTCACAAAAATAGCAATTTTTAGCAAAATTGAATTTCACAAAAATAGCAATATACTAAATTACTCATTTTAAAAAGCCACTTCTTTAGTATAAGTTTATTTATTGACATGTACTATGGAATATTTGATAGAACTATATTTTTGTCTTATTGAAACTACTAAGATTCTGTACACTCTGTACCCATTCATACAATAAAACCTAAGACCAATAAAAATCAATGATTTATTCTGATTGGTGTAAAAATAATTATCCAATAATATTCTATTTGAATCAAAAATTTTCTTCCTTCCTATAGACAGTGACAGGGTTCAACGGGTTCAAAATTTTAATATTCGGTTATCTGAGAGATTTGATGTCGTTTGAAGATAATGATTTTATTATGAATAAGAAAGAAAGGCTTTTTATTTGAATGTTTGGTATTGTTTACATTGTTTGGTGAGCAAATTAAGAAACTAAAAATAGCAGATAATTAAGAAAATAATAGTTCATGATTATTAGCAAAATTATTTCAGAAACTAAAACAGAGAAAAAAGTATATCTTACATCATTTTGATCATATTTCATTGCTTATTAACATAAAATAGCATTTTGACAGCCCTAATAATTAGTTAATAAAGTAATACCTTGAAATTTATTGTTCCACCAGTGGTACACAACTCTTTCTCGAGCGATAATTTTAACTGAAAGATACCTAAAACACTTTGTTTATCCCTCTTTAGAAAGGAAATTTATTAAGCTACAAAATTATGTATAATTCATAAAGATGCACTGTCACTGATGCACACCATAGTGACTTGAAGAAGAGTGATTTTTTGAAAATTTTGTCAAATATTTGAAAAAATATTTCGAACGTTTTTTCGAAAACCTATTTGCTGAGGTCTTAGAAAGAAATAAAAAATAGTCGTAGATTTCTATCATCTTTGAAATGATAAGTCGGCTTACAAAAAGCAGTTCAGATTCAGGATCAGCGTAATTATCTTGGTTATGTTGCAGATTTTCTCATTTGTGTGATGAAAAAAAATAATTTGGGACATGAAGGGTTAAGATAAATCTTTGGAATAACTTACAGGCTTTATTTTACAAGACATGAAACGCAAGAGAGCTTGATAAAAAAGGTAATGTAATAAGGTCTGTGAGAATAGAAGCCTAATTCTAATTTTGTGTATTAAATTGAATTTTTCAAACACTTGTTAAGTTAATTTAAAAATCATTAACCCATTTAATTTTTTATTCAGTTTTCCATTTCCTTTATTAGAAGTATGAATATGATTAGTTAGAGTCAATAGTTTCACAATGACGTAAAACTTCTTAATCTTTGTTTTTCGTTTAGTTTAGGAAGTGAATTTTATTTATTTTTAATTTTCAACGTTTGAGAAAATAGGGACCCAGGCTAATTAACACTAAATGTTCATTCCTTAAACCTTCATCGCTAATAAATTATTAGTAATAATATACTGTAGTTATATAATTATAATTAAAAAAGAAAGAAAGCTTCAAGCTGTAGCAAGAATACAAGCTGATAAAACACCCAAAAACTCTTTATTGGTAGCCACAGTGAAGAGGGTGAAAAAGCTCACGTGCCAGGGTATCAAGTTGATGAATTCCTATTGACAAAGAAAGGGATTCCTTGTTTTATAAATCTCAGGGGACACTGAGATTATTGAGTATTTTTTAATAGTTTGATAAACTCTTCATGTGCCTGATGAATCATTCATAATCAGAAAGTTAAATAGTCAAAGATCTGTTCACAATGATTCCAATAGATATCATATCTTGCGCAAATAAATAAATAGGGGGTTTCAAGTGTCTTTCCTCAGATCATCATTTGATCTTGTAAAAGATTTCGCATAGGAAGTTGGCAATGTGTTTTGTGGATTCAAATCTGAAAGAGTTAAGGTTAATCTGGTTCTGGTAGTACTTCTACTGACCTATAGCTTAAGGCGATTCAACAGCTAAACAGCATGATATTTTGAATTAACGGACTGTGATTTTTGTAGCATAAATTGTCAACGAACAGTATAAATCAAACTGAAAGATCTCTGAGATTTTAATGCAATAAATAAAGTAGTTAAATAAACTTTCTTTTAATATTGAATATATATATTTTTGGAAAGTTTGACACTTATAAACCTACTTTATAGTAGCTAAACATTATTTTTCTCAACTTGAAAGGAGCAGAGAGGAGAGGGATAGGTTTGTTACATTTTTCAGCCATAATAGCCATGAGATATACCCCAGAGGCTGTTATTAATATAATTCTTTAATTCACAATCTACTCAATAGTAGATTTATAAATTATAAATAAATTATAATTTAAGATGAAAGAGATAACTAGTCTGTAATCTGATTTTTAGTTTAATCTGAAAGATAAAAAAAGTTGTAGCTCTTATCTTACCAATAGCTGCAAATATAGAGTCTCAATTGAATTTATTTAAAAACCTACAACCATTTTACTAGAATAGTACATATCTAAATATGATCCCAAATAAATTTAGATCATTGACAATTAGAGAATTTTAATAAAAAGTATTTCCTACTTTTGGCTATAACAAGTTTCAAAATTTCTTTTCAGCTCATCATAAGAAAATAAAGGCGAAAGATTTTAAGAATAAAATTCTCTTTTATCGTTATACTAGAGACCCTAACAAAAATTAACAATCTACATGTTTAATAGTAAAATAATAAATAATAAATCTACGTTAAAATCATCAATCCATAACTAAAGCTATTAATATGAAGTTGGTAATCTAAATTTTCCATCAAGAACTTAAATTTTACTGAAGATTTTGCGAACCACTTTTACCGATTGAAATTTAAAAATAAATTACAGACTGTTGAACGATTTGGTTTTTTGTTCAACTTTGATTTTGACAAAGGAACCGGTTATAAAAATTGAATAACAACTAGTTTTATATGTTTCAGTACTCATACAGGATTTAGGAGACGAGGAAATATTGAGCTTTTATTTCACCGGTTGTTATCATCTGCTAAATTTGATCTTGAGTTTTTATTTGATGGTCAGGGTTAGATTTTAATTATTAGGTTGTGCGATAAGTACTGGGACTCTAGCTTAAACAAAAATTTTATCCTCCAAAACTAATATGAATCCGAACAAATTTGGTACCATTAGAAAGATAATTGATCACTCTATTTGTTTGAACTTATTAGATATTTCTAGAATTGAAAAACATCAATACTTTTGAGTATTTTGATTAGAATAGTTAAAATCTAAGTTTTATAAATTTTACCATAACCATCAAATAAAAATACGTAGGCGATCAAAGTTGGCGCAAACTCAAAACTTTTGCAAATCAGAATGAGTTTAAAACATTTTGTTCAATAGAAGATTTCTCTCGTATCTCATCGATTCTCTTCAAAATTAGTTTTATTACTTGGATTTTTACATTTATTCAATCGATAAAAGTGGATCTGAGGAAATTTTTCATGGAAAAATCATAGATTCCCAACTTTAAATTGACCAATTTATAATAATCATTGCTTTTGTAATGTCTTAGATTGACTTTGTTGCTCATGATGCAATCCCCTATACTCACACAGACGGTGATGATGTGTACGACCTGATAAAGAGACGAGGCATGTAAGTATAAAACATTTTCGACTGTTGCATCTTACATGCTAAACCTTTTTAAAAGTTATTCTCTTTACATCAAATTAATTTTGTAGGTTTCTTGAAACCCAGAGAACCGAGGGCATCTCAACAACCGATGTTATTGCCAGAATAATCCGTGATTATGACACCTACTTGAAGAGAAATTTGAAACGCGGAGTTTCCCGCAAAGAACTCAACATTTCCTATTACAAAGAGGCAAGATTACGATTGTCTGAAAATTTTGAATCAGTTTCTGGTAAAATTCGAAACGCAATTGACTACTTTGAAGGAAAATCTCATGAGTTTGCAACGAATTTCTTGCGTAGATTTGCTTCTGACGGTCGATTATTGCCATCATTTCTACAGTTGAACAGTGGACGAAACTCTGAAAATAACAGCGATGAAACCGATGGAGATACCAGTGGATCTGAAGATTTAAATACCGAGTAAGCTACAATCAGATTTTTAAGAATAGAAACCCCATTATATTTTTCTGATCTATCTAAGAAACATTTTCAGGGAATGTGTAAATCGACTAGGCGTAATATTCATTTAGGATTATTAAAAATATGATAATCTCTGAAATATATATGAAGAAATAATTTTTGAGATTAATCCAACTCAAAATTAAGAAGCTTCATCAGAACTGTTAGAAATTAAATATATCTCTAATATGCTGTAAACAATCTTGTTCATGGGTGCCCAATTAATTCATTATTCTACATCGATTCAGCAAATTCCATGGAAGTTTTATTACCAAAACGTTATCTATAATAACTTACGTTGTATTATCAAACTTTCCTCTATACTTTTCTGGGTGAGTGAACCATGCTTTGAAGTGGGTGATTGAGTCTTAATATGCTTTAAAACTATTAAAAAATCATCGTTTTGTAAATTGGGTAAGAATTGTCTAGCCCTAGATTCTGTTCACAATTAAAAAGCTAATCTTAATAATGTAATTCATAATTACTGAGATTCGCGGGTCTTTTCAAATCGTTCCACAAAATTTCCCTTATAAATATCTCTTTTATGTCTCTGTTATAAAATAGACAAAATAATGAAAGAATCAAATGTAAAATTTTTTTTAATTTCTTATTTTTATTATTATTAACTCTTTCGGTGCCGATGGACATATATAACCTTCATAACTCTACCAGTCTGATAGGTTTTTGGATCAATTAGAGTTTAAATTGAAGCCCACAATGTGAACTTGCATTAGTAATATTTTTGGCCATATAACTTGGTATCTTCATAGCTAAATTTTGGTTTTTTTTAAAAATTGTGAAATAGTCTCGGCACCGAAAGGGTTAAAACTTATTATAAATAAGATAAAGTGAAATGTTCAAAATTTTGTTTATCTTACAACAAAGACACAAAAAGATATTTAGAAGCGAAATTTTGTGCGAAATTATGATAATACCTGAAGATAAATTTTACCACAACTACAGAAAGTATTAATGATTTTGAAATTTTCGTCTACTACTGTGTAGAACATGGAAATTTTTGAATTATTTTGACTTTTATTCAAACTTTGTGTTGAAAAATGTTGTTTTTAAAACTAATTCACTATTGCTGAAATGCAGATGATTATTAAATTCTGTCTTTCTAAAGGAGATATTATTCTAGATCCAAGATAGCTAACCCAAATAAGGAAATATCTAGTCTTGCTGTATGTTTTTAATATCGTTACATCTTTAAAGTTGACAATTTTATTCATCATTGTTCATTACTTTGTTAGTTTTATTTGCAATTTAATATGAATAAAAGAAATTATCCATTCAAGATATTCGCAAAGGTAAGACGTAAGATTACTTCGATGTTTAAGAAAATCACAGAATTTATCTTTTCTCGTTAATCTTGGCACCGTGTCATTTCAAAATGAAATTCTCTTAACACAATCGAGTAGAAAGGATTCTGTTTACTTTAGCAAGAACAGGTTTCAAGTTCATGCGTTTCCCAGGAAGACTTTATTGTATTCATACATATTGAAATTTAGCTGGCTTTTAAAGCTGATTAATATAAAGTAAGAAGTCTAAGATCTTTACAAAAGAATCTATTTTTTCATCAAGAATACGAATTTGTTAGAGATTCTTTAAGAATTCTAATAATTTTGTCTAGTGATTCGAAGAAAAAAAAGTTCTGAAAATATATGGTATTTTTTCAAATTTTGATTCGGCCTCAAAATCCGATTTTTTTGGAACTTTGAACTGAAAATGTTTAATGATTTGATGGTGGAATTGTACCCTTAAGATGCTTTTCAGGATCAGAATTAGATATGAGAATCAGTTCAAATTTCAAAAATATTTTAACGCCAAATCAAAATTTGAAGAATTACCATATTTTTTTCAGAATTTTTCTCTTCAAGAATCATAGATTCCTGACTTTACAACAAACGAGATATATTGCACAAATTTGTTTAGAATCATCCTCTAAGCCTAATTTATTTGTCTTTTTCATTTGTCTTTTCCCAACATTGAAAACACTCTATGTCCAAAATATTTGCTCCATTCATTTCAGTTTAATAATACAGATTGTAAATTAGGCCAAGATGAAAGAAAAATTACCTATATACATATTGAATAAGTTCTGTTATATCAAGTTTCTCTATGGGAATTAGTACATTTCAATTTTTTCATCATGAATGATCTAATGATTCTCTGAAATCCAGATCACAAATCACACCTTTACCATTTAAATCATAAGTTTAAGACAATCATGAATGAAGTAGTATCGCGTGATAATCAGATTTTTCGATTATTTTATTATGTTTGAAAATTAATCAATTTTGATTAATTAATAATGGCGGATCAATCAAATTTTCAATGGTGACAATCAGTTCCCTAGTCTAACAGGTTCCCTTTTTATATGGATTGCAGAAAATCTTGAGCATTCTTGATGAAAAAGCTCTCTCCATTATATTGAGATGAAGATGAGAATTTACTATTTTTACGAAAAACTCGATATTTTTCTCCAGATTCACAGAAAAATAATAATTTTTCGAATTCCATGATGAAATAAGTCAATGAGTTGTGGATAATCGAAAAAATTCCGAAAAAAATCAATCTGACCAAAATTAGATCGTTTTTCGAATTTCAAAAATGCACCAAATTTCCACTTTTTCAACTTTCAAATCCAAAATTTTTATCGATTTCGATGATTCGAAGCAGTTAAGTGCTGATATTTGGGATCAAAATTAGACAAAGGATTCGAATTTGGCCATAGAGATAACGAAGATCTTACCGTTTTTGAGAAAAAGTTGGACTTCCAGATTTTGGATAATTTTCCTACGTGATAATCGAAAAATTCAAATGGTTCGATTTCCCACAGTAATTACGAATTTCAGTAAACTTCTGCATGTGAGTTCGAATTCTTCGTTCAATGTTGATCCTAAATATCATTTTGTCGGAATTTATTCGAATATCCACAACTTTTTTCATCATGGAATTCGGAAAATTATTTTTTTCTGTGAATCCGGAGAAAAATATCGAGTTTTTTGTAAAAATAGTAAATTTTCATCTTCAACTAGCTTTAGATAAAATTGAAAGAATTTGAAAACAAATCCGTTATTGATTGATGAGTTATATATTTTTTTTTCAATATAGCCCCGAGACAAGAAATACTGTAAATAATGATGCTTTTTTTGCATTTCCCCAAAACATTTTGATGATTAACAATTATAATCATTGATTATTCCTGTTTAATTATAATTATCATCATGTGATTTATCTTGACTTTTCATCAATTCTCTGGTATATCAATTTAGTTTATTTTTTTGGAAATAATTACCTTTTTCACAAATCACAAATAGTGGAGATAATTTGGGTGGTCATTTTTTATTCTTTCTCATTGATTTATTTTTTCTAAATTTTCCATTAAACTCAAATAATAGTAACTTGGATTACACTCAGGGAAATAAAAAAATAAATTTTTAAATATTTAGATGATATTTTCAGGGTTTGTGTAGAATTTTCCGCAGATTCCAAAAATATAATTTTTGTTAAAATCTATCATTGAAAAAAAATTACCCAAAAATTTGAAATTTTTGCAAAAATCCCAAATAAGATCTCATAATTCTTCAAATCACTTGTCTTAAACGCAATTAAATTAATTAGCTTAAAAAGAACGGAAAATTTATTGAAAAATTCTTAAAACCGGGAGTAAAATTTGGACTAGCTGTAAAAACTCATTCAATCTTTCATATATTTCGGCTTTAAGAGCTCACTAGAGCTCATATTTTCCATCAATCTTAGAATGTTAAGACTCTCTCTCTCTCCTATGCAAAATTTTGCGTTCTTTCTAATGGTCATAGTTTTATTTCGATATCTTGTGAAATCCAAATAGATATCCACGGCTTAAGTGAATGAATTAATTCAAAAAATTAAATCAGAATCGAGCATTTCGTATGCTTCAGGAATAGAATAAACTACTGGTAATGCTAAAAATAAAATTTGATCCCTCTCAAACCTTGAAATCAACAAAGATTCTCCGCCCAAAGTTTAATAAATGTAATTATTAAAAATGGCGCGAGCTCAAAATTCAAATGTCTTCAATTTTTCCCAAATATATTTTTCTCAAATCTTTAGACAATTTTGTTTCCTTGATAAAAAATGAGATTTTTGTAAAACCATAAATTCCCAAATTCCACGAGATTTGTAGATTTAATTTTTTACATCTATAAAAGGAAACAGTTCACTCTTAATCTTAGCGTTGAGGTTATGCTTTTCAAAAAAATTTATCTCAAAATAAATTCATATAAAACATTGTGATATTAAATTAATGTTTATCACTCATTTTTTTCTAAAAACTTGCATTTAATGATTCAGCAAAATCAGAAGTTAAATTCCCATAATGGCATTTAGGGAAATAATTGTCTATGTTGTAATTTTTGCATTTAACCTTACCGTGATTAATTTTCAGTTTTATTCTCAAACAACTATCATTAATGACAGGACTCAAAAATTCTACCGAAAAACAGATGATTTCAAACTTCTATGATTTATTCCTTTATTAGGGATAGCAGATTATTTATCTCAATTTCACTTTTATAGTCAGGTTTTCTGGAAAAAAATAAAGCTAATTGATATGAAGCTGGGAATTTATGATTTTTACGAAAACCTCGATTTTTTCATCAAATATTCGAATATGTTAAAGATATTTTGGAATCCTACTCATGTTGCCGACTCTTACGATTTAAAGAAAAAATTCTCAATAAACAATTTTTTTATGAAAAATATGGACATTTTCAAATTTCGATTTGGCGCTAAAATCCTATTTTTCAAACCTTGTATTGAAAATTTTCATTGATTTTAAAAATACAGAGTGATACAATACAAAGTTGATTTCCAAGATGACAATAAAACAAGAAATTTGAATATGCTGAATCGGTTTTAATACATAACCTTAGTATCAATGAAACCAAAATCAATGATATTTCGACAAATCGAAATCCCTCCTCGGAAATGGAGTATCTTTCGAAAATTTGTCGGCCATATTTGGATTTCTTGTCTTATTGTGATCTGAAAATTTACTTTTGATCACTTTCTAACTTTGATATCAATAAAAATGTTCAGTTCGAAAAAATGGGATTTTGGCAGCAAATCGAAATTTGAAAAATTACCTTATTTTTCATAAAAAATTTTTTTATTAGAATTTTTTCTTCAAAGCGTTACAGTGGACTATTTGAGTAGGATTTCAAAAAATCTTTAACATGTTCGAATATTTGATAAAAACATCGAGGTTTTCATAAAAATCATAGACTCTTAACATTCATATCAACCCACTTTGCACATGGAATCAATAAGGTTTTATTTCTCTATTGAATTTCTCTATTATTATCATGATAATTTCAATGAGTTTGCATATTTCCAGCTGAATATCTGGCATGAATACCATGGAAATATGTTAATTTGTATATTGGTAAATGATCCTATCTTATGAAAAAAAATCATCTCGATTATATGTCGGCTGACAAGATTGATAAGTAAAATGTCTCCCCAAACTTGTCTGTAAACAATTATTCGGATTTTGACTTAAGGATAAACTTTTCTTTAACTATACTGGTAAAAGTGTTTAGCTACTTTAACATTTCTCTGCAAAAATTTTAGCACTACAAAGAATAAATAGTGGATTTATTGAAAAAATTGATTGTTTTATTTCAAAAAGTTATTTTGTCAAAAATGACAGCACATTTTCATGTCAAATTTTTGATGGTTTTTAAACTGTTTATCATTCAAATCATGATCTTCCTTAACGATTTCTATTAAAATCAATTCAAAATAAATTCTTGATTTGCTCTATTTTTACCATCAAAATTATTATAAATATAACACAGAGAATCGTCTAGTAAATATCATGTGCAAAAGTTCTTGGTTTGTTAAAAAAAATATACACGACTCTTTATTGATAAGTAGGCATATTATTGAAATTTGTATCATCTTTTATCTTAGCTGAAAAGTTTTGAAGAATAATTTAAATTCTAGAAAGGATTGACTTTGAATTTGTCCAGAGTCTAGTGAGATATCGACCTCTTATGCTTATAGCTCATTCGCAAATTATTTAGAATAATTCAAAAACAGTCAGATAACTGGTGATTGATCCTATACCATGTCAAGGAACTGGAATAGTTAAATCACATAATTAATTCCTAGACACTGTCGATTAAGAATAAATTGTTTTCTTCATTCCGAAAATTCAATACTGATATTGATATTTTTGACAACCTTGAAAGGATTTGGCTGAAAGGTTTTCTAAAACAAATAAAAGTGTGCATAATTTCTTGAAGAAATTTTCTTTTATATTCTATAGCCTAATCATCGTTTGTTTCGAGCACCTTCAAAACTTTTGTACATTCATTCAAAATTTCATTCATCTTTCAGAGAATTTAAACGACCACGTCTCAAGGATTACTCAGATCAAGATACATTTCACATTTAACTCATGACAAAAGATGAAGGAATTTCGCCCAGTACATTAGATTTTGTAATTTTACTCACATTTTTCATTTTAAAATTGATAATTTATTCACTCAAAAAAGATGTTATTTCAAAAATTTTCCTCTTTCTATGAACTTTCTGGATAAACTATTAAAAAAGATAGATTTTAGATTCTCTGATGTAAAATTGTCAATGACATGAATAGCACAAGATGTATTTTTTGAAATTTTGTTATTGTAAAATAAATTTTGCTCTAAATTAGAGAAAGAAAAATATTTTTTTGACAAAAAATTTCTATTTGATGCATCCAATCGATTCTTTATCACCATTTTCGAAAGCTAGATTTAAAAATTTTGACTTTCAGATGTATCCATAAATAACATTTTTCCTAAAATCGTTAATTTCTTCCAAATTGACCGGACTTTTTCAGAATATATCTGTTACCGTTAATCTTGTTACTCTTGATAGTCTTAAGACTATCAGGTAGTCTTAAGACTAACGGAATGGTTTGTTAAACTTGTTACTCGGTAACAAGATTAACTGGAATCTTTGATAGTCTTAAGACTAACGGAATGATTTGTTAAACTTGTTACTCAGTAACAAGATTAACTGAAATCGTTGATAGTCTTTAGACTAACGGCTAACAGGTTTTAAGATTACTGAATTAAATTTTTGAAACTGATATCATTACGGGTTGATTTCTAATAAATCTTTCACTTTGTTTATCGTTCAAAAAATTCAATAGTGTATTTCAACCGGCTAGTTTGTTAAACTTATTACCTAGGTTCAAAACATTAAATTAGTAACCCAAAGCTCAAAATTAGATTTTAAAATATAAGATTAGTTTAGAATTGTTGAAAAATTATTTACTGTTGCAAGATAGGCTATTATGACATCTTGAATTGCAAAGTAAGTTCTTCTTTCTACATCTGCAACGATTCGAGACACACTTCGTCCGACAATCACATCTCAGGAACCCTTGACCATCAACCAGAGATTGGAGACAACTCTGTCTTCTAAGAGAAAAACTACTTTCGGGGACATCTTCAACATCGAGAAATTTTTCATCTAGGAGTACAAGTTGATTTGCTGAATAGAGTCCATCAATTACACCATTCTTCGTCCCAACCTTGTAGAACGATTCATCAATGACTTCTACTACAACACAGACTAGGTTTCTGTGATCTAGCTTGGCCCTATCAACCTCTGGCACTCTAACTAAAACGTTTTGGCCGATTTCAAAAGTTCTAGCTGTCTTGGATATCATTTTCTTACGATTCTCATCGTGATTTTCTTGGAGTTCTGCGTCCAGGATTAATCTATCGTAATCTTGAGGAAAGATTTCTTTGATATTCTCATCAAGGGGTATTGGTTCAAGGAGAGGGATGTCATGAATGTTTTCTAGAGCTATAAAATTAATTAATAATCTTTCTTACATTGGAATTTATCTTCTTGTAATGAATCATCATCTAAATCGAGATCTGCAAAATCGAATTAATGAGTTATATTTTTTGAACGATAAACAAAGTGAAAGATTTATTAGAAATCAACCCGTAATGATATCAATTTCAGTCAGCCAAACTTGTTACCGAGTATCAAGATCAACAAGCTGTGTATTATATTGCTAAATAGCTAGTTAATCTTAAAACCTGTTAACAAGTTTATTAAACTATGCCGTTAGTCTAAAGACTATCAACGATTTCAGTTAATCTTGTTACTGAGTAACAAGTTTAACAAACCATTCCGTTAGTCTTAAGACTATCAAGAGTAACAAGATTAACGGTAACATATCCAAGATTAATTTGACGTGAAAATTTGATTTAAAAAGATCATAATTTATTAAAATTCAGTGAAATAGGGGTGGCGTGAATTTGAAATTATGTATGAAATTAAATAACAAAACAAAATCTCGAAAAGTCAAGCTTTCAAAGAAATCAAATTTTGTTTCGAATTTTTTATCATTTTTACTGCTTGAACCTTTGATTGTTTTTGATAGTCGATAAATTGAATTGCAATAACCGGACTCATCGGCTAATTTTGATCTCAAAAAAACGTTTTTCGATCGTCTTTGCGTTTCGAAATCAATGAAAAATTTGGTGCAAAGTTGAAATTGGAAAATTGTTCAAAGATTTACCTAAAAATATTTTTCTGAATTGTAAAGGTCTTCAATTGAGATTTTTGTAAGATTTATAAATTCCTATCTTCATATTGATAAATAGTAACTCGTCTGTCATGTGTTTCTTACCACAAGGAAAATTTATAGAGTACATACCTTCTCATTGCACCCACAAAATAAATCCTTTTCTTGTTGAAAAAACCACTTCCTGATCGAACGAGTCAAAATCTTTTCAATTTTCGCTCTACTTTTGTAGCAACAATCTTCATTGATCGAAATCAATAACATTTTTCACATTGCAGATTATTTTCATTGTTAAAGAAAATTACTCACGTCCTGGTTAGTATCGAGATTAAAAAATCATTCTCAAATTTCATTTTGACAATCAATAATTGATCTATAATTTCGAGCTTGCTGACTCGAAGTCATGCTAGTTTTAAGAAAGAACAAAGGATTATTGGTGGATAAAGCTTTATTTTCGTCGGTTTTCTTCAGACTAAACACCGACTTTAGATACATTTATATACACGCAAGTTTAAGGAACATAAGGAACAATCTAACCAATAGCAATTATTCATCCAAGATTGACCAATGGGGGTTGAATTTGCTCATACTTTTGGGCCTGTGAGGAATACATCTATTGTCTGATTATTAGTTGGTAATCATCTTCTGTGTTTCCCTTTTCTTTTTTGTTGCTATGGTGATGTCGACAGATTTCTTTTTCGTGATGGAGTTGGGTACACTTGTATTTCTGATCGAGAAAAATACTTCTTACGATCATCGTGGGGTACAGCAGAAATTTGGTTACTAGGGTTTTGTGAGTTGGATTCATTTGATGATTTGCAACTAGAGGAGATGTTAATATCAACTGATGTTGAGGTTTGAGTTTTTGTCAATATAGTTGCTGGGTCATCGTTTGATCCATTCATTTGTGTAGAGGTGAACATTGGACCGCTCTCGGATTGATTTGTATCAACTGATGTTGAGGTTTGAGTTTTTGTCAATATAGTTGCTGGGTCATCGTTTGATCCATTCATTTGTGTAGAGGTGAACATTGGACCGCTCTCGGATTGATTTGTATCAACTGATGTTGAGGTGGAGGGTAAAATTTCCGGATTTGAGTTTTTCTAAGTTTTGAGTTGGAGATGGGGGACTCACAGGGGATCTATCATTGTCTTCAAATGATCTATAATTGATTGATAAATTTGAATTATCCAGTACGCTTTCAGATAAAATCATGAATAACTTTTGACTTGAATCCAGATGAAAGAGTAAAATCTCTTGAAATGTGGGTTAGGCTAGGGTGAAAATTTTAACCTCATATTAGGACCAACTTTTCTGATAAAACTCTCAATTCTATGTGTTATGGACTAGACTATGGGTATTGGGCAAGTAAGAAGAGTAGACGTATTGGGCTGCGATTATAAAATGCTCGCTCGTCACCTTCCTTCGTGATCGTTCCTTTTCTTTAATGAGAGCAAATGATGAAGTTCATGGAAGTCATTTTTGTTAATAGGCTTGACAGATGGCATGGAGTCTTTATTGGATCAAATCGAGGTATCATAGTATCATCTCACTCTTCTCTATAGTTGAAATCATTGTCGCCATTGTTATGGACTAGGCTATGGGTATTGGGCAAGTAAGAAGAGTAGAAGTATTGGGTAACAAGATAAACAAAAGATTAATACAAATCATATAAGTCTTAAAGAATATGCTTGGCATATATTCATACACCACAACACTAAGCATTATTTTGTATTGAAGCATGTGTCGAAAATGATTCTCCATTATGTCATTCGGTTTTAAAAATCCAAAATTTTTCGAATCGCCGCTCAATTTTTAATGAATTTTTACTACACAATTGATAAAATCCGGAATATCTTGGCCATTTAATGAGTTTCTTAATTTTTATCTTCAAAAATAGTAATCTTATCATTCATGGTGAATTTCGTTATTTTATCATATCCGTGGCATATTGTGGGAAAAATGGACAATGAGATAATTGGAGAATGATTCTCACACTTGTAATGCAAAACATGATTTGATTACTAAAATTCATCTGAAAAGTAAGTCCTCTCGTGAGTTGTTCGGAGAAAAAAAAATTTCACCCTAGCCTAATGTGGGTGAAAGTATAAATTAATTGAGAGAAATTGATCTGAAAAGGAAAATATTTACATCATAATCGGTACTTTATTTTTAAATACCCCAACTAAAGTCACAGGGATCCCTAGTTTCCACCTCAGTCATAATTTAACTTTAGTCCCTATTCATTTTATTGTCTTTCAGTATCTTTAATTCGATGAGGAGAAATTACACATTTTTCCTCAGAAATAAGACTGATCTAATTTATAAGCTAGTAAGCAACTTCTCTCTCCACTGTTGCTACTTATAAGTAATAATTATTGGAGATTTTTGGTGATTTTTTTAGCTTGCATTCTGAAATTCTTTGACTTTTAATATTTCTTTCATAATTTCTAAGTTATTAACTTGAATGAATTCCTAAAATATGACAGATCAAGCAATGGGAAAACTTTATGGCTAATAAGTATTCTAGGGTTAATTCCAAAAATCACCCCAATGAATATTTCAACTCTTTACCTCGAATCAATTATTCTCAT
Source organism: Gyrodactylus bullatarudis (assembly GCA_012064415.1). Taxonomy (NCBI): domain Eukaryota; kingdom Metazoa; phylum Platyhelminthes; class Monogenea; order Gyrodactylidea; family Gyrodactylidae; genus Gyrodactylus; species Gyrodactylus bullatarudis. The sequence goes on along the minus strand of SSNU01000063.1, from coordinate 111,467 downwards.
TTCAAAATTCCCCTCTTGATGAATGGTGTAACTTGAATGATTCAAATTCTTTATGCAACCTAAATAAGTTTCAGAAAGATTGAAAGTGAACTTTCTCCTTACATAGAACCTTTGATGGAAAAAACCTTACGCGAATCTAGGTTCTTACTAATTTTTGCTATCCTTGAAAAAGATTTATTTCTTGTTTCTCAAGATCGAAATAGTGAAATAAGAAGAGTTGTTAACTTCACTTAACTCCAATGTCCTTTTAGTTTGCAAAAATTAATGAATATCCCTATTAAAATCTGTATGCCGTGGCTAAAAAGTTAGAAATTGTTTTTAAAAAGTAAGCCCCATATGAATACAAAAAATAATCTCTTTGAAAGCAGCTTATTCGGAGATTATCATGCTCCGTGACGTCAAAAATCTGATGGAGTCGGAACTTGAAGGTTAAAAATATGGAAGACTGTGTAAAAGCCGTAAAATATCAAGGGCTGAAAAAAGGGTAGAGAAATCATTAAATTAAATAATGTATAGTGCAGCACCTATACTTACAAAGTTTAACTAGAAATATTTCTTTCTAGGTGGACATTGTGGCATACTGATGAGTCCAGAAAAAGGACGAAACGCGCGTATATGTCTACCATATATGTATACTTAAATTATTTCTAAATGCTTTGTAAGTTTATTTCGTACCAGTCTCGGTGGGATCCATTAGTAAGCTGTAACATTCAGCGACATGGGCTAATCCATTACCAAATAAGACGTTCCTCTGGGATATGCAACCTAAGCACCTAGAAAGAAATATTTCTAATTAAATTGAATGATTTCTTATTATTAAAAAAAAATATTTTAGGTGAATATTAGAAGAAATTTCCTTTGGGGTGATCTTTAGAAAAAAAATTTCTTAGGGTGATTTTTGGAATTAACCCAAATATTCTATTGGTTACTTCAGAGAAAAATAGTTGTTTTTGCTGGAAAACGCACCAAGTTTCCACTTTTTCAATATTTGAGTTTAACCAAATACGGTTATTTGAGACTAAAATTAGACAGAAAATCTCTACATAGAAGTTGTTCAAATAACATACAAAAAAAGCCTTAAGCTTCGCAATTTGAGAAAAATCACTTGGACGAAATTCGGGGTCTTTTGACCCCACATACTCTCAACATTAGTGTTAGCAAAAACAAAAAAATTTTATTCAATAAGTTTTAAATATTTTTATAGATAATTAGGATAAGATAGATAAGAATGTTCTTTGCATTTAAAAATGCTGCATTTTCCACAGTGACTTTTTACTTTACTGTCGCCTGCTCTGGAACAAAGTCCACATCTACAGCTTTCTTTTTACTCTTGCATATTACTTGTGTCTATACTGATATTTACTGAATTTTCAGGGTTCTTTTCATTTTTTTTCATCACCTGAATAGACAAGGTTTTCAGGAATTCCCTTCTTGAATGTTTTTTTTTGTGTTTAGAGTATTTGGCCATTTCAAACTATGCAGTTATAATCAACTTCAGACGGCAAGTTTTTCTATAGTCCATTTTGATTTTCTAGTCGATTTTCTATTACATTTCCCATCTACTCATGAGTAGATGAAAACCAAATTTTACTTGGTTATTTTATCCAAGCAAATATGATAGAATAGCTTATGTGTTATTGTCTGGACCCACGTAATAACTGAGAATTTCCTACTTTGAGTAATCGTCATGTATAGGGCGAACCTCACGAAAGAGTAAACATATTATCGGCTTATTTCATAGTAAACTCAAAATATATTTGAGAAGAAATACTGAGATTTTTGTAATAGTCCACTGTTATCTTCATTACATGCAATAATTTAGTGTAACCACTCTTTCTCTTCAAAAGTCTAATTTGTTCATACCAAAAGTTCTTCATTCATTATAATGATTATTTGCTTGAAAAAATGTATGCCATTCTTATACAATAAAAAGTGAAAAAAAGTATTTTAAAGACTTTCATGTTGAAATAATTTTCTAAAACTTTATTATTCAATCAAGAAGAAAAAATAAAGATTGAAGATAAACACGTGATAATCCAATAATAATTTTTCTCTTCTATGACCAGAGGAAAACATTTTTAATGAGAAGAAATATACAAAAACATGAATAATGAAAAAAATACTTACTAAAATTAAGAGTGTTTTCAGTAAAACTCTTATGGCATGAACAAGGAAAATAAGCTTTACTTAAACTTTTTTCCTGCCTCCCTAATTCAACCCATCTCTTCATTTCGTTCCCAAGAGAAATGGAGAAACAATGATTTTTTTCCAGCTTATATTGTTCTGCTTACCTAGATTAAAATCAGCCACATGACATCACATGATAGAATATATTTTTGAATATCCAAGTGTATTATTATTATTCCACGTCGAAGACGATGTTTACTTAAATCGATCATTCTTCGGACAGTCATATGAACAATTCTGAGATGTGATTTCTCTGAATAATGTTCAATGATCATCTTTGCATCTAAAAATAAAATAGTCAATTCTCTAGGTCTTTGGTGCTATCCCTTCTTGAGGGATATCATTCAAATTCCTAAGGATAAAAACCCCCGGAAACCTTGTAAGTAGGCGAAATTAATTTTAAAGCTAATTCACTCATTTTATTAAACCTTCTTGCAAAATGGGCTCACCATTAGGGGTAGATTTTTCAAATCTACAATTTTCAACTTTTTATTTCCTCAAAATAACAAAGTTCACTCGTAAGTAGTCAGACCATAGTTTTGCTATTGGACACCTAAAAATGATTTAATCGAAAATTACAATTTAAAATGGCTTTCTTAAAATCAATGTATGTATCTTAATTTATTACGATAATTTTAAATCCATTTAAAAAAAGAATTGCCAATGAATTTTCTACTAATCGTAAGTTTCAAAAACTTTCTAAATAAACTACTTTTTTAACCTCTCTTTTGGGCAACTGAGATAAGATATAATAATTATGAATTGTCATTTTTCAAATATCATTATTCATTGTACATGTAGGTAACAGAGAATTTTTGAAAAAAATTTCTAAAGACTATCTAGATGGTCAAAAAATTATTTCTATTAAAATTACAATCTGAGATTTAAATTTCGATAATGCATCAAAAATAAACTTTTTCAATGTTCTGATAAATTTATTTGATTCCAGATATTTGAGGCTATTAAATTGACAATGTTCGGGTCAAGATTGGATTGAAAAATCCGAATATGAAAGACTAAAGAAGTGACATTTCATGAAAAATTTTGAAAAATTCTCAAATCGTGTATTGAACTTTATCTGATTGGTCATTCTACTATTCTTGTTACTCACTTGGTTATTAACTCTATTTTCAAATCATGTTTTTACTCAGGTTTTGCCTGAACAACTGTTGAATTTATTTAGATGAAAGTCGTATGCTCTTTAGCTCTTAAATCCTAGGATTCAATAGCAAAATAATCAGGAAGAATAAAAGAAGTTTTTGAAACTTTAAACCTTTTCTAGTTTTTTAAAAATGAATTTGGCTGACCTATTTGTGAATTTGATCGAAAGTTGGTTAAATAACCGTTTGGCTAGACCTTCTTTTGATTTTTTTCATCTTTCTATCAAAAGCTTAGTGAAAAGAAAAACCCATTCAGGAGGGGTCCTATACTACACATCCTCATTATTTTCTGAACGATAAAATTTTAGAATTTATTTTATGAATATCTTCTTTTCTGTGTAAAAGCGTCCAAATTAGCAAATCGCCCGAAATGAAATCTTCAAGTCTGGTTACCTGATCAAATGGTGTCAATTATAATCATACTAAATGCCACTAAAATTATCTCAAAACTCTATCATACTTGGTCATGTGATTTTATGAGAAATCAGTCAGTGATGATTAAAATAGATGCGTAGATGGGCTTGTGATTAAATTGAGAATTAACTCTTGACATGTCAGAGAAATAATCTGTCAAATAGAAAAAATGTGTAGATGGTAAGTTTGATAAACAACAAAATAACTAAATTGTATTTTCTTTCCTTGTCAAAAAGTAATTGTGGATGTGGTTGTATTGATTACTGCAACGAATGTGATTGTTGTCGTGGATCCTGTACTTGTCCCGGTTTCTGTTCATATCCTTTAGGTACAAATTGTGTCACGTTATCAAGACCATGTGCAGTTACCCAGGTTGTCGTCCCTATTGTTAGCTCAGTCAACAGATGTGGCTCATGTAATTGTTATCCTTGCTCTTGTGATACATACATTCTCTAAGTGTAATGTTATCACTTTAATGAATAAACAGTTTATTTAGGAATTTATTGATTCATTTATTTATCTAAATGACCCGATGAAATGTTTTATTTATTTACTCATTAAATTTATTTCAAATACCAAAAGAAATATGAATGATTTAAGGCAGTTAAAACAAACTTGTTTTTATAATAATAATGATTACGGGATATACAAACAAAAGAAAAGATGTGATGAAGTTAAAAAGGTTTCTCATTGGACAAAAGAAATGTGTTCATTAGTCATTCTCTGATTGGCTAATGTAGCTCCCATGAAAAAATATATAAATTTATAAAATAACTCGTATAGATTGAATTAGAATTCGCTCTTCACACTATGGACGCAAATAAATTTTCCTTGATTTTATCAGCCATTGCTTTTGGCATGATCGTCACCGGTTTAGCTATTCCAAACTGGTGTGGAGGAAAGTACGACCTTGTTAGACAATGTGCCACTAATGATTATACTAAATCAGTTGCCGCCATGTTCCTTATTGCCGCTATATGCATTGGAATCGTCCTTCTCATTGATATTCTCACATTCTGCAATAAAGGTGGAAACTTGGGACTTTTCAGAATTGTCGCTTTAGTATTGGCTGCTGTTGCCGGTATTATTGGCGTTATTATCTATGCAGTCAAAAACTTTAATGAATATTCCTACCTTTTGACTACTGGAGCTGTCGTTATCATTGCTCAACTGGCTATTATGACCATTTTAACAACACGCTTTGTCAGATCTAGCTAAATCAAACACGCTTTAGTTTTGTTTTGCCTTTTAACAAAATGAATAAGATAACAGTTTCATCTATCGACATTACTGTATTATTTTATGATGCCTATTTAATTGCAATTTCGGGATCATACTGCAATCATTAACTTAAGTAAATAAAGAATTATTTTTTGTTTTTTTGTTCACCTATACTTTTTCCTTGATTTAGAAATCAGAAGCTTCATTAAAATTAAAGAGAGAATTAATTCAAAATAAATTTATTTTAAAAGAAGAATTTGAAAATAAAAATTTTAGACTCCTTAAGTACAGGAAAGCATTTTATAGTCAGGCTTGAAAATAATTTTAGATCAGAAATTTCTCTTTGCCTCATAAATCTCCTATATCCCTGATGATGTTATATCATCAAGATATTTTCCACTTGCACTTTTCTGATCATGTAACACCTCCCTATTTCTAGCAATGTTTTTTAGTTTCCCATGTTTTTTTCATGCCGAAAAAAATATTGCGCAGTTATGTGATAGGTACTTAAAAATATTTTTCTCTAAAAATAGTTCATACTTCATCTAATAAAAAATTATTCTCATGTGTATTTTTGTCAGTTGCGATCTGATTTCATAAGAAAAAATTAAATATGATCAAAAAATAGATTGTAACATTCATCCAGCAATCATTTTGATTGGTTGATCTGGTATTCTTTGTGTTCTGTAATTTATCATTAGTGTTTTATTACATCTTCCATTTTGTTAGAGAGGAAACCAATTAAAAGGGAAGATAAGATGTAGCCTAGTAATTCTAGATGCTGGAAAGAGTAATATTTTATTTATTAAATAAGTATACTTTATTTAATTTTAATCGATCGGTTCGTTTTTCGATCGAAAATTCGCTATCTTTGAAGGCGATTGTAAACATACAGTCATGGCAAAAATTGAAGGTCCCCCAATGAAATTGTATATTAACAGAGTATTCTTACTGAGTTAAGCATCATAATATGAAAAATAGTTGATATTAGGATATAAAATATTTTTATTTCAATATAAGCACTTGAGACACTTGATATTTTTAATCAAAAAAATTTTATTCTAAAATTAATGAAAAACATAATGGAAATAATTAAAGGTCCCCCTGATGTTTCTGCCATTTAATACTTAGTTGCACAGCCTTTAGACGAGACCACAGCTGTCAATCGCCTCTTGTAGCCTTCAATTAGGGCTCGGCAAGTCCTTACATCAGTTTTTGCCCATTCCTCCTTTGCAAATTGCTCAAGCTCAACGAGGTTCTTAGGGTTTCTTCGAGAAACCGCATTCTTGAGGCTTCTCCAGAGGTTTTCGATTGGATTGAGGTCTGGACTCATAGAAGGCCAGCCTAATATTCTCCAGCCTTTATTCTGAAGCCAGTTCTTTGTGCTCCTTGAGGTGTGTTTTGGGTCATTGTCTTGTTGAAAGACCCAATTTACAGGATCCAGATTCAAGGCCCGAACGCTGACTTCAACATTTTCCTCAAGAATTGACTGATAACTTTCTGAATTCATGATTCCAGGGACTCGTACAATTGAGCCAGTCCCCGAAGAAGAGAAACAGCCCCAAAACATTACTGAACCACCACCATACTTGACTGTAGGTACGGTGTATTTTTCTTGATATGATGAGTGTTAAGATGTGTTAAGATATTTGAATTTATTTATTGAACTAGAATACTTCATGAAAGCTTAAATAAAATAACCTCAAAAATAGAAGCTAATTAAAAAAGTTATATTAAAATAAAAAAAGAATGAATAGGGGACCTTCAATTTTTGCCACGACTGTATTTGATATGAAGATGAGAATTTAATATTTAAAAAAAAACTCAATATTTTTCTCTGGAAAGTGAGAAAAAAATCATTCTGACCGTTTTCTGAATTTCGAATTTCCACTTTTTCAACATTCGAACCCAAAACTTTTATCGATTTCGAAGATTTGAAGCAGTTGGGTGTTAATATTTGGGATCAACATTAGATGAAGATGAACATTAGAAAAAAATGATCTATTGAATCCGGTGGTTAAATGAGTCGATAAATAAAATAGATTTTCGAAAATAATTCAATCTGAGAAAAATTAGGCCATCTTATCGCAAATGCACGAAACTTCCAAACAAATCTTTGTTTATTTGAGAGAATTTTGTAAGAGATGTTCAAAGAAATTCATCATTTGCAAGGAAAAGTTAAACTTTTAAATTTTGGGTTCTTTTCCTACGTGTTTAATCGGAAAATTCGATTTCCCACAATAATGATGAATTTCTGTAGACATTTTTGTACCCATTGCCAAAAAGTGGAAATTTCGTGCAGTTTTCAAAGTCAAAAAATGACCTCATTTTTGCCAGATTGAATTTTCCCCGGGAATGTTACTTACTCCAACAACTTTTTACAGTGGAATAATAGATAAATGCCAATTCAATACTTTTTATCGACTAGGAAAAACGGTTATCGATATTTGATATTTGCACTCCCGAATTTCCCAACCTGTATTTTGGGGATAACCAAAATAAAGTTAATTTTTTCCTATTGTTAATCTAAGGACATACTGCCTCTGGAATAGAATATAAGTTTCAATACCTACTTAAACTGTTTATTCTTCAAGATAAATTGTTATCACAACTGGAAAATTATTTATTAAATATAGAAAGAGGATAAAACATCACAAGGTTAAGTTAAATGCTACGCTATCATCTGATACTTCATTCACATACAATCTCTATCTAGGTACCAAAAAATATATAAATTTGATTGGTTCATTTTCACTTGTAAAAAAGGAGATGTATTTTCAAATTAAATTAATTTTATCATTGCATTGCCATTTATATATATTGTTACTTGAATATAATTTAAATGAATTTTTTCATTAAGTTTAGAATTAAAATTATTTTACAATGTGGAATTTATAGGATTAATATAGTACCGAGATACGCCAGTATGAGTTTAGCAGGAATTGAATTAAAGCCTGTGGACATTGGACTAGGGTTCTTCAGATAATTCAGATTCGGATCCGTCTGAAAAAATCCGAAAAGGTACCGAAAATAAATTTATTAAAACAAGGGAGAGATTTTTTACTAAAAATGAAACCATGCCACTTTACATGTAATAAAAAATATTTTTGGATAAAAGATTATATAATTCAAACCAAAAATTCATTTTGAACCACATTTTCACACAGGGAAAATGAAATTGAACATTAGGCCTGGTACTAAAATATTTTCGAATTTTTGTTTGGGGTTTCCTCTTATTCTACGCTTAAAATCATTCATTTTCATATGTAGAAGTATGGGTCAGATAGTTTTTTAAACCTGTGACATAATAGACAGAAGATTTTCAACAAATAATTTTGAGCTGGAATTGGGTTTTACTTTCAAGTAGTTCAATGAACATATTAGAATTGAAAAATCTATCCCTACTGTTTATTACTAATTCTTTTAACCCTTTCGATACCAGTGGTTATATATGACGTCTATATTCAAACTGACTTTTTCCAATGATTTTGAAACATTTTTTTATGATTATTTTTTGAAAGTATATCTCAGTGTGATCATAGGGGAAAGAGTGATGTAAGCTATAATTACAGTTGTTCCCCAATTGTGGGTGTAAATAAGGGGAGGGGGTATAGGTCAAAAGTGTAAAAAGACGAAAAAGAGAAAAATCATTTTTTAATCCAAAATCAAAACTGCTTCAATGTTTGAGAGTGTTTTAATAGACAAGAAGTGAACGAATCTGGTATTTTTATTAGATAGAAAGAATCAGCAGAAAATTCTCTATCGAATGAATCAAACTTGAGTGAATTTTATTTTTTTGGAAAGTTTGACACTTATAAACCTACTTTATAGTAGCTATACATTAATTTTCTGAACTTAAAAGGGGCAGAGAGGAGATAAGTTTGTTACATTTTTTATAGAGGTACAACTGTATATCACAAACTATATTAGTTTGCTATCATGCTATACTTTTGCTAGCCAGGCATAAGAATGCCATAGATATTTGAACTTTTGCCGAAGGAAGTAGAATTCCTTAATTCATGATACTTCTTGATCGAAATTATTAAACTTATCAATGTTCAGAGATAATAAGATTAATTTCCGTAGACGCTAAATAGTTAATCCGAAACAAGGTATATTTTTTATGCATGAAATCAATGAGCAGTTCCATCAATAGTCTCGTAAGAATGGGGGCAATTTTCACCCCCATTTACCTGAGATCTTCAATATCTAGGTTATTTTGTAATAAGATCGAATGAAATTTAAAAGATATCATTTTTGACATTAATTGAGTCTTTGAAACAATTAAATTTCAAATAAATCCCTTCAATGGCAAAGTTTCACTCTAAATTACTTACCAGTAGATGGGAATTTCAGTGTAAATCAGACCCTGACATGTTAAACCAAGAATACTTTTTATTTGAATAGAACTGCTTACTATAACAAAATTGAAAAATCATCTTTCATACGAGCTATTACTTGTTACTTTAGCTAGTAATTTGAGTACCAACTACTTATTAGGATCAACCTAATAAATGGAATCAAATTTTTTATAATCGTTATATTTTCAAGCCGTATGTGCATGATACACTGTAATTCTTACAAGACTAGAGATTAACCAAGCAATACAGACAAGTAGTTGTTTATCACATTTAATATCACAAAAGGATAACATCATTTGAATCATCAGATGAATAGAAATACCTGCCATATTTTTAAATTTAGTGCTAAGGGCTAATCTTGTTCGTTATTGTGGTGGTACATAAAGTTAGAAATAGCTGTAGGAATTATTTGTCTAATGAAAAAATAAGTTTGTTCATTTTTCTTCAGCTGATTTTCCATATATTTCAAATAAAAAGGTGCACAGATAGATGGATCTACAGCCGGTAGAAATCTTTTCTTTCCAATAATATTTTTACGCACTAGAATAACTTCAAATATTTCTAGGTAAACTGAGGAAAATATTCAAGTATTGATCAAAATCGTGTTTTTATCAAAGAATTTGACACAGGCAATCATGTCATTAATTTCAATGGGAAAAAAATACTTGACGATTCCCATCTGGGTGAGTAATTGTTTCGGATAAAGTAAAAAATTGAAGTTAGGACAATATTGCGTTCGAGTGATTCACGTAAATGTTCAAAAACATCCGAAATATGTAAGAAGATGTACGTTTCTTAAAGGATCATCAGTGGTAAAAATGATATAAGTTATATTTTAAATGAAAAATAATAATTTGCAATTTTTAATGAAATTCAATAATATAAGAATCATAAATGAAAATAGGACTATAATTTAAGCTGCAAAAAACTCCAGAAACTCTTCAATAAATAGCAACAGTGAAAAGCTCACATAGGCCACGGTAGTTGAAGGTTAGCAGAGTAGTTTTTCTGAACACACAAATTAGGTTTATACCTGTTGATGAAGAATTTCTCCTTTGTCCACACATCTGCATTGTTATCCTCTGGGTTTTTGTATAAAATAGAGAAATTAGAAATTGAAGTAATGGTATTCTGAGCCATTAGGGTACAAAAAAAACAGGTTTTTTCATGAAGCTCTGGAAATTGGCAGTAATGGTCCTATTAATGAAAATGATGGCTAGGTTTTAACAGAACAAGAAAGTTGAACCATAATGATTATCAATACACTTTATAATCAAAGGTCAAAATCTTGTATATTATTCTATTCTCCAATCTAATTGGACAAAATTGATAGGGATGGCATTTTTTATTAGCTGAGCTTGTCGAACAAATGAAGAAGGTTTGTAAAGACGTTTGAATGACCAATGGCTACGAATATCAATAATGAATCTGAAATTTTTCCAATGAAAAACATAAAGTTGGTTGATATGAGGTTGGGAATATATGATTATTACAGAAAACTCGATTTTTTCCTCAAGAATTTAAATTTTTCAAAGATATTTTGGAATCCAATTCATGTTGCCCACATTCACCAGTTGAAGAAAAAAAATCATACAAAAAATATTTTTTAATGTAAAATATGGACATTTGTCAAATTCCCATCTGGTGCCAAAATCCCATTTTTCGGACTTTGAACTGAATATTTTTATTGGTGTGAAAATTGGATGGTGATCAAAAGAGGGTTTTCAGGATCAAGATTAGACAAGAAAGCTGACTAGCAGCGTTAGATTACCGACAGTCACCCCATTTTCGAGAGATTTTGAATTATCGAAATTTCGTTGATTCTCAAGCATAGAAAATGATCGAAATTCAGCTCCCAAACGATAAAGAGGTTATTCATCAGATAAGATTCAGTTGAATTGATTTTCTTGTCTAATCTTGATCCTGAAAGAACCTCTTTTGATCAACCTCCAACTTTTAAATCAATGAAAATTTTCGGTTCAAAGCTCGAAAAAATAGGATTTTGGCGCCAAATCTAGATTTGAAATATGGCCATATTTTTCAATTAATATTTTTTGCAGCATTTTTTACTTCAACTGGTGAAAGTGGGCAACATGTTTAGGATCCCAAAAAATCTTTAAAAAATTCGAATTCTTGATGAAAAAATCGAGTTTTCTGTAAAAATCATAGATTCCCAACTTCATATCAACTAACTTTATTTTCAAACCATTTTATAAAAGTACAGTAATTTGACGATGATATCATAATCGCAGAAATTTAAAATAATAAAGTAGCCGTCAGAATTAGGAACATTTTGATAAGCTACAAGTCATTTTCTTGAAGTTTTACTTATAAACTATAAATTAGATTACTTAGTACACTAAACTTCCTAAAAAATGTATTATCCGAAAAATAATCGATCGAAATATTTCTACCTGATTACTCATGAGTACGACCATTAATTTTCAAAAATATTTTTAGAACCTCGTGTGTTCTGAAGCGCCAAATAAGGCTTGAACTTCACAATAAAATTATAAAAATTTGTATTTTGGCTAATATCGCTATGCTCTTGCCTCTAAACCTTTTTCCATTAATCTAGCTCCATTAATAAGCGAAATATATTTTTTTCGTTCTACATCAATAAAAATAACTCCATCCGATGCAGAATGAAAAGTTGTTTCACTTGCCTAAATTTTATGCATCAATATCATAATCGGTGAAAACTAGACGAGTTCAAAGTTGATATGATCGGGATATTTGTTTTCGAATGAAAATCGATAAAATTCCATTTTTAATCTGACTTTAGTTATGGACCCCCGTTTTTTCTTACCGATGACGTCATATCATGTAAGCTTTGCCATGTTGGGAGACCCCCGTTCTTATTGTAAGGATAGGGATCTGCCAACATTATAATTATTCAACATCCTTCATTATTAGAATAAGAACGGGGGTCTCCCAACATGGCAAAGCTTACATGATATGACGTCATCGGTAAGAAAAAACGGGGGTCCATAACTAAAGTCAGATTAAAAATGGAATTTTATCGATTTTCATTCGAAAACAAATATCCCGATCATATCAACTTTGAACTCGTCTAGTTTTCACCGATTATGATATTGATGCATAAAATTTAGGCAAGTGAAACAACTTTTCATTCTGCATCGGATGGAGTTATTTTTATTGATGTAGAACGAAAAAAATATATTTCGCTTATTAATGGAGCTAGATTAATGGAAAAAGGTTTAGAGGCAAGAGCATAGCGATATTAGCCAAAATACAAATTTTTATAATTTTATTGTGAAGTTCAAGCCTTATTTGGCGCTTCAGAACACACGAGGTTCTAAAAATATTTTTGAAAATTAATGGTCGTACTCATGAGTAATCAGGTAGAAATATTTCGATCGATTATTTTTCGGATAATACATTTTTTAGGAAGTTTAGTGTAATTATAAGTTATAATTGATATGTTTAGTTTTTATTTAAATGAAGCTACTTATAAGTAGATTTGATTTAAATTAGTGTAATCATAATATAGAGTAATCCTCATATATTTTTCACTTCAATTTTCATTGAAAAACATTATAGTGGACGATTGGGAGGGGAGATTCTTATTTCCAAACAAATTTAAATTTTCGAAATCGAGGAAATTTTTGAGCTCAAACCTTGAAAGAGTGGAAATCTGGAGCATTTTTGAATTTCAAAAACAAGATTCCAATTCATCGTGGAATTCAAAAAATTAAATTTTTCCTGACTTACGGAGTTACTTGCAATAATGATTAAACAGGAATAAATCAATCAAAAATGAATATTTTCGAAACCAATGAAAGTTGGATATCAATTTGTACAAAATATGGCATGTATCACACTGATGAGTATGCCCGAAATAAAGGCCTTATTTGTGAATCATCTTCTTAATTTTTTACGATTTAATTCTCGTCTTGATGCCATTTAAAGCTATTCTCGATGAATTTGGGAATTCATGACTTTTACAAAAATCTCATTTTTTCATCAAGGTATGGAAACTTTTGAAAGATTTTTTGGTAACTGATTCAAAATGTACACTTTTACTGAATTTAGAAAAAAAGTTTTTTTGGAAAATTTTAGAGACATTATAAATTTCGAGATGGCGCGATGTAATTTTACCATTTTGTTTCCATGTTGACATACACGGCTTGAATGACACTGTGATCAAATTTTCATTCAGAATTTTAGTATCTCGATTAACTTTTATTCCAAGAAACACCGTCTAATTATTTAAATGAAATTTAAAGAACAAGATTGACCTTGAGATTAAATGTTAACGAAAGCATTATTTTTCATCACATCATGTATAACGTAACCTCGTTCATAATTTATTTAATATAATTCTATTAGTGGTTCCAGAAAAAATTTTACTCGATACAAAAAGAGCCAAAATTTCTTTTTACCTTGACTACTTTTAGTCAAAAGGCTGGATTATTTGGAATGTCTTTGTTGAGAAGCATAATCCCGAATACTATTTCATATTTATATCCGAGCCAAATATTATTTAAACAAATATGTTTTATACAATTTGGCTCATAGAGATTATTGTTTTAATTGTTAATAAATATAACTTTCCCTAATACCCGAAAACGTGTGTTCACTATGTCTCTTTCAAGAACTCAACAGTCTTTGTGTTTGGTTTTGTATTTTTCAGACAGAACAATTTTTTGTCAGGACAGTGGTAGATAAAGTGTATACTGGAGCCACAGGCGTAGCAATTCTTGCCTTTCTTCGGTCTGATATTTTTGGTGTTGTCGTGAAAAGGCATAGTTCCCTGGCTAGTAGTCTGAATGACTGCTCATTTTATTCTTGGAGATTTTCATTCTGACAGTCTCTATCTTATCTAAAAGATTTTCCAAAGTAATCCCTTTCATTAACTTGATTTCATCTCTTTCTTTTTCATTCAGAGAGTTTATGACTCCAGCAATAATCAGGTCGTTCTCGTTCAGATCACATTCTTTGACTCGTTTCTTGATAGTTTTAACCAGTTCTGCTGGTTCTAGTTCTTTCTCCCTAAGATCTATAATGTCTAAAATTTTTTTGATATTGTTACTACCTCTTTTGTAATGTTCAAGCAATGCTTCTTTTATTATCTTGTAGGTTGTTCTGGGGTTACTCAAATCATTCACAGCATCAGATATTATACGTAGACTCTCTGGATCCAAGGAGGCTAGAAGAAGTGACTTTTGCTTGCTTTCTGAGACCTCTTCAACATCTAGAAAGGCATCGAAACCAATGAAAAAGTGGACAATTTCTGCATATGTCTTTGGTAATGACCTTGTTATCATTGAACTCCAAATTCCTTTTCCCTGATGCATTGAATGTGATGGATCTAATATACTATATTGCCTGCATAATATTTGTCCTGGACTTCCAGTCATATTACAATAGTCACGAAAATAATTGAAAATTCATTCTCTTATTCAGTTAAAGAAGAAAGTATTCTTAAGCAATTTTTCTTTTCATTTCTTTACTTTTGGGGGAAAATTAATTATGTAATGAAATCCCTTTGTTTCAATAATAAATAAATATATTCAGATGAATTCAATGAAAAATCAAATGGGGTGGTCAAAAAACCGAATGAATAGATAATTTATTTTTATGTCACTACTAACCAGTCATGTGTACAAAATAAATATTTTAAAATTAATTACAAGTTATAATTTAAAACACCTTGCTTAGTTTGACATCTAGAGTAA
Source organism: Gyrodactylus bullatarudis (assembly GCA_012064415.1). Classification (NCBI taxonomy): domain Eukaryota; kingdom Metazoa; phylum Platyhelminthes; class Monogenea; order Gyrodactylidea; family Gyrodactylidae; genus Gyrodactylus; species Gyrodactylus bullatarudis. The sequence continues at coordinate 96,422 of SSNU01000063.1, read as the reverse complement.
AGAATGAAGATTTTTTTCTCAACAATGGCTTAACCCCGTTTAAATCTACAGATTGTTTAACAACTCAACTGTGAAAACATAACCGAGTTATTAGACATTATTACTACCTGTATATCTAAAGCTAGTTAATATGAAGATGGGAATTTATGATTTTTACAAAATTCTTAATTTTTTCATCAAGAAATCAAATTTGATCAAGATTTTTTGGAATCTAGATCATGAGGCCCTCTTTCAGAGAAATAATAGAAAAAACCAATTTTTAAGGCAAATTTGAAACTTTGAAGTGGCGCCAAAATCTCATTCTTTTTCAACTTTGAGTTGAAAATTTTTGTTGATTTCAATGTGAGAGAGTGATCAAAAGTTGAGTTTTAGGATCACAATTAGTCAAAATAACCGATGATCATAAAATTTTTGATAAATTGATCATTTTTCAGGGATTTTGAAATATCAAATTCCATCGACTTTCAAGTAGGGAAAATGCTTAAAAAATCAAGATTTGATTTTGACACGTTTATGGGGTGATTCTCAAAACCAGATTCAGCATATTTAATTTCTTTGACTAATTTTGATCAACTTTTGATCACTCTCTCAAATTGAAATCAACAAAAATTTTTATCCCAAAGTTTTCCCTACTTCAAAGTCGATGAAATTTGATATTTCAAAATCCCTGAAAAATGATCAATTTATCAAAAATTTTATGATCATCGGTTATTTTGACTAATTGTGATCCTAAAACTCAACTTTTGATCACTCTCTCACATTGAAATCAACAAAAATTTTCAACTCAAAGTTGAAAAAGAATGAGATTTTGGCGCCACTTCAAAGTTTCAAATTTGCCTTAAAAATTGGTTTTTTCTATTATTTCTCTGAAAGAGGGCCTCATGATCTAGATTCCAAAAAATCTTGATCAAATTTGATTTCTTGATGAAAAAATTAAGAATTTTGTAAAAATCATAAATTCCCATCTTCATATTAACCCTAGAATGTAAAATCGGAAAAATCGCATGTATGGTAAATCGGGTTATTTTTAACCCAATGTGAAAATCATTAAAAATTAAACAGTTTTCAGTAGAATTTTACAAAAATATATTTTTTTATAAGCAATCATTACAAATAATAGAAAAATGATCTTTGCAAGGAAAACTATCACATTTCGCACATTCTCGATAGCCTTTTCTGTATTTTTCTTTAGGGCAATATGGGCACCTTTTATTTTTTATTAAATTTTAGTTTTTTCGGTGTTCTCTCTCTTCCGAGAAGTAATTTTGAGTAGCTTGATACTGAGTTCTTTTAGAAAATACCGGCGAGCACCTTTTGGTTTGGTTTTGAGAAACGCTGGATGTTTCAGACAATATAAAACATAGGAATTGTATGCTGCAATGTCTAACATATTCCAAAATAAAGCCATTGGCCATCTCCTCGTTCCTCTTTTACTCGAGTAATTCCTGATAACTTGATCAAGAGTATCAACTCCACCTTTGGTCGAATTATAATATAGGATCATTTCGGGTTTAGAACCACTGTCATCCACTGTTTCATGCAATGATGAGAGGAATACCACGGGCTGGTTTTTCTTTTGTCCATACCTAAGAATCGACTTTTTTTTTCATCGATCATAGAAACAAAACTAAAGTGAAATCTGAGAGGGGAATGGAACTGTTTTATTTATAAAAATCTCATTTGAGATTACATGAGAGCTGAGAGGGAGAAAAATACAAATAAGAAAAATATTTAGTTTTGAAATTGACTTGGGTTATTTTTAACCCGAGTTTACATTCTAGGGTTAACTAGGTGTATATTAAATCCAGCTTTGCCTTGTGATTAGAAGCGTTGATTTGAATCCTTGCTATGGTGTACTGACGAGTCCTAATGAAGACGAAACACGTCTATATTTGCCACTGTGAATTGAATGCCGTTCGACGTTTGCTCGTTAAATTTCTAAAATCTCGGTATATTGGAAGATATTTATAACCTGCTACCACACTCAGCTAGTAGGCTACCTTTCGATACCATAGCTGAACGAATAAAGTTTCAGGCTTAATTCTCTCACAGAATAACCTAAAATGTGATGATAAAAAAATTTACTAGGACAAAATTTTATGAAAATTTTTTCTTACACATAATGTCATCAGGGTCTGATTTACACTGAAATTCCCATCTACTGGTAAGTAATTTAGAGTGAAACTTTGCCATTGAAGGGATTTATTTGAAATTTAATTGTTTCAAAGACTCAATTAATGTCAAAAAGGATATCTTTTAAATTTCATTCGATCTTATTACAAAATAACCTAGATATTGAAGATCTCAGGTAAATGGGGGTGAAAATTGCCCCCATTTTTACGAGACTATTGATGGAACTGCTCATTGATTTCATGCATAAAAAATATACCTTGTTTTGGATTAACTATTTAGCGTCTACGGAAATTAATCTTATTATCTCTGAACATTGATAAGTTTAATAATTTCGATCAAGAAGAATCATGAATTAAGGAATTCTACTTCCTTCGGCAAAAGTTCAAATATCTATGGCATTCTTATGCCTGGCTAGCAAAAGTATAGCATGATAGCAAACTAATATAGTTTGTGATATACTATTAAAAAATAATCATAAGAAAATGTTTCAAAATCATTGGAAAAATTCAGTTTGAACATAGACGTCATATATGACCTCTGGTATCGAAAGGGTTAAATATCTAAAGACATTTGTAATTAAACAAATCCCTAATTTGAAAGAGCACAAAGTTTAATCCAGGCCTCAAATTCATTTTCAAAGATCGCAGTAGAGAGATCAGTTTGAAAAAGTTTCACACATAAAAATGTATCCAACTGTCTCATTTATTGAGTTCAGTTAGAAAAAAGACAGCAAATTCAAAATGTCTCTTTTCTATGAACGCACTACCTAAAGAGCATTTATAATTATTTGAAAAAGTTTTTCTAATTTTTATTCGATTCATGTCTTGCTGTTTGTGAGTTGATTTTATTTTGATATTGAAAATTATTTATCCTTTTGGAAAGATCGATCACTGACTGAAATTCCCATTTGCATTTTCATTTTTGTGGGAAATATAAAGTTTTTATCTTGCGACTTTGAAGTGGATCAAAAGGAGTCTCTAATAAAATGTTAGATCGAAACAAAGAAATTAGGTCTATGATTAAGAATTATAAGATGCAATTTAATCACTCTTATATCTCGTAAAATTATTTTAAAATATTATGTACCGCCTGTAATTTTGTTTAAATAATCTTTGAGCTATTTCAAAATCATTTCTGGCTGAGTTAATTTATTCAAATGATTCTGTTATAAGATAAATGAAATTTTGAATGTTTTTTATTTCAATTTTTGTACTAAAATTTGTATTAGATTATTTTTATTTTTTTGTCTTGGAGATGGTTTCCAAATGGTACCAGAGTTAGAAAAGTATAATGTAAGGGTACTAGGCAAATTTCATAACAGAAATAGATAATATCAGTGGAAATTAATAAAATATGTAAATTTTTCAGTCCTAGGGGTAATTGTGGGTGCAATAACTGCAGTAACGGTAATTATCCAAGAAACGGTTATCCTTCCAATTGCTGTCAACCAAATCGATGTAATTCTGGGTGTAACAATAACTGTCCACAGAGAAACTCATGTTGTTATCCACAACAGGGATATCCGAGAGGAAACTGTGGCTTCAACCGACCCGGATATGGCTGCAACTATCCAGGTGGGTGTTTTCAGAGGCCAAACAACTGCTACTATCCACAACAGCAGAGAAATTGTGACCCCAATCAATCCTACAATAATAATTCTCGCCCACAAAACTGTCAGAATAATCCGAATTCTCGCTGTCCAAATGAGAACTACAATCGTGGTTGTAGTCAATCGTATAACGATCCCACATACGAAGATACCTATGACAATCCCGGTTATTATTAGGCAAAAATTTATGTCGAAAAACATGGAATCTACATTTAATTAATGTTTTTATATCAAACCTTTAACTAATCTTTGATTTATGATTTAGAATTTATGAGAATGTTAAATATAAAATGTGATTCAAATACTAAATAATTTTTTTCCAGGATTTTAACTATTCAAATTTTTTATGAAAAAAAACCAAAGAGAATGCATTAATTGGCCAAAATATAGAACGATAAGGAGATTCTAACCAATTTCACCTTATGTTGAATATTTTATGTAACCAAGTCCACAAATTGAGTAAAATTTGAAAGAAAATATAAGACAAATTTCTCATTAGAATGAAATACACGTGGACAACTCAATCAGGAAGAATATTGTTTTGAATGATAAAAAATATTTATTGATAATACATTGGCTCAACAACAGCCACAGCCACCACAGCCGCCGCAACCACAACCTCCACAGCAGCAAGGATAACAACAACAGCAGCATGGACAGCAACATCCACAACAGCCACAGCCGCAGGGACTAGAAAAGGGTAAGATTCATGAGTTATTGCTACCAATCGACTATGAAGACAGCAAACGTACCATCCGCAGCCACAGCCACAACCGCAGCCTCCGCAGCCACAGCCGCCACAACCACAGCCGCCACAACCACAACCGCAAGGACTGAGGGAGAAAGTCAGTTCCATGTTACGAATGCATCATGAGTAGGGTAACTTACCAACCACAACCGCACATGACTAGATTATTTGTTAGAGCGTATCTTATGCTCAGCACCAGTCTCTTGGCCTATTTATATATCACTGTAGATTTACGCATTGTCTTTAATTTAGATGAATCTTATCTTTATAGTTTATATTTATTATCAATTGTCTGATCCGTTTCTTGATTTTTGATCTCAAGATCTGGGGTGTCAGCAGAATTCTCTTGGTTAAATTCCTCGGATGAAGACATCCTATTCCTATTGAATAACTTGTAACTTTTAACCTATATAGAAGATGATAAATGTCTTTTAAAACGAATTAACTTAACTTTAAAAATTATAAATATGATGTTCATTTATGAATCTTGAGAAATTTTTTTCGAATTAAACAAATGGCTGGTGGTTGTTGTTGGTAAGAACTTTTTGTCTATTACTTATCAATAAAGTTTTTTAATGAGAATTTAAATCAAGATTATTATCTTTTCAGTCCTTGTAATTGTGGCTGTGGAGGCTGTGGCTGTGGTAATTGTAACAACAACTGTTGTAATAACTGCGGATGCAATCCATGTTGCTGTCAACCGTGTTGCTGCTGTCCTTGCCAACCATGTTGCTGTAATAATTGTGGCTGCGGGAATCGAGGCTGTGGCGGTAATTGTAGCTGCAACTGTGGTGGTGGCTGTGGTGGTAACTGTGGCGGTGGCTGTGGTGGTAACTGCGGCGGTGGCTGCGGTAACAACTGCAGTGGAGGTTGTGGAAATCGATGCTGTAACAACTGCGGACAGAATAATTGTTGCTGCAATCGCGGCTGTAATGGAGGCTGTAATCGGGGCTGCTAGTAACTTTACAAAGAATTTGGCTTCATTTTATTAAAAAAAGATAATTTTTTTACTAAATAAATTGAATATTCTTCATTATAAGTTTAACCAGGATGATACAAAAAAATGCTTAAATTTCTTAGAACAAAGAGAATTTAAATTTCATTTTTAAAGGAAATCCACGTTAGAAAAATCTGATTGTTAATGTGGCTCAAGACCTAATAGATAATTTAAGTTCAAATCTTATTGGCTGCAAATTTTTTTTATAAATTTTCCAAAAAATTCTAATTTTGTTTCCATAGAATATGAAGCAATAATTTATGCGTTCCTTATGCTTGCTGTAACTGCTTATAAACCATCAGAATCGTTTGATTTTTTCAATATCTTTTGATTGAACATTCCTCTAATCCACGTTGAGAAATATTTTCTATTGAAGATACTATTGAGATTCGAAACTTTCTTCTCCTAATCATTTACCAGAATGTCTCTTTATCGTAAGCACTAGACCTGAAAAAGGTATAGAGGTGGCTTTGGAAAAAATCTCCTTCTATTATTCATTGAAGAATTAGAATGAATAATCAATGATCCTAATATTTGTAGGCTGAAGAATATAAATAACACGGGTGGTCGTGGGGTCGTACGAACTTGATCAGGTTTAACTTTTCTGGAATAAAATTTTGTGCTGATTTCAGATCTGCTTTCAGAATTTCGCTAGCGTTAATACTTTGGCCGCTATGGCCAAAAAACCAAAAATTGCTAATTTTGAGTATCTCAATGAACTTAATTGATATTATTGGTATGAAAACATAGGAATCCGAAATTGATTTTATCCTCATTAAAAAGAGCGTAAAATTTCGCGTTGATTGACGGGTAGTACGCGAATTTAGCAATCTCGCAAAGCTTTTAAAAACGCGCGTCAAGTTAGAAAAAATTGAAAAATCCTTTAAAAAATACATATTTTTCGAGTGTTTTTCTTCTTTTTTGACGTGTAGATTTAATAAAATTTGAAATTTTAAAAAGCATTCCAATGTAAAATTTAATTTTCTTTCGAATGGTGCCCTTTTTATTAGCGTAGGATCAGTCGTTTGGAGGTTATTAAGCTTTTTCCAAGCCAGAATTTTTATCAATTTTCATTTCTGAATTCTCATTGGTTTAATCATATTGATGAATGAAAGCATGAATTAGACAGAATACTTTTATTGGTGGAAATTTTTGTTTAGATTTTTGTAGAATATATTGAGTTTTAGAATTAATTTCAGAAAAATGATACTCTCTTTCGTAAATATAAAAATATTGAGTAAAAATTTAGACTCTTATTCTGGGTATTTTATGAGCCAGCAGTAGTCACTCAGACAATGATCCAATGAACTTGAAAATCTGCGATAATAAAAAAATTATACTCATAGTAATCTATCTTATCAAGAATAATCTCAATACTTGCTCTATCCTCTTCCAAATCTCTTGAATAAGCGATTGGAACAGGTGGCCAAATATTAGTATTATAAAGTAAAATTACTTTAAGACTGTTTTTTGATGAATCAATAAAAAGTCTTAAAGAATTTGGATTAAAAGGAAAATTTAGCTCGTTAAATAACCCTGGAATATTATTACAGAATGAAAGATCATCTTCAAACGAAAAATAAGGTCTAAAATAAATTATAATTTAGGAATCACGCTCGATCACAATTAGAAAATATCATTTGGACGATAATATTGTCGAACTTTATCAAAAATATTACTATTTTTAGGTTCTGAACTCATGGGGAATGGTTAGAGAAAACAGACGTATATTGTAGTGATTAACGTTATATTTCGCCAGGTCTCTTCAGACTCTACCCTGGTTGATATAAAAATACTATCACAATGCTAAATTTTTGTGCACTTCCATTGGTTGAGTTGATTGAACCCCACCTCCCTGCTTCTTTGATGCAATTTGCAATCAACTCAACCAATGGAAGTGCACAAAAATTTAGCATTGTGATAGTATTTATATGTTAACTAGGGTAGAGTCTGAAGAGACCTGGCGAAATATAACGTTAATCACTATAATTATATTATAATATACGTCTGTTTTCTCTAACCTTCTCCCATGAGTACAGAACCCAATAATAGAAAATATCAATTCAGGAACATCACCTAAGACCTAAGGAATTATGCGTGGACCATTTTCGTTCAAAAAATTATGTATCATACCCACCAAATACTTGAATGAGTAAACAATGTTTACTAAACATTTAAGAAGATAAAAAATATTTATTGATAATACATTGGCTCAACAACAGCCACAGCCACCACAGCCGCCGCAACCACAACCTCCACAGCAGCAAGGATAACAACAACAGCAGCATGGACAGCAACATCCACAACAGCCACAGCCGCAGGGACTAGAAAAGGGTAAGATTCATGAGTTATTGCTACCAATCGACTATGAAGACAGCAAACGTACCATCCGCAGCCACAGCCACAACCGCAGCCTCCGCAGCCACAGCCGCCACAACCACAGCCGCCACAACCACAACCGCAAGGACTGAGGGAGAAAGTCAGTTCCATGTTACGAATGCATCATGAGTAGGGTAACTTACCAACCACAACCGCACATGACTAGATTATTTGTTAGAGCGTATCTTATGCTCAGCACCAGTCTCTTGGCCTATTTATATGAAGGCTTTACTGCATATATTCTCTAGCACTTAACGTGTATCAAATGATAATTTTTATAATTGTTAATTCACAATTGAATACCTGTTTTAGAAGCATGTATTAGAGATTCAGTTTTTACGAATCAGATTTAGTTGCAAGAGATAATAATTCCAATGACGAATGTGAATGAAAATCTAAGACTGTCTGATTTGGACACGAATAAGGATCTATCATGGAGTTTAAATTGTAAAGAGTGGAAATTTTCTCAATTCAGAATCTTTTCCTTTTGAAAGGAATTTCTTTTTTTCATATGATAGTTTTATAAATTATAAAAAATTCTATTGACATGAAAATGAAAAAAAAGAAATAATATTTTATTATATATCCTAAAATATTCAATCCAGCAAAAATAAGACCATATTTAATTTTGATAAAGCCTCAAGTTTACACCTTTTCGATTTTTGATCTTAAATTTTTATTGATTTTGAAAATTTGAAGCAAATCGATACCGATATTTAGGATCAACATTAAACATTAAAAAAAGGTTTTCGAATTTGGTTAGGGAAAATGTTCAATAGAAAGTAAAACTTATAATTTTTTCGACGTATTAAAATATTTTATCGGATGTCGAATTTCTTTAGGCGTTTTCGAAATTTTTTTTGTCTAAAGTCTAAGTTGTCAGACAATTAGAAAAACTTTGGCTCTATTGTGACACTTTCTAAAAAAAGTCAATTTAAAAAAATTGAGAATACAGAATATCTTATTATAGGCAGAGTGTTTCTGCTATCTATTATATTAGTCAAAGCTGAAATAATACGAGGTTTTTGCTTGAGACTCTTGGTATTATATTAGGAACTTTATTAAGAAGATTTGAAAATCATAGGAAAACAATAGGAAGCTTCATAAGGTGTTGACCGAAGTCATCAACAACATCCGCAGCGGCCACAACAGCAAGGACTGCACCCACAGCAACAAGGACATGATAAAAAATATTTATTGATAATACATTGGCTCAACAACAGCCACAGCCACCACAGCCGCCGCAACCACAACCTCCACAGCAGCAAGGATAACAACAACAGCAGCATGGACAGCAACATCCACAACAGCCACAGCCGCAGGGACTAGAAAAGGGTAAGATTCATGAGTTATTGCTACCAATCGACTATGAAGACAGCAAACGTACCATCCGCAGCCACAGCCACAACCGCAGCCTCCGCAGCCACAGCCGCCACAACCACAGCCGCCACAACCACAACCGCAAGGACTGAGGGAGAAAGTCAGTTCCATGTTACGAATGCATCATGAGTAGGGTAACTTACCAACCACAACCGCACATGACTAGATTATTTGTTAGAGCGTATCTTATGCTCAGCACCAGTCTCTTGGCCTATTTATATGAAGGCTTTACTGCATATATTCTCTAGCACTTAACGTGTATCAAATGATAATTTTTATAATTGTTAATTCACAATTGAATACCTGTTTTAGAAGCATGTATTAGAGATTCAGTTTTTACGAATCAGATTTAGTTGCAAGAGATAATAATTCCAATGACGAATGTGAATGAAAATCTAAGACTGTCTGATTTGGACACGAATAAGGATCTATCATGGAGTTTAAATTGTAAAGAGTGGAAATTTTCTCAATTCAGAATCTTTTCCTTTTGAAAGGAATTTCTTTTTTTCATATGATAGTTTTATAAATTATAAAAAATTCTATTGACATGAAAATGAAAAAAAAGAAATAATATTTTATTATATATCCTAAAATATTCAATCCAGCAAAAATAAGACCATATTTAATTTTGATAAAGCCTCAAGTTTACACCTTTTCGATTTTTGATCTTAAATTTTTATTGATTTTGAAAATTTGAAGCAAATCGATACCGATATTTAGGATCAACATTAAACATTAAAAAAAGGTTTTCGAATTTGGTTAGGGAAAATGTTCAATAGAAAGTAAAACTTATAATTTTTTCGACGTATTAAAATATTTTATCGGATGTCGAATTTCTTTAGGCGTTTTCGAAATTTTTTTTGTCTAAAGTCTAAGTTGTCAGACAATTAGAAAAACTTTGGCTCTATTGTGACACTTTCTAAAAAAAGTCAATTTAAAAAAATTGAGAATACAGAATATCTTATTATAGGCAGAGTGTTTCTGCTATCTATTATATTAGTCAAAGCTGAAATAATACGAGGTTTTTGCTTGAGACTCTTGGTATTATATTAGGAACTTTATTAAGAAGATTTGAAAATCATAGGAAAACAATAGGAAGCTTCATAAGGTGTTGACCGAAGTCATCAACAACATCCGCAGCGGCCACAACAGCAAGGACTGCACCCACAGCAACAAGGACAACAACAGCATGGACAGCATCCACAACCGCAACATTTGTGACAGCAGCCACCGCAGCCGCAACCACAGCAACCACACCCACAACCGCCGCAGCCGCAACTGCAAGGACTAAACACAAAGGTTAGCTCTCCACTTACCAGCAACAACCACATCCACACATATTAGACGAGTATCTTGGTATATTTTAGGACGATCTGATGATGTTATCTCTCTCATACTTACAATTTATATATGCTCAATGTTGTTCGGAGTTCTTTATATCTCAGATTGAAAACTCTGTGTGCATTTCATCTCAACAGAGCCTCCTATTCCAGTATTCTAGCACATGTGAAACATTGTTTCTTAGAATCGAACGAGAATATTTTTGAATCTTAACGAGATTCAAGTTGACTAGAGTTTTGTACGCGCACGTTCAACTTCAAACTCAAAACACCAGGGCAACTATCCAGTCATTTAATTTTGAGAAGCATTGAGAAGTTTTAAAAAATGACCTTGATCTAATCTCTGGAATTGTTTTTTTCAAACCGTGGTGTTCTCGCAAATGAAAATTGATAGATTAATCTGAAATCTGTTTTTTATTTTATAAAAATATCCATATTGAACCGGGGTCGAGCTTAGCAGCAACCGCAGCCACCACAACCGCAGCCATGACCGCAACCACAGCCACCACAACCGCAGCCATGACCGCAACCACAGCCACCACAACCGCAGCCACCACAGCATGGTCCACAACAGCCGCAGCAGCATGGGACACAACAACAGCAACATGGACAGCAGCCACATCCACAACCGTGGCCACAACCACAGCCACCGCAGCCACCACAACCACAACCGCAACCACAACCGCACATGTTTATTAGTTTGTTATTTGTTTGAATGTGATACTTTCACTGGTTTGTGTTTCTTAAATATTAAACTGTTTCTTCGTCTTGGTCAAGCTGAGCATTGGTATTCTAACGAGAAGAAAATTCTGATTCATTATTCTAATGGTTAACTCGAATTATGACTAAAATGCCTGACAATTTTTTGTTCTAATCTATTATCTGTTTTTCTTATAGTTAAATCCAGTTCAACTATTCTGTTTCACCCTTTCAAATCTTGAATTAACGTCAAATTCCCAGGGATCTTGAATCCTTAAAATTTTATTGTTTGTCAAGCATTAAAAATTATAAAAAATCAAAATTCGATTTTATATGATTGCCTCTACACGCTTCGCTGTTTAATATTTCAAAATTCTAATTCACCTATGATTCAAATTAATTTTTAAATTTTTATCTAAGTTTAATAATTTCAACACTTATGAGATTCTCAAGGTCTGTTTATCAATAAAGTTCAAGTTAATTATTCAATTTTATACATCTACCTTGAGAGAGCCCTTATGGTAATATTATCAATAAGTGGATCTTTATGGTGAGTTTCACCCTGACGTACGTTGTCTGAAAATTTTGATTATTTTAATTTTAAATCTTCCAAATATATTTTCCTAACTATAGATTTCCTATTTTCGAATATTTCAGAACCTTTTCATTCATTTATTCAAAAAGATCTTTTGATGAAATATTTAAAATTATTTCTTAAGATTGGGGGAAAATCTTCATCTGACCCAAAGATTCAGCCCTATCACTTCATTTCTCATTGAGTAGACCTTAAATTCTTTGCTAAGAAATCTTTGGAAAATTAATTAGTGGTTTGTAATTAATAAATGAACTATAGGTGGGAGCCAAACTGGTGTTTAAAATATTTTTATTGTTGAAAAGTATATTGAGTGACCAATCTTTTCAAACCTAAATCCGTCACACATAACCTGTATATCAAGGTTTTATTAAGCATTAAAAATGAGTATAGGAATTACTGGGCTTTATTAACTTCTCATAGCCGATAATGTAAGCATGTTTATAGCTAACATCATAACCTAAAAAAGCAACACTCGGTCAATATAAATGGTAAACTAAACAATATTGATACAATAAAATTGTCAGGAGTATCGTTCATCAGACAAAAAATTTAATTTGTTTCGTGTGAAAAAGGCTTAGTACTATCAATTCTCTGTCATGATTAGTTGTAAAGATTAGAGAAGAATAAACAATGTTTGTCGAAAGATTTCAGATAAACAAAGAAAGGCTTGTAAAGAAAGTCTTTCAATTTTAATGATGAAAGCTGAGCTCAATTAATTGATAATGAAATAAAATGAATCGAGTGTTAGAAATTGAATAACCCAGAAATAACTTAATTTAGAGCAAAAGTTAATAGCCCAAATTCAAAAGAGTTTTACAAAAAAATGAAATAAAATTGATTAATTTGATTTTATCAAAATTTTAGGTTAGTGAAAAAATCTTCTTAATTTATTAGAAAAAATTTTAACCGATATCATCAAAAAAATCATGAAAAAATGTGTTGATTTCTGAGACTATGGAATCAGCGGGCTTGAATCTTAAACAGATATTCTAAAAAAAAATACCGTTGAATTTCGTATCATTACCGTCGCTCAGGATTGTCTTAAGAGGACACATAAAGTATAAGAAAGAAACCTTTTGAAAAGTTGCATCCTGGCAATAAAATGCAACATTTATCAGATGTGCCAGCAAAGATTATAATAAAAGATGAGATGAAGCAATGAAACAACCATGAGATTGAGCACTGAAAATCTAGATTTTTTATTGAGAGCAAAAGAGTTGGGAAGATCCATTCAAGCTTTATAAAAATTATTTGTTCGGAATTTTACTTGTTAGATAGAAGAGGATACAGATCCTTCATTACAGAACCAAATTGAGGTAATCTTGAGAAGAAACTGAGAAATAATCCTCAAATCAGTCTGAATAAAAAAAGGTTAGAACGCGTATTTATTTGGTATGAGAGAGGCTCGAAATAGTTCGACGTTGCAGGAGAGCAATAATTATAATCATTGCGATGACTATTGGGATGTAAAAGCTACATACAAACACAATGATATGGGATTTTAACCAATGAAAACTCTGGAAACTCTTCCACTCTTACGTGCAATTTGTTTTTTCGACCAATCACCTTTCAAAACTCAGTTTTTAAAATGGGGGTACCTAGTGACGATGACGAATTTTCGGGTTTCCTGACGAAGATCTCGATCAAATCAAAAATCGGCACTGACTATGACACAGAAGAGAAAATTTTACATAAGATGTCCAAATTTCATAAAAATCGGTCGAGTAGTTTCGGAGTCTATAAACGCACAAAATCACACTTACATTTTTTATATATATAGATTTTTCGATTATGCTAACAGATTTGGACATTGAACTTATTATTTTGTTAGATTCATTTTATTTAAATTCTATTATAAAATATTTTTTCTATTTCTTAACTCAATATTGAATCCCTTAACTCATATAGTTCTACGATTTCCTCAAATTAGCGAATTATTCATGGAAAAAACCTAATGAATATCTTTTACTTATCTAAGTGACTTTCTAACTGTTTGAGGTTAAATTCAAAGCTCTATGAGAAGTTTCAACCAAAGAAAATTTTCACTTTCAAAATTTCAACTTCGTTAATGCTTTTTAAATTAGTTCCAAACCTCCAATGATTACAAAATACTAATTTAAAACAAATATTTTGCTTAGTTTTGGGATTTTTGCGTTCTATAAATGAGTTCGTGTCTAAACTTTTAGGTTTATTGAATTCGGTTGAGGATGGAAAATCCCAGGAATTATAATTGATATTCTGGGATGGAATCAAGATTTTTCGATGAATTGCACCTTGAACTAATGAATAAATCTTCAGATTAAAACAATTTTTGTTAAAAGTCTATTTTCATCTACCTCTAATAAATATTTCCAAAACTAAGATTTTCTTTATTAGATTCCATCGTATGTCGAATGTTTTTCCTTTCAAATGAATAAAGTCTTGAAAATATCTCAATCATTGAGATTCAAAAAACTCTCAGTAATTTATATCGATCAAAATTGTATGCCAAGGCTTTTTGTCTTTTTCAACACATAATCTTTTTACAATATTTATCATATTTCTTCGATAACATCTATAATATCTGTATATAAGTATTCATAATCTAAGATTAATCTCAAATAATAAAAATTAATGTCTGGATGTGGTTGTAACTGGTTAGTTTCTTAATAAAACTATAGGAATCTCAAAAAAATATTGAAATAATCAAATTTTGGTTTCAGTGGAAATTGTGGATGTAATGGGGGTTGTCAAAATGGCTGTTGCAATGGCTGCTGCAATGGATGTTGCAATAGGTGTGGATGTCAGCCCTGTTGTTGTTGTCAGCCGGGTTATTGCAGTTGTAACTCACCATGCTGTAGTTGTTGTAATCCCCAATGTTGCTGTTGTAGTTCACCTTGTTGTAGTGGGAATTGTGGCTGTGGCAACTGTAACGGTAATTGCTGTCACTGTAATCAATGCTGTAATGGTGGAGGCGGCTATGGCACTTGCAATAATGGCAACTGTGGACATTGCTGTTGCAATAACAACAATGGATGCTGTAACAGATGTAACTGATAATGTTTTGATGAGATTATCTATTGAATTATTTTAATCTTAATTTTGACTAAAATCATAAATCTAATTTTTGTCTAAAAAACAATCCTTCTCTTTGAGGTGAACCATAATACCTGGCTCATGGGGAACAATATAAAACAACAGATTAATAACATAAATCATCAGTGTTATTTTATATAATACACTTGTCGCGTATTCGAACATTAAAACTTCTTTCCGTATGAAAGTTGGCAGATTAATCAATATAATTGAGTTCTCGTGGTTATTTAGATTCACTGGGTTGGATTTAAAGACTTTCAATGATTTGGGTATCTATTTTTATTTGGATAGCGAAATGCTCACTCGTCACTTTCTTTCGTGAACGTTCTTTTCTCAAATGAAAGCAAGTTACGGAGTTTATCTTCATCGCCATTTTTGTTGGTGGGCTTGACAGAAGCAATGAAGTATTTATTGGTATCACCTCATCTTACTTCAACCATGTTGCCAACTTTTGTGGACTAGGATATGGGCAAGTAAGAAGAGCTGACTTCATAATGTACCCACGAGGCGAAACAAATTAACCTCCTTCGATTTAATTGGTTGATCAAAAAACTTTCTTCTTATTGGTTAATAATTATTCTTATAAGAATAGGTTCACAATTTTATAATGCTTCTGTTGAGGAGTGTTGTGAATTTAAGGTACACTGTACCCGGTAAATAACTCTCTTAAGGCTTAAAACTTACAAAAATTCGCTAGACAAAGTTTCTTAAAATAATGTGAAATTTCACTATTTCAGCATTTAATGACAGGCGAAAAAAGAGCTTTGTTTTTTAAAAGCTAAAAAATCAGATTAAAGTTGTCAGGGGACTAATACATTTCTAAATATAAATAAATCTTTTCTTAACTTTTAAAAGTTTGCAAAATTCAAAAAAGTTGATTGATTGTGAATTCTCCATAATTTTGTCAATTGATGAAACGGAGCCTGATAATCTGGATTTCAAAAATAACTCATCTTTCTTGACTTTTTGATAAGAGCTAGAAAGAAACCTCGTAAACGATCACAAGCTAGAACGATAAATAAATGATTATTTATTTGGGTATTTTTGTGTGCTTTAAATTTTTTATGCAGCAAAGCCTTCATATAAATAGGCCAAGAGACTGGTGCTGAGCATAAGATACGCTCTAACAAATAATCTAGTCATGTGCGGTTGTGGTTGGTAAGTTACCCTACTCATGATGCATTCGTAACATGGAACTGACTTTCTCCCTCAGTCCTTGCGGTTGTGGTTGTGGCGGCTGTGGTTGTGGCGGCTGTGGCTGCGGAGGCTGCGGTTGTGGCTGTGGCTGCGGATGGTACGTTTGCTGTCTTCATAGTCGATTGGTAGCAATAACTCATGAATCTTACCCTTTTCTAGTCCCTGCGGCTGTGGCTGTTGTGGATGTTGCTGTCCATGCTGCTGTTGTTGTTATCCTTGCTGCTGTGGAGGTTGTGGTTGCGGCGGCTGTGGTGGCTGTGGCTGTTGTTGAGCCAATGTATTATCAATAAATATTTTTTATCTTCTTCAATGTTTTCTCATTCAAATTTGGTAGGTAGGATACATAATTTTAGTCATTCACTAATAACGGAAATGACCTAGGTGAGGTTCTCGAGTTAATTTCATAACTGTTCAGCATCGATCATGATCTTTTTCCATTAAAATTTTTCTACCTTAGCTCTTCATGTCACAAATTAGAAAATTTGTAACCTTACCAAAATAATCTGAATTCCTTTTCGAAAGCCAACTCATCATTTAAAAGATAATAGAAACATTTTTTGGCTCTAATAACAGTTATCTTCTAAACTATGATAGATAACGAGCAGGTGATTACATATTTGAAATCTAAAGCTCTTGTTTTCCTAAGACCTCAGCAAATAGGTTTTAAAAAAAAACGTACTAAATATGTGACTAAATTTTAATAAAATAACCCTGTATTGATAACGTTTTAAAAATTATAAGTGATTCGGAGCATAGGAATTGTAATAATTTCTAACGTTTCTTAACATGAATTTGGTTTCTTTTGAGAGAATTCAATCTCGCGTGAATTTCGAATTACAAAAAGTGAGCTAGAATGTGTCATTCAAAAGACTTCTAATTGTACTTAACCCTTAATTGTTAACCCCAGAGAATTGTTTTCATGACTCGTATTCAATCTTTTGTCTAACCTATGGTTTGTGAATACGCTGATTACGAATCTACAGTTGTTTAATGCAATTATTTTTGATACACTAGATTTAGTTGAACCTCAAATGATTAACTTAATGAAACATACAATAAATTTCACACATACAAAGACCAAGCGAGAACTTATACTATAGTTTCACCCTCATCAGGGATCGACAGTAAGCCTTACGCCTGCTCCGAGAATCGAACGTCAAGATTTATACTCGCTGGGCAAGCACTCGACCGTTTAGTCTAACCCACGATATCTTTATTATTCAACATCAAGCTTTGGTGGACTCTAATGAGTCTTCTGCTTGTTTTTCACTAACATACAATCCTGAATAGTGCTAGAGTATGTCGATAGGAATAGCAATTATTTTTGTTTCAGAAGTTAACCATAAAGAATTGGGTAATTTTTTGATTCAAAAACAAGTTATCTTTGTAGCCTTCGCAGATATAGTTCAGGCGATTGTATATTTGAATTCTTCAGGTATGATACCTAGATAAAAGTTGTTTTAATTTTTATCTTCGACCTTGAGAAATAGGTTTTCGAAAAAACGTTGTAAACAAAAACTAAACTAGCACGAGTTTAACGAATGATAGAGCTGAGATCTTTACATATTCCAGGAGATTAATAGATTTTCTATCGAATGGGGGATAAACGAAGTATTTTCTGAGCTTTAGAAGAACAATAATTAGTTGCTTAAGTGGTATGTGCCTTCAAAGTCACAGTGGGACCTTAAAGGTTAAGAAATGTTGAATAAAACGTGTCAATGGTCAGCTCTTAACTAAAGATTTTAGAATTTGAAATACAATTCAATCCATTTTGATGCAAATTATCATAATAAATCATTCAAGCAATCATCTTGCTAGTTTTATTCCGAAAGATAATTATCTTTAAATGGAAGAATGAGAACTAAAATATTCGAGAAAGAAAAGAAATTAAAAATTTATAGAGATATGCTTGATTTAAGTATAAAGAGGACAGGTAATAGATTGACTTCATAAAAAAACAAAAAACTGTGCTGCATTTTGAGATAACCATTAGAATAATGAATCAGAATTTTCTTCTCGTTAGAATACCAATGCTCAGCTTGACCAAGACGAAGAAACAGTTTAATATTTAAGAAACACAAACCAGTGAAAGTATCACATTCAAACAAATAACAAACTAATAAACATGTGCGGTTGTGGTTGCGGTTGTGGTTGTGGTGGCTGCGGTGGCTGTGGTTGTGGCCACGGTTGTGGATGTGGCTGCTGTCCATGTTGCTGTTGTTGTGTCCCATGCTGCTGCGGCTGTTGTGGACCATGCTGTGGTGGCTGCGGTTGTGGTGGCTGTGGTTGCGGTCATGGCTGCGGTTGTGGTGGCTGTGGTTGCGGTCATGGCTGCGGTTGTGGTGGCTGTGGTTGCGGTCATGGCTGCGGTTGTGGTGGCTGTGGTTGCGGTCATGGCTGCGGTTGTGGTGGCTGCGGTTGCTGCTAAGCTCGACCCCGGTTCAATATGGATATTTTTATAAAATAAAAAACAGATTTCAGATTAATCTATCAATTTTCATTTGCGAGAACACCACGGTTTGAAAAAAACAATTCCAGAGATTAGATCAAGGTCATTTTTTAAAACTTCTCAATGCTTCTCAAAATTAAATGACTGGATAGTTGCCCTGGTGTTTTGAGTTTGAAGTTGAACGTGCGCGTACAAAACTCTAGTCAACTTGAATCTCGTTAAGATTCAAAAATATTCTCGTTCGATTCTAAGAAACAATGTTTCACATGTGCTAGAATACTGGAATAGGAGGCTCTGTTGAGATGAAATGCACACAGAGTTTTCAATCTGAGATATAAAGAACTCCGAACAACATTGAGCATATATAAATTGTAAGTATGAGAGAGATAACATCATCAGATCGTCCTAAAATATACCAAGATACTCGTCTAATATGTGTGGATGTGGTTGTTGCTGGTAAGTGGAGAGCTAACCTTTGTGTTTAGTCCTTGCAGTTGCGGCTGCGGCGGTTGTGGGTGTGGTTGCTGTGGTTGCGGCTGCGGTGGCTGCTGTCACAAATGTTGCGGTTGTGGATGCTGTCCATGCTGTTGTTGTCCTTGTTGCTGTGGGTGCAGTCCTTGCTGTTGTGGCCGCTGCGGATGTTGTTGATGACTTCGGTCAACACCTTATGAAGCTTCCTATTGTTTTCCTATGATTTTCAAATCTTCTTAATAAAGTTTTCATAATGTATATTCCCAATATAACATCAAGAGTCTCATTTAAACTTTGAATCTGGAGAAGATTTTTAGTGAAATCAAACTGCTTCTCAAAAAACCACATAGTTTTCATAACAGATCTTCAAACTTAAGATGTCCATTGCTGTCTTCTCATTTCTCCTATACTGATTAGCTCTTCCGAATTTTTATTTATGATTTTCATTGTTCTTTAAAATTTTATAAAACTCATCAAATCAGTTTTTTTTTCAATTCTCACATGGAAGCTGAAGGCTTCCTTTTTGCCCAGATCAACGAAAAACTCTACGATATCGTTCTGAAGAGGAATTTTGCACAAATCTGGATTAAAATTAAAATCAGATTGAGAAATTAGAATCATTGAAATATTTTTTTTTATTTTAAATTAAAAACAAAACTCTTTTATATAAAAAATAGACTTTCATACTAGACGTATTGTTGGAGTTGAAAATATCGTTATTATGGTCATGTGTAATAAGATTCCAACCGACATTGTAGTGATAAGAAAGGAGTATTCAGTAAATGCCTTGATAACATAGAGAGCAACCCCAATAACTCCAGTTATCGATGCAAATGCTAGAAAGAACGTTCTGACCTGTCCAAATTTTATATTATACGCACATATTGATATAATATCAATGAGGACAATAGCCCCTGTTGATATAGAACAAATGATGAACATTGCTGCTGTTGATTTCATTTCAATGGTATTTCCACAATCTCGAATTAAATCCTTCTTCGAATTGCACCATCTTGGCAGTATGAGTCCACAAACTATCAATGCAAACGATAGGGTAGATAATATTATCGGATACTTTAACAGAGCCATCCTTTTATCAGAATAACCTGATTGAACAAAAATAAAACTATTTATTTAAGACATTCGAGAACAAATCAGATTAGATCTACACATGAATGAAAAAATTGAAAACAGTTTACTCTGCCAACCATTCAACAACATACCATCTATCTATAAACACATATGATTAAGACACAATATGGTTATATCGATGTTCGATTCTCTGTAATTTTCATAAACACTCTTTATTATACATATGGTGATGATATTGATATACCAATTGTTTATTAAATTTGTCGACCTCTCTGGAGGTGATGTTAATACACAGAAAAGATGTCTGCGATTAATTTATAATTTTATTACATTTTTGATCGAATTTTAATTTTTTCTCTAAATGATTTTACCGACTTATGCGCTTCTATTGATTAATTCGGTTCGGAGACATTTCGATTTGGAAAAATTTGCTTTAATATACTTTATTCTACAAGAATCACTTAAAGAAAGCTAATCAAATCCCATATTAGGAAGAGAAAAAGTGTTTCTTCGTGAAAAAATGCAGTTCAATGTGTTTCAAACTATTTGGGGGGGCTATCAAAAATGTATAAGTTCAGATTTGAATATTCCAAATGATTTTTTTTAATTTCATCAGAGTTTGAGGACCTTTCTCTGAATTGATTTCGCAAATCGTTTCTTAATTTCTGGAAATTTGCTAATATTATCATGAATAAATGAAAAATTTGGACGAATTCCAATTAGCGGATAATTTATTTATTTATTTCAAAATTAGCTGACTATAGAATTTTAATTTAAGATAATTCCATCAATAGACAGATTTTAGAATGAAAATTTTTCATTTTTCATCGAAATAATTACATTAGTAACTAAGATTATGATAATTAAAGTAAATTTATTCATCTGATTCCCTATTAATTATAAATATAATTAGTTGAATAATTTGAGGATGGCCATTTTAAAAATGATTTCTTGAAAAGCATTTATTGCTCAGCAAATTTTGGAATTAACCCGAAAAATTTTCACTACAAATCTAAGTTCATCACTTCTTGTCCCTTCTTACAGTTGAGGGACCACTGTATAATATAAAACGTATATTAGACCCACTGATGCCAGAAGTCCTAACCCTTCATGTCCCTTTGTTCCACCAATGGAACACAATACTTTCTTAAGCGATAATTTGAACTGAATCATACTTAAAATACTTTCTTTATCCTTCATTAAGAAGGAAATTTATTAAGCTACAAAAGAATGTATAATTCAAAAAGATAGCTTTTCACTGGTGCTAACTAAGATTGCGCAAGAAGAAGTGTGATTTTGTCAGAACCAATTTGCTGAGGCCTAAGAAAAAAAATTAATAACTTTCTATCGTGAAACAACAAGCTATAGATTTCAAATATTCAGTCGCCTGCTCGATACTGATTCTTTTATTTTATTTTATAATTTTGTCAGGGTTACAAATTTTCTCATGCGCGTGATAAAAAAAATAATTTGGGACATGAACTATTTTAGGTGGTCATTGCATTCGTATGGGTTCGAAAGAGTTAAATTGTATATCATGAGTTTCAATAAACTTTTATAATAATAACAGAAAAATGTATTATCTACGCCGAAAAAATTCAAGGTTTTATCAAAATGAGTAAATTAAAAGTGATCTTTAGTAAGCAAAAGTAATTTTATATGCAAGAAAATTATTTGAGCAATTTCTCGGTGTCATCTGAGTTATAAAGAACTCCGAACAACATTGAGCATATATAAATTGTAAGTATGAGAGAGATAACATCATCAGATCGTCCTAAAATATACCAAGATACTCGTCTAATATGTGTGGATGTGGTTGTTGCTGGTAATCCATGCTGTTGTTGTCCTTGTTGCTGTGGGTGCAGTCCTTGCTGTTGTGGCCGCTGCGGATGTTGTTGATGACTTCGGTCAACACCTTATGAAGCTTCCTATTGTTTTCCTATGATTTTCAAATCTTTTTAATAAATTTCATTATATTTTTCAACTGATATTTCTTCGTATAGGAACAATAAAGGGGTGTTGTCTACCAAATAATTCAAAATAAACATCTGGATCTTGAAAAAGGACTAAACTGAATTCCATTCAATCATAATCTGAATCTGAAGCTTATTAATGAGAATTTAAAGTTGGTAATTTTTTTCCTATCATTTTTGCATCAATGATTCAAATATGTTGATGGTTTTTTGCCATCCAGATCACGTTATCTACCTCTAACCGTTAGAAGAAGCAAATTTCGGAAAAATATTACAAGACAAAAGGGTCTTCTTTATTTGGCGCCGAACTCACATTGTCGAAGGAAGTTTTTCGCAATCAGTCAAGAAAACTAATGCAATATCTCATTATCATTTGAGATTTGAATTTCAGCTTATTAGTTATTTATTTTCCTTCTCTAATATTCCTCGAATCTGGTCTTGAAAATCTCTTCAAATTCAGTTTTAGTTTTTTTTCAGTTCAGGGTTTATAATTTTAGGGTCAAATCAAAGTTTGAAAAATTACCCTATTTTTCTTAAAAATTTGGTTTTTTTAGGATTTTTCTTCTTTAAATGGTAAATGTAAGCAACATGATTAACCCTGCCGAGACTATTTCACAATTTTTTATAAAAACTAAAATTTAGCTATGAAGATACCAAGTTATTTGGCCAAAAATATTACTAATGCAAGTTTACATTGTGGGCTTCAATTTAAACTGTAATTGATCCAGAAACCTATCAAATTGGTAGAGTTATGAGGGTTCAAAAAAATTGGAAAATGGACATATATATATATAGATCTCCAACATATTCAAATTCTTGATGAAAAAATGAGAAATACCATCATCAAATAAATTAGCTTACAGTCCGCAATAGGAATCGGCATTAGAAGTGGAGAGAAAATTACCATTTTTCGAGCTATTTTTCTTAGAGGGTGACCAAAAAATATAATTTTAGGATACATCTTATTATCGTATAAAAGTCGAATTTAAATTCCTAAGACATCATTTTCCGAATGATATTTTTTGATTTCGGAGATTAGGGAAATTTTGATGCTACAAGAAATAAGGGTCTTGAAAATACAGCTTATTGTTCCCAAATGTGTAAATCTTTTAAGTAATTTAAGAAATAAAACTTAAACTTAAAAAAATTTTTATCGAATTCTAACACAGTATGAACGATAGAAAATAAACTTTGGTTTTAAGAATAAGCATAAACGAAGATACTGTTTAATATTTAAGAAACACAAACCAGTGAAAGTATCACATTCAAACAAATAACAAACTAATAAACATGTGCGGTTGTGGTTGTGGTGGCTGCGGTGGCTGTGGTTGTGGCCACGGTTGTGGATGTGGCTGCTGTCCATGTTGCTGTTGTTGTGTCCCATGCTGCTGCGGCTGTTGTGGACCATGCTGTGGTGGCTGCGGTTGTGGTGGCTGTGGTTGCGGTCATGGCTGCGGTTGTGGTGGCTGTGGCGGCTGCGGTTGCTGCTAGGCTCCCGGTTCAATATGGATTTTTTTATAAAATAAAAAAACAGATTTCAGATTAATCTATCAGTTTTCATTTGCGAGAACCTGCTGAGTTTGACAAAGAATTTCTAGGTCCCTCCTCAATGCTTCTGTTTTTTATGATTTTATGAAAGTTTCGAGGAGAAATTTCAAGATGTATTGTGTCCAACTTTTTTTATTTTTGAATATGAGTCTTCGTAAATATTTATCGATCAAAATTCTCATATTTTGTTAAATTTGTGTATTGTTTACTTGAAATGGCAAATATATAGAACATTTGCCCCCTCTTGTTTTGCAGTAGTTGTTCTGAATGAAATAGAGACTAAGGGATTCGTTTTCATTTCATCGATAATAAAAAGACCAACACGTTTCAAAGTAAACTTAGAAATAGACTTCGCAAATTGAGCTCGGCAAGCTTTCGAGCCTAAAAAAAGCTCGAAATACGACCGGAAGTGAGTCTTAACGAGCCTTAACCGAGCCTTTTTTTAAACAAAAAAAATAATTTACATTGCAAACTTCTTTCAAAGGATTAATAGCGCATTAATTGAAATTAAATTTCAGTGAAATAAAAACAATCTCAAGTCTTGTGTCTCGGACCTTGTTGAAAAAAATGAAGACCTCAGTATATTAAGACATCTTCTGATTTTATATTTTCTAGAAACTTATCATTACTGCAGAGACAATGAGTGAATTCACAGAAAAAATCTATTAAGAAGAAGTTCTTGATGATTTCTAGACACCTAGATGTCGAAGATGTAATTATAGATAGAATTATAATAGATTTCAACTCACTAACTTTTAAATCTTGTGACCCATCTATTCTTTTAATATTCACGGATTAATGAAATAGCATATTTGGTTAGCAAATTTTATTTTTAATAATTGGAAAGTTATTTATCTTCTGTAAGATGGATCGGGAGTAGAAGATGGACTGGTAATGTGTTGACTTGGATCGATGTTTGATCCTTCCGCAAAAATGTCGTCATAATCTGGGATTGCCTCATGAGGTTCTATTATTTCATCTTACTCGAACTAGAAATCTTCAGGATTGCAAATTTTTTCAACTAAAATGAGTTTCTGCGGACATTGGGTGTAACCGTGGATCAATAACATCTATCAGTTTTTTGTAAATACTTGAAGACGTTGGTCATTCATCATATATACAGTACTCCAATGAAAAGTTTGATTCAAATTCACAAAGGTTTATAAAATTTAAACAATTTTGTTTAAATTTTATTCAGTTATTTTTGTTTAAACTTGGGCTCGGTTAGGCTCGTTTTCTGATTGGTTGGCTTAACGAACCTTTATCAAGCTCATTTTGCGAAGACTACTTTGAAAGAAATAAGAGGCGGAAACTGTTCTCTAATTTAACCTTTGGCCCATTATCCATGATCATGAAAACTTACCGCAAGGCTTTCGTTTTCATATTATCAATATCAAGACTTTTATTCTCATAAATTAACACAAAATACAGTGCCAAAGTATTCTACAAATTAGCCTCGAGTTGAATTCTGAATCAATTTTGTTGAATGTAACCATAGACTATAGTTTCAATGTTCTATTCTCACATGAATGTATTAAAAAATTTCTAAGTAGTTTTTCCTCAATTAGAAGTTGTTCTGACAGCATTTTGGACTGTTATGTAAAATTATGTTGAGATTCAACCCATGTCTAATCTGGGAATGGTTTATGCTTGTTGAGCTAGAAATAATTCATGAAATTTAAACTTGAGAAAATAGATTTTTTCCAAACGATAGAATCAAATATGAAAAAGTCAAAATTGCGTTTTGTATCTTGATGGAATACAGTATTTTTGAATTGTTTTCAATTATTATTGAATGAATTTGTAAAAATAGCATTATTTTGTACGGATTTCTATTGATATATCTTGTATTAAAATTGAAAGTTAAAATGAAAACCAAAATTTTGCGACCACTCTAGTTGGCTCAATCGATTACAATTTGAATTTGTAAGAACATTACAGTGTATATCATTAGTAATGATTCATCACCCTATAATTCAATTTTCGATCACACTTTGATGTCAATCGGAGACAGTAAATACTTAACTTCATTCGACTAGCTTCAAAATCTGATACACACTGAAAAGATCTTAATTGGGATGGGCACGTTTTATAAGAGTAAAAATCGAATACCAGAGGCTCTCAAGTCCTACTATAATTTGCTTGACGAGATTAGATGACAAAATTTCAGCTTCAAAGGGTTCTTTTGGATCAGTGTTATTCCAAATCGATGAAATTTAAAGATAGGAATAACATGTCTACTCAAAGTAATTGAGTGATTTTTAAAAGGTTTTTTTTGTGTAATTTTTTTACGGATTCTGCTTGAAAGGTTTCTTATCCTATTAAATTTTTGAACGATAAAAGAACTTTATTGAAGGTAAACCTAGAAATTTGTAAATTTAACCAGAAATGCGAAGGAATTATGATAGAGAAAACATTTTAAAATGTAAACCTAATTGACATGAAGATGAGAATTTCCTATTTTTACAAAAAACTCAATATTTTTATTCAGAAAGTCAGGAAAAAATTTATTTTTTGGATTCCACTATGAAATGAGCTGATTAGTTTCTAATACAAAAAAAATTTTATCTGACCAAAATATTGATATTCAGGATCAAAATTAGACAAAGATTTCGAATTTGGCCGTAGAACTTGAGAGAAAATTACTCTTTCCAAGAAAAAGTTAAACTTCCAGATTTTGGATAATTTCCCTACGTGATAATCGAAAAATTCAAATGGTTCGATTTCCGTCAGCAATGACGAATTTCAGTAAACTTCTGCAGGTGAATTCGAAATCTTCGTCTAATTTTGATCCTGAATATCAATATTTAACTGCTTCAAATCTTTGAAATCGATGAAAATTTTGGATTTGAAAGTGGAAATTTGAAACATTTCCGATATTCAAAATACGGCTCAATTTTGGTCAGATAAAATTTTTTTTGTATTAGAAACTAATCAGCTCATTTCATAGTGGAATCCAAAAAATAAATTTTTTCCTGACTTTCTGAATAAAAATATTGAGTTTTTTGTAAAAATAGGAAATTCTCATCTTCATGTCAATTAGGTTTACATTTTAAAATGTTTTCTCTATCATAATTCCTTCGCATTTCTGGTTAAATTTACAAATTTCTAGGTTTACCTTCAATAAAGTTCTTTTATCTATAGGAATTATTTTGTTTTTATTCCAGACCAAATGCAATGTTTATTTTAACAACAGCCGCATCTGCCACAGCCGGATCCACAAACACATCCACAGCCACAATAGCAAGGACCACAACAACAGCATGGAATACAGCAGCATGGGCAACAACAGCCACAACCATGGCCACAGCCGCAACCACCAAAGCTACACATTTTAATTGTTTAGTCTAAGTTTATTGTAATTTTGGTTTGATTTTTGACAGTTTTATATAATTTTACTTATTTGACTCATCTCTGTTATCGATTAAGCATCTTAAGTATCTTGGATGGTCTAACAATGCTTGTCTGTTATTTGGACTTATTATCCGAACTAATCTAAAATATGTTATATTTTCACACAATAAACATAGAGTATCCAATAAATTTTGACAATTTGAATCTGATATTTTCAAAAGGGCTTATTCTTAATTGTCAACAAATTCGGAAAAAGGGTTTAACTCGATATTTTTTCCGGATTCACAGAAAAAAAAATTTTCTTTTGAATTCCACATGGAATGAGCTAATAAGTTGTTGATATTCAAAAAAAATCCAAAAAAATTCAATCTGACCAAAATTAGGCCGTTTTTCGAATTTCTAAAATGTACCAAATTTCCATTTTTTCAACTTTTGAACCCAATATTTTCATCAATTTCGATGATTCGAACCAGTAAAGTACTGATATTTGAGATCAACATTAGGCGAAGAATTTGAATTCACCTGCAGAAGTTTACTGAAATTCGTCATTGCTGTGGGAAATCGAACCATTTGAATTTTTCGATTATCACGTAGGGAAATTATCCAAAATCTGGAAGTTTAACTTTTTCTCGGAAACAGTAAGATCTTTGCTATCTCTATGGCCAAATTCGAATTCTTTGTCTAATGTTGATCCCAAATACCTGCACTTAACTGCTTCGAATCATCGAAATCGATAGAAATTATGGGTTCAAAAGTTGAAAAAGTGGAAATTTGGTACATTTTCGAAATTCGAAAAACGACCTAATTTTGGTTAGTTTGAATTTTTTTCGGAAATTTATCAAATATCGACATCTTATTAGCTTATTCCGTTTTAGATTCCAAAAAATTATTTTTTTCTGTGAATCCGGAGAAAAATATTGATTTTTTTTGTGAAAACAGTAAATTCTCATCTTCATGTCAATTAGCTGTATTTTACAGTAGTTAAAAAACCAAAATTCTTCAACTTTGAGGTTTATTTTCTAGCAGATAATCTCATGTCAGAGGTTTGGTAAAATGTGTAAATGTAATAAAAGTCTTATGATTTTTCACATTTCTTTCGAATTTTTCTATCGAATGAAATTAAAGGCAAAATTTTTCTTATAACGTAATAGAATAATAAAAATTTTTAATTTTTCGATAATACAAAGCATCTTCGACCCAAAACATATGGATTGCACTTCAAATTTTCAACTGTTTCATGCTTCTATCTTATTTATTTTTTGGAAAAAGAATAAGAATTCATTAAAGCGTATGTTCTCAAAAGGTAACAAAAGGTTTCTTTGATTTTGCGAATAAATCTAAATACATTTAATGAATATTTCCTATAAAAATTATAAGAACAATATAAAATCTTGATATCGGTGAGACGTAGTTTGTCTGATTCGTTGAGGTCGATCGTTAGACATTCTTTCGTAACAATAAAATTAATGACTTTGAACAACATCGATGTAAATAAACAATTTTTTTCGTTAATTTCTTGAATAGTTACTTTAAATGTTACCTAGAACATTTTCAAATATAAATTATAAAATGACGAAACTGATAAAATTTTAAGATCAGGTGAATTTGAGTATTTTTCCATCGAATTTAGATTTATTTTGCAACTCTAAATATTTCTCTATGAATACTAACTAATTTAATATCTTTTATTTCTATGAATAATTCGAAAAACTATAATATCTGATACGAAGTTTTTCTGCAAATATCCTTGATGAAATTTACTTGAATCTTTTAGATTTTTCTACCATAAATTAGTTGTACCAGATTCTATAATTTTTCTTTGAAAAAATTTTCCATTCTGTGATATGAGGAATGTATAGCCTATCAGATTTCGTTTGCTGATGTTTTATGCATGCAAATTTCGAATATAACATGCATATACGGATAAATTTGCGTGAATTCCAAGAATTTTATTTCACAAAGTTTTGGAACCGACTGTATATCAAGGAATGACAACATGAACCCAAGTAATAAAAATAATAACAATAATAGATATTACAGAAAGTACTATTGATTTATATTTCGAATTTAAAGTTAAAATAGACAAAAGAAAAAAGCACAATGAATTGATAAAGATTATCAAGAATGCCTGCTGATTAAGGGTTCCATAAGATGAATTAAGAGACAACGTGTAAAGTCGAATGTCCTTCAATTCATGCAGAGAACAGCACAAGTCTGCTCAAGAAGAGCAATATTTAAGCCGAGTTCTGACACTAGAGAAACATCAGTTTCATACTAAACACTAAAATTAACATGTGCGGTTGTGGTTGGTAAGCTCACTCAAAAGAAATAGAATCACCTCCCTTTCTAATACAGTTCTCTCCTATAGCGGCGGTTGTGGTTGCGGACATGGTTGTGGCTGTGGAGGCTGCGGCTGTGGTCATGGTTGTGGAGGCTGTGGTCACGGTTGTGGCTGTGGAGGCTGCGGCTGCGGTCACGGTTGTGGCTGTGGAGGCTGCGGCTGTGGTTGCGGATGGCCATGCTGTGTCTACTGCATCCCATGCTGTTGCGGTTGCGGATGTGGTGGCTGTGGTTGTGGTCATGGCTGCGGTTGTGGTGGCTGTGGTTGCGGCCATGGTTGTGGATGTGGTGGTTGCTGTTAAACTCAGTTTTGATAATAAATTTTTTTACCTCTTAATTCGGTTTGGAAAATATTCATATTCCTATTCTCACAAATTTTTCTAGCGAAAAAATATCATAGGATATTTATTTATAGAATTAAAATAGATTTTTTTTTCATTTTCCTTTTTTAAAACCTAATAATCTTTGAATTTATTTGATCTCTCACAGTTATTGAGCCGAGATTGAAATTACTTTTAGTTTTACTTATCTTCTGTTTCAATTTTGTTCAAATTTGTAAGTGTTGTATTTTCTTCATGGGGAAAGCCTTCATTTAATTTTAAAATTATTTTTGATCGCTATCTTACTTTGAAATCTATGAAAATCTTAAAACTCCTTTTTTCAAGGTTTCCTGGGTAAAGTGTTACTCGAAACTTTTGACCAATTTTGATACAAAGAAAGAGCTTGCATTGGACATTTTTGATTTATCAAAAATTATCGAACATAGAGTATCAAAATCACAGATGATAAAATATTATTCAAACCGCAAACATAATTTTCATATTTTAGAGGAGCATTATTTGCAGTTTATCTAGCAAAGAGCGTTACTTGCAGGAAGAATTGTTCGTTTCTTGGCCGATGGGTCTAGTCACTAGACTCTAGTAGTACGAGTTCGAAATTCGACTCCCAAACGATAATCAAGTTATGCATTAGAACAGATTCAGAAAATTAGGATTTTTTGTCCTATTGTGATCCTGATAATTAACTTTTGATCACTCATTCACTTTGAAATCATTAAAAATTTCAAGTTCAAAGTTCGAAAAATGGGATTTTTGCGCCAAATCGAGATTTGAAAAATGACCATATTTTTCATTGAAAAATTTATTTTCAGAATTTTTTTCTTCAAATCTTAAAAGTGGGCAATATGAGGAGGATTCCAAAAAATCTTAAACATATTCGAATTTTTTATTAAAAAGTCGAGGTTTTCATAAAAATTATAGATTCCCAATTTCATATCAATTAAATTAGTTTTAGTATGAAAATTTCATAATTAAATAATCTCTAGTTTTTCCTTGTTATCTTGGACATCAGTATGAATCGTTGACAGAAGAACGGGTTTGTTCTTCTTTGGACCAATTTCATTGCTATTGAAGTATTCTTTTAACCTTTCTTCTATGGTGTTTACTATATAGAAGATCTAGGCAGAAAAGATTTATTCTTTCAACATATTCCGACATAGGCATTCACACTTTTTTTCAAATACATAGTGAGGGTCCTACCGAAGTTGAGAATAATATGCATAAACTATCTTACTAGTCTGAAGCCTTGTCCTACTTCTGGCTGACCATTTCTTTACCAATGTAAAGTTGATTGAGTAAATCAAATCTCAAGGTAGCTCTAGCCGAAGCAAGTTTTCAAACTTATACCTCTGACCCGCTTGTGTCAACCAATCAGAATCGAGTATTTAAAGTTCAATTTTTAATCTAATTTCTCAAGCATAATTTTCTTATGCATAATTTTAATTAAATTTTCTCTTTTAAATCTTGGATTAAAAATTGAACTTCTAACTATTGTATTGGGAAATTTTCATTCAATACAAATTTTAGAATATTTACTCTTACTTCATCACACTAAAGGTTCAGTTTGATGAAATAATCCATCACCCTTTTTGTAAAATTTAAAGATACACGAACAAAAAAGATCTACACATCTTAATTGATAGAATCTTGGGTGAGATTAGGACGGTATATAATTCCTACCGACTTTTTAGGAAAATTCATCTTGAAAGAGAATTCTAGGAAATTAGTCCCATTTCTATCAAATTTGTTTGAATACGACTATCTTGAGGCTCATTGGCTAGATTTGATATTTATGAAACAAAAGAAATTATGAAGCTATTGTATATTAAATGCAATATGTTTCCAAATCTCTTCTATTGGTTGCAATGTGTACTCTAGTTACTTCTATTGTAATTATTTCGAAGGTTAAAAAATAATACTTCAGTACTGAATGAAAAGTATATATAAATATAGTGATAATCAATAATAAGTATACACCTATAGAACCTGTCCTCTTATATTAATTTTAAATGATCTTGAGACTTGGGATGTTGACTTCTAAAGAATGAAAAATTCTTTATTAAAATGCGTATTTTTAAATATAATTTATTTCAACATAATTCAGTAAATATAAATTTTCTATTTTTCATAAATTTTTTTAACGTCAAGTTTAAGTATACACATTTATTTTGTAAAATTTCCATCCGATAAAACAACATTCATACATCTCTTCTGCATAGATTTATAAAGGTTCTTTATGACGTCTTCATGTATTGATTTCCACTCTTCCATAATTTTGATTATCAATTCATGCTTATTACAAAAAATCTTGCCATTTTGATATACTTTTTGGGATAAAATCCCCCAGAGATTTTCGATTGGATTCAAATCCGGGCTTCTGGCTGGCCAAGGAAGTACTTTTATAGTATGATCCGAAAACCAGTTAATGGTTGATTTAGAACGATGACACGGAGCATTATCTTGTTGGAAAATTAGATCCTCTTTTGTAATTTCCTCTTTAAATGAGAATAAATGATCTTCAAGCAGAATTTGGTAAGAAGTTGAATTGAGCTTTTCACTAATAACAACTAGACTAGAAGTTCCTTTGCTAGTTATCGATCCCCAGACCATAACACTACCTCCACCGAATCCTCGCTTTATTCGTATTGGTTTTGGTCGCTTTTTGTCCATCCAGCATGAAGTTAGACCATCTGGGCCATCAAGATTGAACTTTTTCTCGTCAGAAAAGATAACTCTGCTCCAATCTTGATTTTCAATGATTTTTTCATAAGCCCAACTCTTTCTTGATTCCATATCTCTAGAACTCAGATTTGGAGTATTCTTAGGTTTACCCCAATGAAGACTCGGATCTTTTTTCAAAGCTCTTTGAATTGTACTTATACTTACATTCAAATTCAATTCAGATTTTATTTTGGATGCAGTGTATTTCTTATTTACAGCCAAATATTTGATTTTTGCTCTTACTGAATTGGGAATTATTTGCTTTGGGCCTCTCTTTTTCAAGGGTTTTTTCTTCATGAACAGTCTGCTTATAGTTTTCGTAGTGCATTCAATAAAATTTGCAATTTTTCTTAGGCTTAGGCCATCTTTCCGAAGCTCTATAGCACGTTGCTTCTGGAAATTTGTTAACCTCGAATACTTCGATTCATTAGTTCCCATTAGAACAATTTCAAGAGTTAGAGTGGATCTTATGTAAGGCTGAAGATGGTAATCCAAAAACTTCTTGTAAATTCTCAAAAAAAGTCTAATTATCTCTAAAAAACTAATTCGAAAAAGTGTATACTTAAATATGACGATTGAAAAATTAATGAAAAATAGTAAATTTTTATTTAATGAATTCTGTTAGAATTTACTACGAATTGATCTATATGAATATGTAGATAATTTAGCACTCTTTCGAATGACATATCCCACGTCTCAAGATCATTTAAAATTAAAACAAGAAGACAGGTTCTATAGGTGTATACTTATTCTTGACTACCACTATACTTCTATTGAATGAAAATTGAAAAATCTTTTATTCTAAATACACTGAATATACCTTTTTGTAATTGATGATCTATCTTTTATTTTTTGAAAATATCATCTAGAAACTTCTCATTTATGTAATTAACCCATTTATTTATTGATTTTGTAAAAGATTTAATCACATTATCACTATTCAATATCAACAGAAGTTTACAGCTGAAAGTTCAAATAATTAAGAATTCGGCACTCGAGATTTGAAAAATGCCATAAAAACTTTTTTTCTTTGTTTCTTTAAATGGTGAAAGTGAGCCTCATGATCCTTTATTGTATGAACTATTCCCCATTCATGTGATATCTTAACTGTGATTGTGAAGATGTTTATTTTCTTCATTAGAAAATAGACGAATTTCCTCAAACATCATAAGATGAATTAAGAGACAACGTGTAAAGTCGAATGTCCTTCAATTCATGCAGAGAACAGCACAAGTCTACTCAAGAAGAGCAATATTTAAGCCGAGTTCTGACACTAGAGAAACATCAGTTTCATACTAAACACTAAAATTAACATGTGCGGTTGTGGTTGGTAAGCTCACTCAAAAGAAATAGAATCACCTCCCTTTCTAATACAGTTCTCTCCTATAGCGGCGGTTGTGGTTGCGGACATGGTTGTGGCTGTGGAGGCTGCGGCTGTGGTCATGGTTGTGGAGGCTGTGGTCACGGTTGTGGCTGTGGAGGCTGCGGCTGCGGTCACGGTTGTGGCTGTGGAGGCTGCGGCTGTGGTTGCGGATGGCCATGCTGTGTCTACTGCATCCCATGCTGTTGCGGTTGCGGATGTGGTGGCTGTGGTTGTGGTCATGGCTGCGGTTGTGGTGGCTGTGGTTGCGGCCATGGTTGTGGATGTGGTGGTTGCTGTTAAACTCAGTTTTGATAATAAATTTTTTTACCTCTTTTACATTAGATTTTTTGCATTCTTTATCGAAAATTTAATTCAGCTTTGCATCATATTTTGGTTTAACCTTTCGTGTCAAAAGAATTTTGACTAAATTGTATTACATTTTACTTTAATAATTAAAATATCTCGATAAATAGCCCTTAAAACTCTAGAGAATTTTTTTTCTTGTCTTGCATTCAATCCTTATCTCTCGTAAGGTTTGTAAATATCCTGAATTAGAATCTAGAGTAGGCCAAATTTTTCAACTTTTCCAAGCCTCAATATCATTTTAAAGATTATCGAAAACTACGCATATTTTCCTGTAAACCATACTTTCTCGAGTTTGTTCTGATATACAAAATCTTGATTGAAAATGAGTTTCTGAACACGCGCCAAGATTTTTTCTATGGATTTTACCACAAGAAAGAACAAAATTAAGATATTTTGATAGCTTTTGCAACATTTTGAATAAAAACAGGGCTTATAGTAAAAATTGAGTCTTTTTTCACGTGTTGAAAGAAGTTCCTAGGAAATTGGGAAAATTTTGATGATTTTAGGGAAAATGGGATTGTTGTTTACTATAGAACATGAAAAATTTTCATTTTGATTTTCAATAATCTGTTTTCCTCGGTTCAAACATCAATTTTTGATTATGGCATGGAACATTGTTCGGGGAAAATAAAATTTTGTATTACCCTAATCTACAGTTATTTTAAGTGAAGGAGTTATTGCCAATCAAAAAATAAGCTTATAAATCTTTGAAGTTTTAGCTGATAGAGTTCAGGCAATTGTATATTTGAATTCTACGGTTATGATTACTCCTACTGTTAATGACATAGGTTTTCAAATACGTAACTTTTTTGTGAAAAACCTTGCTTTGAATTAGTAGTTTGACGAGTGTTAGAACTGAAATATTTGCGTATTCCAGGAGATTAATATACGAAGTATTTTCTGAGGCTTAGATAATTATTTAAAGTTGGTTGATATGAAGTTGGGAATGAATTTTCACAGAAATCTCGATTTTTTCATCAAGAATTCGAATTTGTGTAAGATTTTTTGGAATCCTACTCATGTTACCCACTTTTAACATTAGAAGAAAAATATTCTGAAGAAAGATTTTGATTTGGCACCAAAATCCTATTTTTTCAAACTCCAATCTCCTTGCATAGTGAATTTTTTCTAATCAATTTTAAGGGAAATTACCAATGAAGAATATAAAACTTATCGAAAAAAAAACTTATCTCTTTAAAATATCATAAGCCTAATACAGAAACATTTTTGCTAGATTTACAAAGAGATTTGAACGAAACTTGAACCCAAATTCGGCAATTTAACTCTCAACCTAAACATCTCTTCCTACAACGGTCAAATATTTGCCTCTAGAAAAAAGATTACGAGAATGAATCTATAATTACAATAATCCAACTTTATTAGAGACTCAAGCCACAAATACAGTTGACAAAAAAACCTACTTCAATAACAAGTCAGCAAATTGATTCATTCATAAAAGCTCGCACTATCCCAACAACCGAAATATTGCTTTAATAATCAAAAACGGCAAACCTCACTATATCAGAGTCAGAGAGCATGAAGATCATACTGTGAACACACTCAACTGGTTGATTTTATAAATTTCAACTGCATCTTCAACTGGATAGAATAATCATCTTTTTTTTCTGGCAAACAAACGCCCGTATGGCGCAATAGGTTAGCGCGTTCGGCTGTTAACCGAAAGGTTGTTGGTTCGATCCCAACTACGGGCGTGCTTTTATTTTATTGCATTTTTACTTTTTTATCATTAGAATGGGTCTCTCCTTCTGCATGAATAAGACCATCTATTTTTAAACAATATTTTCCCTGAGCACACTTAATAACCCAACTATTCAGTGTTAAAAATCATACTCAAATGCATACTCAATTCCCGTACATTTTTTTTGGAATTTTTAATAGATTTTTTAACGTTAAGATTGATATTTACCGAATATTTCACTTAACAAATGCATATCCATATTCATACTCTAAAAACGGCTATGCAAGTCAATTTTAATCTAATTTGCCACTATTTAAAAAAATATATATAATATAATGATATCTACTTATAAGTATATTCATATAAATTTATTTTTTTGTAATCAAACTTTTTAATAATTACCGTTTGTTTCGATTCAAATTGATGAGTTCATCGAACTACACAAATTTAAATTATCTATCTGCTGATTTTACATCTATTGTACTGAGAAATTCATCCAGGTTTTCATAAGCAAGATCTGGATTCTCCTTAAATTTTAACAAATGACCTTGAAATTGGGCTGGACTTATGCGATTAGGACCAATTTTCAAGATAATATCCTCAACCAATTTGGGTGTTATCCTAGTGTAAAATCTGTACAACATTTTTCTCAATTGTTCCAAATCACAGAAGCCAATTAAAAATACACGATCCACACGACCGGGTCTGATCAAAGCAGAATCCAGTTTATCAATATAATTTGTTGTCATAAATAATATACGGCCTTCAGATGAGGCAACACCATCAAGAGCATTCAAAAGACCTGACATTGTCACATTTGTCATGCCAGAATATTGGGGAAGTTCTGTTAGAAAAAAAGAAAAAATCTTTTTCAAACTCATGATAAAGTATTAATTACTTCTTCAGTTACTTTTTCATTCTAAAGTTTCAACCTAATAAAATGTAGCATATATGTGGTATAAAAGGGAAACATTAGAGCACTATTTTTGATGTACTATTCTAAGTCAAATTTTCAAATAAATATTTTAGAATACATTTTACTCACTTGAAGATTGAACATCATTTGAATTTCTACTTGGCAATGCTGCATCAACATCTTCGATAACAATAAAACTACGGTATGGGGCATGAGTCAATAGATAATCGAGACGATCGGAAGACATTCCCATTTCACTAAGACTGACAACACATAGAGAAAAATCAAAATAACCGGCAAGTGAAGTAATAAGACTGCTTTTCCCACAACCAGGAGGTCCATGAAACATATAACCACGTCTGTAGGGAATACCTCTTAATAAATACCAATTTTCTGATTTTAAAAAGTCATTTAAATCAGCAACAATCGATTCATTTGTAAAACTTGAGAGTATAACTGAATCGAGAGGTCTTTTACGCTTTGGATGTCCAAATTGTCTCCATTCATGTCCATAAGCCTTGTAAATGACAGTAGAGCCTTCATCTCGAGATACAGCTAGATTTTTTGCTTCTTCCAGCAGATTGGTGAAATATTTTGCATCTGTGCCTATTGTTTTTAAAGTCAAACTTTCAAACGGAGCAGATTTAGCTCCCTGTAAAGTTTGAGAAGATCTAACACGTTCAACCTGTATAAGCTTTCGGTTATGAAAAACATAGTGAATACCAGTACTTGGGATAAAGTCAAAATTTGTCATCAACTGTCCTGCATTCGAGGTTTGAAGTTGAGTATCAACACTGAGATGCTGTCCAGCTCCGCGTCTAAGCTTAGATTTCATATATATCCAAGATAAGACCCAAGGGTAAGAACGATCGTGGCTTGCTACTTCTAATGTTAGAGTAAAATTTCTTTTCATAAACAAATTCACATATTGACTACTTCTTTTTAACACTGAAACGGCCAGACCCATACCGAAAAGGCCAGCTCCAGCATTAAAATATGGATTGTTGTCTAAAGCATCTTTAAAAACTTTTTCAACTAGCTCCATACCAAGATATTATATCTTTTCAATAAAAATTGGCATTTTTTGCTTAAATTAACACTCAAAAGAAACAATAGTAAAGACTCAGTTTAGAATTTTGTTTAACTCAATATAAGTTTGCATTTTAAATTTTGTGCAAAATGAAATTTTCTATTGGTCAAATCATAATCAACCAATCATGATACAAGCAACTACAGCATCCAATTTTTCTACTAAAATTATTCAACCATCTTTTTCGATACGTAGGCGTTTGAAGATTTCCCATATTAGTTCTATACTAGCGTAAATCTTTCATGTATGCTTGTATTAAGCCTATATTCTCCATGGATTCCATAATTTCCTATATTGATAAAAAATATTCCAACTTATCTTTTATCCTCATTGAGAGAAAAATCATCTCTTCAACTGTAAAATTGTCTCATTAAATAAGAAATCCATCTTATTATTTATGTTAATTCAGTTTATCCATAATACAGGTGGAGGAGTTAACTTTTTCATGGATTTATATTGCACTCAAGCAGGCTCACTTTAGATTGAATAAAAATCTGAATTTATTTTACAATTAAATCGATGAAGTTTGGTATGTTTTCCATGAGATTTTTTCTTGTTTATTCTCAAATGATTAATGTATTCTTTAATTTGAATTCTAGGCAACATAATTTCATCGACAGCCTTTCTTATAATTTCGTTAATCGCAATCACTATCCTTGGAGCGTATACCTTTGTTAGGTTAGAATCAAATAGTGAACTTATCCTCCGAATTCAAGCAGCCAAAGTGGGTTATATTTTTACATAACTGTAATCATATTTAATGATTAATTAATTAATACAGGCTAAACAAAAAATATTTGTGACAGCCCAAAAGTTAGCCAACTCAAATGATAATGACTGGCATCAGTTAGTTGATCAAGTTGATGCCTATAAGGATCGCCTTCAAGCAGCTTGGTCAGCTGGTACTGACGAAATGCGACAAGGCACTCCTCCAAGATGGAATTTCCTGAATGCTTTTTACTTCTGCATCACCATTTACACGACAATTGGCTATGGCAATTTAGTACCAACCACAAATATGGGAAAATCATTCACTGTCATATTTGGTTTAATTAGCATTCCTCTATTTGGAGTTATTCTCACAAGAATTGCTAGTCATATCGCCAAAATATTCAAAGCAATCTATTTAATGACCCTGGAGGCTAGAATGATACCGATCGGCCTAAAGGATGCATATCGCAAGGCTGATGCTACTTTTGATTATTCCGTTAGTAAAGATAATTTATCCTCTTTTATAATCGATCATTTTAGCCGTGTTGATTTGGGGAAAAAAGGTTAACATTGTTAATGTTTTTTTATTATTACTACGTATGTTCTATCTTGTATCGATTAATTTTCAAATCCATCTATTGATTTCTCTTTCTCTAATAAAGGGAAATGTGAAAAATTTGTTCTTGAAATGTCAAACAGGCTTTAATAGTAATATTTCCTTTTACAGTTTATCTCTTGTTACATCTTCCTTGTCGGGTATCTAAGTGTTGGATTTGGAATATACAGCTGGTATCTGGAACAAACATCCGAGACCTGGAGTCCCACAGATTCCATCTACTTTGCTTTCACATCAATAACAACAATCGGTTTTGGCGATTTGGTCCTCGACGGAGATGCTGTATTCAGTGTAATTTCAGGTTTATATCTTGTTATCGGATTAGCGTTGGGAACTTTGGTTATTGGAAGGATGAGTGAAATTTTGACTCAGCGTCTCGATGAAGTTGCCAGACCGTCTGATTCTCAAGCAAACGATCAACACCTAGTATCAAGATTCAGCAAGAAAACCAAACAAAGTTAGTATTAATACCTCATGTTAAAACAAAAACATCTTCAAGGAAAAAATCCCAAATCAAAGAAACTCTTGTTAAACATTTTTTTCTATTAAAACTCCACACACACACACACCCCCTAATTCATTCATTTATTCATACTCTTGTTAATAATACTCTCAGAGTTGATAAGAATCACAAAATTGCTCATTATGAGACTGCTCACTTCTCTCAGACTCAAAAAAACATTATTTCAAAATTGTGTAAAGATTGTGTAATCTTGAAAAAAATAATAAAAAATAAAATTTCTTAATCAAAGAATTTTTTATTGTGGACTATAAAGAAATTGGATACCATCGGACCGAGGGAAAACGAGTCTTTTTCAACATTGCATTCCATTGGTCCTCCATGATTGGATTGAGTTTATTATTGAACAGTCTCATACAACCTTGAAAATTTCAGTTTAAATTCAGCTACATATTTTGGTGGGCAAAATTTGAAATCAAGTGAAAAAATCAGGGAGAGATTCAAACCTACTAATGTTACGACCCATCTTATTCCTTACAATAATTATTTTATAATAAGAAACTAGAAGCCTTGACTCTTGATGTCCTGTTGTGCCATCACTGGAACATAACACTCTCTTGAGCGATATTTTGAACTAAAAGATACTTGAAATACTTTTTTCATCCCTCATTACTAGGGCATCAAAAAATAGGACACTATTCCCTTTTTTTAGGACCCTAAAATTTAGGCAATTACAGGAATTAGGAATTAATGAAAAAAAATAGAAAAATAAAGAAATTTTTCATGATAAAAAAAGGATCTTTCTACATCCCAAGAGGTAGACTGTTCGTTTTTCAACGTGATATTTGTATCCTCAAATGATGGTAATTGCAAAGTAATTGAAATAAAATTGGAAGTAATACTCACGAGTTCAGAAAGTAAATGTGAGACCCTAAGCCCCTAAAGTAACAGCATTCATGGTAAAGATAGTTTGTTTAGAAATAGGATTAACGTATAACTTTGTCTGACTCTGTCTAATGTGAAATAAACATTAGCACCCTCGTACGTATTGGGAGACCAGATAGAGTTAACATGAATACATTTTTGGAATCAACATGTTCAGTGTAGAAATAATCGTGCAATGAAAATTTGAAAAGTGTTGATGTAAAAAAATCCTTTTTTGAACAATTTCAATACATTTTTCTTATCTACTTACTAGCGACGACACAAAGTTTTTAAAAATTTTGCATCATGTCTTAAAAATCATCCAATTTCTGAGAATATCTTGACGAATATAATTTTTCTGCGAAGGTTGACAATAAGGTATTATGATTATGTGTAATTTAAATTTACAAAAATATTTTTCCCAAAGAAATTTGATAAAAACTTCCTGCGGACATATATGTCCTTTGGGTACGAGAGGGTAAGACTTTATAAATTATATAAGTTATAATAGGCCTTAATAAAGAATAGGCTCTGAAACAAAATTTAGGCCCTTATCCGGCCGTAATAAAATTCAAACCAGTTGAGTAATCAAAACTTGAATTGCATTTTTCTGGATAGAAATGAAAATAGACCTCAAACAGCCAAAAGGGCTTATAGGACTTTTTGATGCCCTACTCATTACGCTAAAAAAATATGCTTAATTCATAAAGATAGCCTGTCACTGATGCTAACCAAAGTTGGTTTTTGAAAATGTATTTAAAAATATATTTAGAACCTTTTCTTGAAAACCTATTTGGGACATGAAGGGTTAATGAACTAATTGAGATACAGCATTAAAAGCGCTGCCATTTGACAGATCATAGAATTTTACGTCTGATAGGTTTTTAACACTTAGAGATTCATTAATCTTTGGTTTATAGACTGGCGAACCAGAAAGAAGTAAAACCAGGACAGAATTTAGATTCTTTTCAAGTTAAAAAGTCCGTCAAGAGTCTAAACATAAATTCCTGCTGATGAATATAGGTATCAGTGCAGAATTTTGTGATCCATTTAATGATCTAATAACTAATTAATTAAATCTCAAAATAATTATTTGAGATCAGTATTTAACCCTTCATGTCCCATTGTTCCACCAGTGGAACACAACTCTTTCGCGAGCGATAATTATAACTGGAAGATACCTAAAACACTTTGTTTACCCCTCTTTAGAAAGGAAATTTATTAAGCTACAAAATTATGTATAATTCATAAAGATAGCTTCTCACTGATGCAGATTATAGCTACTTGAAGAAGGGTGATTTTTTGAAAATGTTGTCAAATATTTGAAAAATATTTAGAACGTTTTTTTTGGAAACCTATTTGCT
The DNA here is from genome assembly GCA_012064415.1 of Gyrodactylus bullatarudis. Taxonomy (NCBI): domain Eukaryota; kingdom Metazoa; phylum Platyhelminthes; class Monogenea; order Gyrodactylidea; family Gyrodactylidae; genus Gyrodactylus; species Gyrodactylus bullatarudis. Next base: position 54,475 of record SSNU01000063.1, on the reverse strand, counting down.
GAGGTCTTAGAAAGAAATAAAATAACTTTCTATGATAAAACAATAGTCGTAGATTCCAAATATGCAATTGCCTGCTCGATATCTCTTATAGTTTGGAAGATAACTGGTTTTAGAGCCAAAAAATGCCAATTTTAACCTCTATTACCTCGGAAATGATAAGTCGGCCTACAAAAAGGAATTCAGTTTCAGAATCAGCGTAATTATTTTGGTTAGGTTGCAAAATTTCTCATTTGTGTGACAAAAAAAAATAATTTGGGACATGAAGGATTAATTGTTAATAAACCCTATAATGTGTTATCCTCCAAAAGAGATTTAACCCTCAAAGTCCCACTGTACCTTTGTACCACTTAAGCAACTCATTGCATATATTGTTCGTTTAATTTCCTGGAATACGCACAGATCTCAGCTCTATCATTCGTCAAACTCGTGCAAGAGAGTCGACTCTTTCCAAAATTTAGTTTTTGTTTAAAACCTATTTCTCAAGGCCATAGATAAAAAGTAAAACCCTTAAAGTCCCAGAGAATTTTTTTTCATGACTCGCATTCAATCTTTTGTCTATCCAATGGTTTGTGAATAAGCTGATTACGGATCTAGAGTTGTTTTAACGCAATTATTTTTAGTTCAGAAGTTATCGATCAAAACCATTTTTTGATCCAAAAACAGGCTATTTTTGTAGCTTTAGCAGATAGAGTTCAGGCGATTGCATATTTGAATTCTAGTGGTATGATTCCTCAATAAAAGTTATCTTACTTTTTATCTGGGACTCCGGGAAGTAGGTTTTCAAAAAAAACGTTTTAAACATAAATTAATTTTTTGAAAAAAATCAACTCTCTTTGAATTTGTATAGCGAGAGTTTGACAAATGATAGAGCCAAGATCTTTGCGTATTCCAGGAGATTAATAAATCTCTAATCGATTTTGGGTGGTAAACGGAGTATTTTCTGAGGCTTGAATGAATAATAATGAGTTGCTAAAATGTCGTGTGATGGAACTATCACTGTGGGAGTTTAAGGGTTAAATACGCAATCGCCTGAACTATATCTGCGAAGGCTACATAGATAACTACACAAAAATTCTCTAGGACTTTAATTAGGGTTAATTCGCTTACCAATAAGTGTATCTTCTGACATGATATGCAAGTCAAAGACAATATTGTTGATAACATTCTGTCCAACGTCAATAACAAAACTCTTATTCCATACTGGATCGTTGGTGTAATTTCGAGTTTCAGTGCTCAAGGCTTTTGTTAAACTCTCAGTGCTATGCACATGTTCATGGTGGTGGCGCATTAGATTGAATTTAAAGTTTTTCTTCTTCTTTTCATGAGTATGTTTATCGATTTCTTCCTCTGATAGAACTAACCTTGGATCTGTTGCTGATTTGACGTATTTTCTCAGTCTCGCTTGAAAATCAACACTTATCGGCATAGTAAGATTACTATCATCTTTAATATTTCTTGCTTGAATAATCTTGAAAATGAAAGGTTAGATGTTTTTTTATGGATAAAATTTATAGATCATATCCTGTCTAATCTGAGGAATCCAAAGTAAAGATTTTTAATGTTAAAGGTACATGATACTATAGGCATATAGCTCTTTGACTTGTCAGAAAAAATACTCAATTCTTATTGGCTTCGAGCGATCAACCAATAACAGAAGAGCAGTTTTTTCTCCTCCCATAGTCCTATATAAACCAGGATCAATCACAAATTAATTTAACCCTTTCAGATTTCTGGTGATAAGACTCAAACTACGATTCAAAAAACGATTCTAAATGAATTTTTTTTAGATTTTTGAGATACAGACTAATTCTCTATAAAATACATAGTAAAAGCTGTTTTCAACTTGAAACTATGATGGAAGACAAGGAAGAGCGTCTCTTCAAGAGACTTTCATTCTTTATGTATTTTAAATAATCTCTTGCTTGTTTATGGATCATCTACAGTTTTGAAGGGGTTGTTTTTATTTGAAAATCCGCATCATGATTTTCAATGAATTTTTTACTATTATTAAAATTCAAGTTTTTGAATAGCCTTCTCTTTGAATGCAATACGTTGTCAAATCCACTTTTTACACATTGTGATCTTTTTCTGATCGAATTAGCGTAATTTTTGGATTTTAGAGAGAATTGAATTCGGTCATTAGAACAAAACAGTTTCCTATTTGAAGTTAGGTCGTTTTTCGGATTTCGAAACCAAATTTTTTATCGATTTAAAAGATCTGAAGCAGTTAAATGCAGATATTCGAGATCAGCACTAGACAAAGAATTTGAATTGGGCCATGGAGAAAGAAAGGAATCTACTTTTTTCAAGAAAAAGTTAAACTTTTCAATTTGGATCATTCCCCTTCGTGAATAATTTCAAATTTTTCGATTTCCCACAACAATAACGAATTTATGTGAATTTCTGAATCCGAATTCGAATTCTTTGTCTAGTGCTGATCTCGAATAATTAGATTCAACTGTTTCACATCTTTGAAATCGATAATTTTGGCCAGATTGACATTTTTCAGAAATATTTTTTAATTTCCACAACTTATTGGCTTATTATCTCATTATGGAATTCGAAAAATATATTTTCATGTCAATCAGGTTTAGATATTTAGTTTAATATTGTTATGAGAAGAATTAATTTCTAACCTGAAACAAGATTTGATTGTGTTCCGGATTGTAGGTGAGACCTATCTCAAGTTCTCCTCTAACTTTGGAATTCCCATCAACCATGGTTAAATATTTCCAACCACCAACGTAACGGTATAATTTTGGACGTTCAGAATAACTCAAATGCTTCTCCTTTTCAGGACGAAGGTCCAAATTAAATCTACGTTGCTTTGTCGATAAATACCCCGGTATTGAGGGTTTTTCATCCACCTTCTCTTCATCAGATAAGGAAGATTTGATTTCTTTCTTTGGTGGAGATTCCTTAATTATTGATTTTTTCTTCATATAATTAATCATAAATCGTATTGAAATGCTATCACGGATATCAGAATCATTATCAAAGTCTAATTTTGGCTTTGGATCGTTCTCACGTTCACGGATTAGAATATCTTTTAATTCATTATCATTAAGCTAAAAAAAGAAATAAAATCAATGTTGGTTGAGAAATAAGATGAGAAAGCCGAATATGCTGAATCTGTTCTAATGCATAACTTCATTATCGTTTTGGAATCGAATTTCGTTTTTTTTAATCATTTTCACTACTTGAAAATTAATGAAACTTTGACAAATCAAAATCCCTCGAAAATGGTGGATCTTTCGAAAATTTGTTGGCAATGTTCGGCTTTCTTGTCTTATTGTAATCCCCCTCTCAATTTGAGATCAATAAAAATTTTGAGTTCAAAGTTTGACTTTCAAAGACTTACGGAATGGTTTGTTAAACTTAGTCTTAAGATTAACTGATAGTCTTAAGACTAACGGATAGTCGAAACTCATGGATTCCAAACAATAAGACGTATCAAGTGTTGAAATTCAGCCAACAGTATTAATTTTACGTAAGGATTTTATCTCAATAGTTTGTCAAATTTGTTACCGAGTTTCAGGAAAATCTAGTCAGTGATCTTACTATAAATTTCTTCTCATCACGTATTTTCATTTGTTGATTCACGTCTATTTATAAATGAGGAATATTTGAAGGACTACTTTTTTACCATTTAAAGCCATCTGGACCTTTTCTGATATATATATCTTGTTACTCGGTAACAAGTTTAACAAACCATTCCGTTAGTCTTGAGACTATCAAGAATAACAAGATTAACGGTAAAATATACGTTACGACCAATATGTTAAAAGTCTACACATTAGTCGTAACATATATATAATAATTATATATGAATGACAAACCAATCCTCCATATTCAATATTGGGTTTCGGCCAATATCCAAGCATCTCATTGGCGTTCATCCAGTTCTCGACAAAATTTAGGCCTCTTTCATGAACCATTGTTGGTAGGGTATAATTTGTATTATCAATTTCTTTCTCCTCTTCAAATACATCCCCATCATTGTTAACATTTTCAGTATCTTCTCCCTTAACCAGGTTAATAGCTTGACTTTTTCTTGGTGTTATTCCAGGGTGTGGGGATACAAATTCCTTATCAACTACACTTTTGTGACTGGTCGTACTATGTTTTCTATCTGGAAAAGATTCTTCTCAGTAAATCATAGTATCAGTTGGAATAAAAGAAGCAAATTTTAACGAAATTTTTATAAGTTCAGGATGAATTTTTAATCCAAAAATAGGCGACTGTATATCTGAATTCTACTTTTTATCTATGACCTTGGAAAAAAACGTTTAAAAACGTTTTTTTTGTCGGACATTATATAACCGAAATTTTGGTACCAAGTTTGAGATGAATACAATGAGTTTAAATTTTCTTGCGTTCTGATTTGTCAATCGTGAAAAAGTGCAAGGGATAAAATCCTCCTGCTCGATCGATGGTTTCACTGTACGTAGATAATTTAAAATATGAGAATAACTCATCCGGACTGACAGGGATAGTTCTCTAATTCAATAATGCTTAAAGACTAACAAATACATTTTCAGTGTTTTTGAATATGTTTCTGTACATCTAAAATATTTACCAGCTTCAATTTCTTTGACTTTAATAGTTTCATATTGCAATGTGTCAACTTTGATCTTTGTTGGTTCACCATTAATTTCACTTGAGTCATTATCTCTGGGATCACCTTTCTCCTTTGTTAAAGGTTTATAAATTTTTTCCAGCTCATAGACGAATTCTCCAAGTTTCTATCGAGTGAAAAATTTAGTTCTATCAATTAATTATCTTACCATGATTTCATCCTTGGAGACTGGCTTAACACAAGTTGATCGTCCAAGATCAATTACCGTCAACTTTAACACGAGATCTTTCAAATCTACATTACGAATATTCTGTAAAAGATATACAAATCAATGAAAAATACCAATCTCATCTCAAAATTGAGTCATGGAGGAAGAAAGGAATCAATAAAAAAGTTAAACTTTTAAACTTCGAATCATTCCCCTTCGTGATAATCGTTAAATTAAAATTTTTCGATTCAAAAAGCGCTTGGTCAGATTGATTTTTTTCAGAATTATTTTTAAATTTCCACAACTTATTGGTTTATTTCATTATGGAATTCGAAAAATAAATTTTTTCCTGACTTTCCAGAGTAAAGTATTGGTTTTTTTGTTAAAAAAGTAAATTCTTATCTTTATGTCAATTAGGTTTGATTCCTTGATTTATTCATCTAATCGACACAATGCCCAAAGTATTCCCAAGTATATGATCAAACATCTCAACCAACTTTCAGATGCAACTAATGAGCCACACATGTTCGAATTAACTCTGAAAAAAACTTACTCTATAAACAAATGTGTCTCGCCAAATCGGACTTAAAGAGCCACAGCAAATTGATGATCTCATTATTGGTAAATATTGCCGAAAGGAAAATTCATTGTTTAGATATGCAGTATCAGTTGATGATTTGTGTTCACCCAGATTCAAAGGCTTCTTTAGTTGCTTCTTTAGCTTGGACGTTTTACTAACAAGATTTTTACGAAATATATTTCCCAGTTCATGCTCATCCTTAGATGGCTTCAAATAATTTGGCACATTCGATTCTGATTTGAATTCAAAATATTGTTCTGATTTTCTTGTCAAGCTCACCTCAACGTATGAATACAAGTTTGAATGTAAGGACGAATAGCAGTGTAAACCATCGGCTTCGAATAGTTTTAAAATTAAATTTTCTTCTTTCACATCATACCTGTAGTTAAAGATAAAATATTTTTCAAATCTCAATCAAGGCAGAGTCATTGTATTCTTTCATTTGATTGGTTGAGATTTTCTACCAATTAATACTGAATGATTGTTGAAAACGTATCGTATTTTATATGATTATAATTATAATTATAACGTTAGATTACTTTAATTCAAATTTAATTTTTCCAAGACCATAGTTGATACCAGCATTTGAGAATTCACCCTTGTTCATTCTTGTGAATCGTCGAATTTCTTTACTAACTATGCCCTGAAGATCTTCATTTATTTTTGTGACGATAGTGCCGCCAGGTTCGTCTATCTTGATCTCTGTCGTATCTTCATCTTCCTTTTTCTCGCCATCTTCTACAGCTAAATAATAAGAGGATTTTAAACGTCTTTATTCTACTAGATCGCTTCAGACTTCTTTCAAATGAGTGACAATTGCACAATTATATCAGAGGATTGAGAAAGTATTTCAAGAGTCAAAAGAATCATTAAACTTACACTTTTCAAGATTATTCCCCATTTAATAGTTTAAATGTATCCAGACTTTTTGAATTCCGCCAAGTGATCGTTAAAGAGAGCTTCCAAAGTGAAGAAAAAATCTAAAAGCCAATTGCATCTTCATTTATGAAAGAGTAATTCTGTGTGAGGGTGTTATCGTTTTTTATATTTTTCAATGCTGTAACTTAACGTTGAAATCAATAGTAACTTCAATAATATTCTCAAAAATATGTACCTTTTTTTAAAAAAGAAGAGAGATAACACGGATTAATAGTTTTAATCAGATTTGCTTGAAACTTTTTTGATGCGATCAACGTAGTGAAAATGATTAATAAATTATTAGCTAACCCTTAGTTGGCGTAAAAGAAGAACATTAAGCTAATCTGCAATTAATGCAACTGAAGGGAAGACAATGAACTAGCCAATTAGGCGAAAACGAAAAAGGCATAGGGGGCAGTTACTAATGGAAGGATTCCTAAAGTGTAAAGAGGGCTCAAGTCTGCAGAAGAAACGGGAGTAAAGCCGCCTGGAAACAGGTGATCAACTCGTCCCCTCTTTGAGCAGCATAAAATGCTATGTAACTCTATGAATTTAGTCCGAGATTAAGTAAGAAGAAACCCGGCGAAATAATTACGTTTATCACTTATTATTTGCTTGTTCTAAAACATTCCTTATAAATCTGGAATCGAGTAGTAGAAAATATTTATCTTGCTTGAGATTCCAGATTTCCGCGAATATATTATCATTTTGCTGACTAATGTCTTGCATTTTGTAGGTAAAACGAAAACGAAAATAGATTCTGGGTGGATATGAGCTCTTTATTTTCGTTGGTTCCTATCAGACCGTACACCGACAAGTATATTTATACGGAATATTATTCAATGATTTGTGTAAAGTTATTAATTGAAAAACCAGATTTAGGAAATTTGGTTATAACCATAGCCAAAAATTTGGAGTTTTAAAATTTATGGATTGCCAATTAATTTATTTCGGCATTTTCTTGTAAAGTTTCACTAGAACTCACCGAATTTCATTAATAAGAGCAGCCGACGTAACTAAAGTAAAATATCTATTTTTATAATATCATGTTACTTTAAAGTAAGTAGCCATATTAAATAGTAATATAACCATATTAATCTTAATAAAAAAAAAACTGTTTCATAATCTGAATTAACAATAAATTTTTAGTCTGAAAGACATAGTTTTTTGAATTTTTTCTTTTATTTCTGAAATAGTAGAGAATGTTACAACATTTAAGTTCAATGCTAATGATAATTCGTATCCTATTTTTCATTAAAATTCAACTAACATTCATGATATATTTGTATATGAAACTTATCCGAAATGAGCTCGATATAGGAAGAATACACAATGTGTATTACACATCCAATTAGGCTAGGAAGCAGAACTAATTCCAGTAGAATTAAACAAACATCATTCAAATTAGGAGTAAACAGGGTTCGTTTATTCCAACATACTTAAAGAATGAACAGGATAACCTTTTGCTACGCTGAGTGGAAACAAACCTTTCTGTACATTAATGTTATGTTTATATTTAAACGTCAATATTTAATGAGAGAAGCAAGTGTAACATTTTGAAAAAGTATTTATGAAATGTACTAAGAAAACAAAAAATTCAGTTAGTCTTTTTGAAAATAGATTTATTCGTCAGAAGACAATCACGAATGTAGTTTGAGCTAATTTTAATTTATATAATTGAGTCTTTGGTAGTGAAAGTGCACTTTTTAGAAGCAATTGTTTCGAAAAAAAGCGAAATTGCAAAAAGCAAAAATATGCCCTCAGAGAGAATCGAACTCACGACCTCTTGTTTACTAGACAAGCGCTCTAACCACTGAGCTATGAGGGCAATCACCAAATAAACATAACTTAACTGATTAATACTTTTTCAAAAGTTGAGAAATTACTTATTAGTATTTAGAATAATTAAAGATATTACAAAAAAGTTACACAGGTAATAAAAAAAAGTCTCTCCGATAGCATGTTGGACTATGAAAGGATTATTTCCTTATGAAATTTTGCAAAATGAAATTCCTCCATCACAATTCCAGTCAAAAACCCAAAATTATTTAGAAAACTATTTGGGTAGTTCGTCTCCCTCATTCCCCGATCTAGCTCTATTTGATTGCTATATTTCAGATCCCTAGAACATTTCTTATAGGCCATATCATAAATTCAATAGATTTCGATTGATTTTCTAGTTAGTCTTTGTGAGACTTATCCCATTGTACATTTTCCATCCGTATATTCATAAGCTCTTGAATTTTCAAAAATAAAAATGATCGTTTTTTCTGTACAATTAAAATAATTTATTCCGAAAGAAAAAAAGTATGGCAACTGGTTATGGGTTTTGTAAACTGATAATTTCTTCCAAAAAACAACCAAAAAACAAATCATTTTTAACGAAATAATATCAACTGTAAAAATTATGATAATTTCTCATAGATAGGCAAAGAATAAAAAATTTAGTTATTTCCCTGTTGTCTCTGCATCTTTTCTACTTTTGTGATGTTTAAAAAAACTTTTGTTATTTGGATTGATATTTGCTCCTCTGATCGAGAGTTGAGACGAGTACCTTTTTAATTTGATTCCGTCTTATCGATATAGCTGCTATGGTTATTTTGAATTTCTGGGTCTACCGATAGTTTTGTGTCACTCTTATTTGATGGTGATGGTTGATTCCTGTTCATTGCATCGAAAGCCTCTGTTAGTTTTATTTGTTTATGGCATTGAAGTAGAATGACTGAGGTTACTTTATTCTCAATTTTTATCCTCAAATGTAGAAGGCTATCCAGGCAGTAGACAAACGTCAGAAAGAAGGAAAAAATCTAAAAATAAAAAATTATTTAGCAAGCAAAAACAAGCACTGAATGGTTAAGAAAGATAGGCCACAAAACAACCAATGAGAGTAAGATGTGAATATAGACCAATCAGAAGCGAGTATTAACTCATGTGGCTCTGTAGGAAATTAATTAGACTGGCTCTAAACACATTAAAGCTTTCTTCAGGCTATCAATTATATTTTTGAATTCCATGTTTATTCATTAAGTTTTTATGAATCCACTACCGTCTTTTTAATGATGCTAATAACAAATGTACTAAAATGTATATTCATATTAAAAAAGTACTGAATATTTCAACTACCCTAAAATGAATAGTGTTCGCTTCTCCCTGTAAATAAGGGAGGTGGTCTTTATTTATCATCTACACCTCATATCAAGGTTTAACAATTCTACAAGTATTTATTATTGGTTCCTTCCGCAGTAAACTATTTAAATCAATAATAATTTTGATAATTTCCAATGGTTTTGCTCGCTGACAAAATTACTCAGATTAAATTCTCATAATTTTTTAAAGGGAAAAACATAATCGTTCAGATTTCAAATACAAGATACCTAAAATAGTGAATTATCGGACTATGGAGAGAAGATAGATCATTGGGTTTATACAGCATAAGATCAGAAATAGATAAGAGAGAATTGTTAATTCAAGATTCTTAAATCTTTATGGCCAATTCGCTTAAAGTTTATATACCATAAGAAGCATTTTAAATAGGAAAATTAATTACATTTCAGGATACTTTATGAACCGAGATAAGAATACCAGTTATTCTTTGTATTGAGTTCTGTAGTTGAAATGTAAGGTTACCTATTCGATAATGCTAAACAAGGTTATACATGTAAAGTTAGCCATTCAAGTACATATCCTGAAATCATTTTTTTTCCAACAATATGTAGATTTAGTTGTTGGTAAGAGTAAGCGAGTGAAGCATTGATGATCCAAGATCATTGATCTTACTGTAATCAAATATATTTTTGTGTTATCATAAAAATACAAGAGGATTCAAGGCATTATCATGTTAAAATACTGTAACTTGGATCATCATTCTTGCATTTTTCATAAAGAAGAGGGCAAATTGACCTTATGAAATCTCTACAATACATCGAAATATAGAATGGATCTCTTTCATCTTTCGGCAGTCTATTATTATTGAAATAGTGTCAAAATAGTTTAATCAGTCTTATTTTCAGTGTAAGGTTTTAATTCATGGGGACGACTATAAGAAAGAAAGTATTCAAAGTACAGCTGAAGCTAGAGATAAATTTTAATAGCCATGTCCGGTTTTCCACTTCAAGTCAAGAAAAGAAACCTACCACTGAGAATTTGGAACTTATCTTATCGCAGAAGAACTGAATGAGGAGGAATATAAAACTTATGAATAGTTTCAGTTTAAAAATTCTTTTGAATTCGATAAAAGATTGGTCCGGATGAATAAGAACATGTGGGTTTTTCAATGGATCATAAATTTCTTGCCTTGTTCAGACTTACTTAGGAAATATAAAGTTATTTTTTTACATTAATAATACAGTTCTTATTTTGATAGTCAACAGTAAAAGGTGTTAGCTTGTAAAGTTTTTAACACTCTATTTCGATCCTATACAAATTTTTTTCAGGAATGACACACGTGATATCGAAAAGATCAATATCCACTTGTAAGTTTGAAAGAATATTTTCTCAGGCTTATCCTGCTTGAATAAATATTTGAAACTTATTTATGTAACTAAATGGTATAAAGCTAATTTCAACGACTATCAAGCAGTATTTTTGAATTCAATTTAAATGAATAAATGCTAAAATTCAAGATCAAGAGCACCGTCTTTCTTGAACCTAAAATAACCACACGAAATCTCGGATTCAGGAGTTTTAGGCAAGTTTTTGTATCACTGGTGTACCTCGGTAATGGATGTGTAAAATAACCCCCTCTCCTCTCTACCCCTGAATTATTTCAAAATATTCTTGTTATTACTTGAAGGAAGGCGTCAAATTTGGTCCCCTCGAAAATATCTTGGGTGTAAAAAAACAAGCAATTAATTCATCCCAGTTAGGATTAAAGGATTCCTGTAATACATGATTGAAAAGTTCATCCGCAGATTGTAAAAATCCCCATTGATAAATATCAATAAGTATAAAAAGGGCTCTATAGAATTAGGCTTTGGAATAACGTTTTTGAGAGAATTTCATTGACCCTTGAACGGAAAAAAAGAATTTTCATTTTGACCTCAAATCAATGCATACAAGAGAGAATCTCGATAATAAGAACTGGTAATCATTCGGTGAAGTTTTGTGTCGCTAGAACTCATCTTTATGTGATTAAATTTAAATGTACACGCGTGTGTATTTATACTCAATAGGATCACAGTATGCTCAACCATCTTTTTGCATACATGAACAACTACTACTACTTGTTCATTTTATGTGAAGAGTTTGAGTTCTTCAACATGATGATGATTCAGCTATCTTTTTTAGTCTAACAGAAATTTAATTTATTTTGTTATTTATAAAAGGATTGATAGAATTTCTATCAGAATAAGCTGTAGTATGAATTTGATCATTTTTTGCCAATAACCCTCTGTATAGGGCGATTATTTACAGTCGGATAATCTCAGTTATAAATCAGATCTAAACAAGATCAGATACTTTATTTTTAATTTACGCTAAACAAATCTTAAAAGATCCCAGAAAGTCTCAAAGAGATATCTAAACTTTGATGGAATAACCAAGATCATTAAAGTCTAGTTTTAATCTACTTATTGGAAGATGACAAATTCTATAAAAAATCAAATTTCTCACAAGGAATCAATAGAATCATTATTACCTGGAATTCCCATTAGAATCGTTTTCTATTTATTGCGAGTCGTTTTATTGTATTGATAGGGTTTGAAAATGGGATTATTCTCAGAATTAGATCTAAATTTTTCACCTTTTCGGGCGACTTCTGAGATGAAATTTCTTAAAGTGAGGTCTTAGTGTTAAAAATTTAACAATCTAGTATTTTTATTAATGCAAGGAAAGTTGAAATTGTAGAAAAAATATCCAGATATCATTCGATAGAAAATTTCATGGTGTATCAAAAGGTGTTGGTTTGAAAATTTAATCATGTAAAATTGTCCTAAAATTGACAATGTTGAAATTGTTTCAAATATTAATTCGACCACTATATATCATAAAGTGATATGCATAGGTAAATAAATGAGAATATATCATGAAATATTATAAATATTTTGTCTTGGAACGGTCCAAACAGAAACGTTCAAAAAGCCTAATTCAGTTTTTGGAGATCGAGTCACATTTCTGCAGGACAATACAAGACTTCATCTCGGAAAAGATGTGAAAAAATTTTTTAGAGAAGAGAATTTCGATTTGATTGATCATCCACCTTACAGTCTTGTTGTTGCTCCATCGGATTATCATATTTTTAAGTCTCTACAGCATTTTCTAAAAAGTAAAATTTTCAGATCAAAAGAAGAGGTCAGAATTGGACTGGATGACTTTTTTTTCTCAAAATCTGAAGAATTCTATTGTGACGGGATCAAACAACTGGCGATTCGTTGGCAGAAATGCCTTAATACATCAGGAAACTACTTCCATTGATGATATTTATGTTACAGTGAAAACTTAGTGAAAATGGGAAATGAATTAAATTTTTTCCATTTTCACTGGTTTTTCCCTGAAATCATATATCAAGTGTATTATCTATTCCAGATATATGCGTGAATGGTTCATTCGTGTCATACACTAAATATTACACGTACAAGGGGTATTTTATTTTATTTATCTCTTCGGTTAGTCCAAGGACTCTTAGGTATTCTTATCTACACGTTTAAGTATTTTGTCAATGTTATTTTAAAATTTGATATTCATTGTTTGCTAGTTTTGGCTATTGAAGATAACCCAAACAAGGCTTGATAGTTTTTTAAAATACAATTTTTGGCTTGTAAACAAGTTATTACCTTACCATTCATGTAAATTTATTCTTATTGGTGTATCATTGGGGCTAAAGAGAGAGTAGTTTTAAATATACAATAGGACTTGTTTCTTGAAACTAGAAATTAACTGAAACAAAATTTTAATAAACTAAATTACTCAGAACTTAAGTACCAACCGAAGAGATAAATAAAATAAAATCCCCCACAGTGTATGACATGAATAAACCATTCACGCATATATCTGGAATAGATAATACACTTGATATATGATTTGATGGAAAAACAAGTGAAAATGGGAAAAAATTAATTCATTTCCCATTTTCACTGTAACATTTATATCATATTTTTATATTTTATCAGTATATGTATTAATTGAATCCAGTCCCATTACTCTTCGCTCAACCTGATACTCTAAAAATATGATTTATTATATCCCTTAATTAATGATATGCTATTCAGGTACATCTGATATATCATAAAACTAGTTTTACGTTTCGAATAGCAAATCACTACTCAAATCAAATCAATTTTCAAAAAGATGGAAAAATCCCATCAGCTCGCAATTTAGAACGTTTCCAATTAGCCAAAAAGAAGAAGTTTCTAAATGAAATTTTCAAAAAATAGAAGAAAGATCATCAATAACCAGAACATCTATTCAGTGTATTTACAAAAAATATAAGATTATTAGGAAATTTTCATTCAATACAAATTTTACACAATTCACGCTTACTTCTGCACACTGATATGATAGATGTTTAGTTTGGTGGAATAATCCATTATCGTTTTTGTAGAATTTAAAGATAAACTTACTTGATAATATACTGAGTAAGATTGAGACGCTCTATAATTTCTACTAGCTTTTTCGGAGAATTCATCATGAAAGAGAATTCTAGGTCATTTGAAATTAGTAAAATATAAAGGGAACCCTTGAAGACCCAGAGCAAATGCAGCATGTTCCCAAAGCTATTCTATTGATTGCAACGTTTAGTCTAGTTACTTCTATTAATTGTAAGATTAAAAAATAATACTTTTAATGAATGAAAAGTGTGTTCGAAAAACTTCGATCAAGTGTAAAGTGTATTATAAATACTTCTATTGAATAAAAATTTCCAAATAATCAACTATTTTTTGTAAATATACCGAATAGACCTTCTAGTTATTGATGATCTATCTTGTACTTTTTGAAAATTTCATCTAGAAACTTTTACTTTTTGTAATAATCCCTTTTTTATAACAGTGACTGGTTTTAAAAAAGTCTTCAGAAAATGTATTATAGCCACTCAAATTCAAGAATTTTTTTTCCAAAACTACTGATCAATAAATATAAAAATAAAAGATTCAGCTAGTTGATATTGGATAGGAATACATATAGAAATATATTACAGTTTTGTAGGATAAAAATTATATCAAAACAATTTTTCTTTTATACTACTCAGGTATCTGGGCATCTATTCTCATATCCATTGAAAAATCGATAAAATTTTATCTCTACAATATATTTTACAATAGGTTTATAAACTCTAGTAGATAAAAACAACCATTTTCTGAAAATTTAAAATGACATTTGAGGCCGATCATTCTCCAATGTAAAATTCAGTTTCATTTTTGAAATTACTAATGGAAAAACACACTAAGAGTGTAAAATGATCTGGGTGATGAACAGTGCAATTCCATGTCTTATCCATCTTATGAAAAAAATATGGTTTGAACTAATGCGGCGAAATATAAACTTCCTTAGTAAATGTACACCTGATTTCTGAATCTTCATAGAAGACTTTTATCCAATTAGTAAAGTGATTGAAAGGAAGATGAATTTCTAATTCGGAAAAACATTCAAAATCGATTTGAGTATACATATTGATCCAAATTTGTGATGCTAAATTTCATCAGGGTTATCTTGTAGATTTATTTCAAACTTGACGCATTCGAATAAAACTTTGCAATTTAAAAAATTTGTAATTGAGAAGAGATTGAAGAAAATATTCAATTACCAAAAGAGATTTATGAAAAGGCTATAGTAATGAATCAAGGTATGAGATTTCGAATGAATTTTTTCTATAAACACTTGATGCTCTATGAGAATAGTTACACTAGTAAATTTTCATTTGAGTAAAACTAAGGTTTATTCTGGATTTAATGATAAGAGCATAATGTTTTTCAATAGGAAATTTTTTGATCAATGACAGAATCTGAAATCTACAATAATTTTATTTTTACCTATTTCTAGACCCTCATTAGTTATTCTTTCCACCGTTAATTATCTTAGAATTTTCAAAATCGAAAAGTATTTTTAGATTTTACTCCATTAAATTAGCTAAAATCTATAAAAAAATAATTCAAGAATCGTTTTCAAAAATAAGATTAATAAGAAAGCGTTAGATATTAACTGGATGCAAGGAAGAGGTCTGTATTTTATTGACTGTTCTTGTGGTAAGAAGTACGTAAGACAGAGGGGTAGATCTTTTGAGTGTAGGATTATTGAAAATCACAGAAATGTTCTCTGGGGTGATTAAAATTCCAAACTAAAGGAACACATAGGAAGATAATTAAGGGTCAAAATCATTTTGGGAAAAGAATATTAATTATAATTAATAAGACTCTATGTAGAAATGATACTATTAGTTTCTCAGTTTAATAAGAAATATTCCCTTGAAAAGAGTCAGTTGAAATGATGTAGATATCAGACAGGAAAATTCTTCAAAATTTCCAATCATTACAAAAGGATAATTCCAGACAAGGGAAATATCTCATAGTAGTATTTTGAAGAAAAAAAAACATGGAAGAGTTCAATTACCGATTCCCTCATCTTTGTTGTGCCATTGAAGTAGAATATACCATGAACACTTGAATGGGATTAAAAACATGATAAAGATTATGAACATGTGATCAAAACGTAATTCAGTAATCGAATTTTTAATAAATTCATACGTCTATATATGATTATTATTATTTTTCATTGGAAAATAGGAATAATTCGAAGGAAAAAAATTTGTATAAATTATTGAGTATTTCTAGTTGGGACAGTAAAGCACCACTCTTTTTCAAAAAACTAGCAAAATTCAATGATTAACTTGGCATTTGGTAATGAACAGAATATGAATTTTATTTAAATATAAAATACTTTAATACAAGAGTCGGAAAGATAATTTCAAAATCTGGTCTGAGCAGGATACTAATTTCATTTTTTATTTAGGAAATGATTTTTTTTAATCCTTTAAAACATACATTCAAGTTTATCTATAAGAGTTCTTACTTTTGAGAGTAAAAAAATTCCTTGAGAAGAAAGGCAATTGCTGACTCTATATAAATTCTCCACAACTTTTTAGATACTGTGTTAAAAATTTGTTACTAAAAAGTAAATTAATTAGGTTTCTTTTTCTTCGATAGGAACACGAAACAATCTGATACCGAATGATTTCAGATGATCCTGCAAGGATTTAGAACCATCACATTTAATTCAGATAAACTAACGTGTAGATTTAGAAGAGACGAGCTACTACACCTAATTAATATGAAGATGGGAATTTATGCTTTTTACAAAATTATGAATTTTTTCACCAAGAAATCGAATTTGATCAAGATTTTTTGGAATCTAGATTGTAGGTTCCACTTTCAGGATCTGAAGAAAAAAAATTTGAAAAAAATCAAATTTTAAGAAAGTTATGGCATATTTCAAATCTAGCGATGGCGCCGGATTCCTATTTTTTGAACTTTGAGTTAATAATTTTTGTTGATTTAAAAGTAAGAGAGTGATCAAAAGTTGATTTTTAGGATCACGATTAGTCAAAGAAATCAAATATACTGATTCAGATTTTGAGAATCCGCCCCTCTTCTTGTGAAAATGGAATTTTGATTTTTTGAACATTTTCACTACTTGAAAATCGATGAAATTTTGATGATTCAAGATCCCTGGAAATTGGCGAGTCCATTGAAATTTTCATAGTCATAATCGGTTTCTTTGACTAATCATGATCCTAAAAATCAACTTTTGATCCATCTCTCACTCTTAAATCAACAAAAATTATTAACTCAAAGTTCAAAAAAATAGGAATCCGGCGCCATCGCTAGATTTGAAATATGCCATAACTTTCTTAAAATTTGATTTTTTTCAAATTTTTTTTCTTCAGATCCTGAAAGAGGAACCTACGATCTAGATTCCAAAAAATCTTGATCAAATTCGATTTCTTGGTGAAAAAATTCATAATTTTGTAAAAAGCATAAATTCCCATCTTCATATTAACTAGCTTTAGTATTGTTTGAGTTTTGGAGTAAAAAAAATGAGATGAGCCTAAACAATTAGGGAATCATCGTTCGGATCATGCCTATTTGAAATTGTAATTACCATGATAGACACATAATTGAAAATAAGATAGGATGCAATTGAAAAAATGTGTTAACTTGTTTGTATAGTAACATGAAATCATTAGCATAGGATAAATAGTAAATCTCCTTAGCAATGACCTTAGAAAGGAATGAACGATATTTAGGTAATAAATATGAAAATCTTGTCCATTTACATCTTCACTAATAGATAATCTCTATTCAATAAAGACAGAATGATTTTGGAAGAAAGGCAAAACAATGAAAAAGATTAGTTGGTGTTGTATAACCTTTAAAATATTAATCGTGTTACCACTTGTTTTCTGTACAAGTTAAAAATACAACTTATAAATTGTTTATAAATATCCCCCTAGTGAGGAAATTTTAGATACATTGACAGATTATTGTAACTCTGATTGGGCCAGAGATTGATCACAGAAAACCAATGATTCTCCCCTCGTCTTATTCAAGAGCTTCCTCCTCTCTAATTTCTGACTATGCTGCTCCAGTAAATGGTATGCTTACCTATTAAGCATGAAGCTTGACGTTAGAATAGTTCAGATACTATTGGTCTTCAAAGGCTACTGAGGTTAATAGAAAAGTTGATTGCTACAGCTGTAGTTCAAGTAAATTCTTATTTAAAAAAAAATCAATTCCAATACTCTTTGACACTTTAAAGTAAAAATATAAAGTCTCTCGACCTTTGTTCAAATACACACTTGAACGTTTAAAAGAACAATCCTTCCTGAAATATGTTGTCTAGTGCAAATTATTAACAGATTCATTTAAATGATGTCTCCTCCAAGACCTCAACCCTGTATCAGACAATTTATATAGGGGATACATTTTCAGTGGGGATATTTTTGTCTGAAAATTTTCAATTTTTTGAGATTTATGTGGCAAGAAATGTGGTTAAACTTTTTCTCCCAGAAAAAAGGGAAGATGTTTTTCTTCTAAACGAGATTTCCTTATAAGTTTAGAATCGAAAAATACATTTTTGATCACTGATTGTAGAAATGATTCAGATAATTCGCACAAAAATCATAACTAAAAGAGAAAAATCTACAAGTACATAAATGTCTTGAAGAAAACTCTGTAATAATAATAAAATTGTTTAATATTAATAATATATCTAGCAGTGATATTGATTAACATAAAGTTGAGAATAAAGAGTAATTGTTCGTTTCGTTCAATTTAAATTATTACTAATTACATTGGTATATTTTTATCAAGAAAAATTCAGAAAAAGGAGATGAGAATACCAATCTAATCTTGCCTCACCAGATGACATAGAGTAAATATGTTTAATTACTTTGCTAAATAGTGTCCTCCTATATAATAATACAGAAAATCAACATAGTTATTGGACAAAATTCAGTTTACAATCAATTACTGAGAGAGATCATTTTTTTGAAAATGATTACGAAATTTAGAATGAAGCAATTAATGATATTATGAAGAGATTGAAAAGATAATTTTAATGGATGAACTTGGTTCAATGAAATAATTCTTATTAAGGATGAAACTCACACAGGCTGCAACGTAATAACTCCTCACAACACTCTGATCAGTAAAGGTAGCACTTAACACAGATACTAAACGAAAGGAGGAGACTAATTGTAGAAAACCAGATAGAGACAATCCGGTAAATTCCTAGACAATGACTTGATAAAAGAACATACGAAGACAAGAAATTTTCCGTTTAGCAACTTGTGAAATCCAAACAAATGAAATATAATTATGGTCCATGAATTGGCAAAAGTAATTGTTGTAATGACAGTTGTAAAATCCAACGAGGTATTAATTCCAAGTAAAGGTAAAACAATGAAGCACAAGCAAATCTACTTAATATAATATTGAAGCTTACTTCTGCAACTTTACATATCCCACAGAATGATTTGAAATATGATAAATCAAGTTCTAGGAATTCAAATGTCTTTGCACTCTCTGTCGTCATGTTTGAACTTAATCGGTGAAATTTTAATTTCAAAAAATCGCAATACTTTAAAACATCTCAAAAATCCAAATCGTTTTTGTTTAAGCTATCGGTTAATTTTTAGTCCACAAATTCAAATGGATGAGATATTCGACAGATTTCTTCATTATGAGATCGAACCAAAGAAACTATTTCATCCAAGAAGGATTTTCAAAATTATAAAGATTCTTTTCTCTTCATTTCTGTTCTTGTTAAATTCTAATATTGTCGATTCATGGATTATATCGATGAATTCAGTTTATTTTATATTCAATCTCAAGCTTTTATTCAATATAATAATCAAGAACTATGAAAAAGAATCTTTATTTCAAGTAATGAATTATTCTCAATAGAAAGATATTTGTTGGCCATATTACTTCCATTTTGCTAATCATTGTAGCAATAATCAGAGCAGGAGTTTCTTCGACAGCCTGCAAACACCATAATATAGTGCACTCTCAAACATTAAACAGCTCAATGATAGTAAATTTAATTAATTTATTTATTAGATTTCACTAATTTTTCTTTTCGTGGTTGAAATAGTCGAGTTTCTTCTATTTGCAAGCTTTAAAATGACAAGATCTGGCAAAGCCCTTATAAAATTCCGAAACTATAACTCTTTTAAGCACAAGACTTGTACCAAATATTATTGAAGATTCATATCTCTAATAGAGATTCTCTATATACAACAAGGATTTTGAATTTATAATGCATGATTCATAAAAAGATCTGATTTTTTGACCTGAAACCTTCTGCAGGATTTTGAATCGATTTGTATGTAAACAGTGTAAGCTTACAATAAAGGAATCTTTATACATGAATAATCAAGCTTTTTCCAATTTGATTTTTTAACACTCAAAGATTTCCTCTATTTAACTTGGACACATTATTTTACATTTGGCAAGGACAATCGCTGCGAAACAAATTTCATCCAGCAACCTCTAGTTCTTGGAATTTTATCAAACCGAAAAATTTTCGGCGAAAATCATTTTAAGATCATTTTAATTAACCCCTCTAAATTAGAGGCTTTAATAAATATTTTTTATTTAAGTAATGATTGGCTCAATATGGTACAATAATACAATAAAATAAAAAATGTTCAATACTGCACACCGGCTTATGAATTTTCTAAAAACAAGATCCAATTAGTTAATCCATGCTCTTTTATCTCTATAGTTGCCTTCTTGTTGGATAATATTATTTTGATCAAAACAAAAATATTCTGTTTCAAAATCAATAACAACTGCTGGCTTAGAGTATGAACGGGATTTAACTGGATGGTTCAATTTCCATTTTTCAAAATTTTTTATTCTCTCATTGTTATCAGAGGGCAGTTTGTTTTCTGATTTTTCTTTCAGCTTATTCGAACATTGCTTCTTACTCAACAACCATTTCTCATAAGATATTTGTGCTTTTAGTTTTCTTTCATTTTCTATTTCTTCCATCTTTTGCTTATTATCGTATTCTTTTTGCCTTTTTAGCTCACTGGCCTTTTTTATTTCCAGCCTTTTGGATTCTAACCATCTTCTGTATTCCCTTTCAGATTTAGATTTTCTCTCTTCTTGTGCCAATTTTACCTGATTCTGTATTCTATTTTTCTTTAATTTGAGTTCTTCATTGACTTTTTTATCCCTAATCGAGTTTATTTCCTTCTTGATAGCCCAATTTTCCCACGACAGTTTATTTTCAGTCTGGTTTTCTGGCTTGAGATGCGAGGATTCTCTCTGCAGTGCATATGCGAATTTAACCAATTCTCTACAGCTTCTAAAAGTATCTTTCACACTGGGAACCGACAGACAACGTCTTCTACATTCTTTTCTATTCAGAGGAAAATTATTATTCTTTTCATTCGAGAAATTTATGTCAAATTCTTGAAAAGTATTTAAAAAAGCTAGCTCCTTATCAACATTAAAATCTTCCGATAAATCTGAATATGAAATAGAGCCAGAAAGCAAATTAAAGGAATTAGTTAAATCATTCCAAGTATCAAAAGAATTTTTCATCAAATCTTGTTAAATGTTTATTTTTTGAATTCCCACTGCAAATTGCAATAAGTAAATCAAAATTCATTAGGCAAAGTTTTGTTTAAAGGAAATTAATATCAGTTATTCAAATTATACTACATGTTTTTGGAATAGAAATGTATGTTTATTAAATTGAATGTGAAAATAAAAAATAAATATGTACAATCAAGAAAAAAAGTTTCTGAAGAGGTCTTCGTCCTCTGGAATGAGTCTCTGGAGGAATGCGCAGGTGGGCTTGATGTTTTTGCAGGGAATAGAATCTAATGAGAGTTTGAATCTGGCCTGGAGAGAGAGGATGTTTCCGAGAAGAATTGAGTATTTTGTTTTGTTTCTGGTATTATAGGGAGAATTATTATTTATGTTAAAAATGATAACATAACATTTTATCATACCGTCTCTAGTCAACAACTTGTTCATCGCTGAATCTTCAGAGGTGAATAAAATGGTATCATTCGATGAATGACATTCACATGATGGTCATAATTTAATCATTTCAAATCTTCTCTTATTTAAAAATTTTCATTATCCATCAACTACTTTAAAGTGCCTTTATAAATATTTAATTTTTTTATTATTCTCGATTTTAAATTAACACTTTTATTCTATTTCAGGAGTATAATTGGCGTAAAAGTTATGATGTTCTCATATGCCATTTCTTATTTTCCCTAAAATCGTTAGTTTTTCCCAAATCAACCGGAATTTTTCAGGGTGTATTCAGAATATATTTGATATTAATTTGACATGAAACTCTGATTCAAAAAAATCATAGTGTGTTCAAAAATTCAAAATTTATCATTTCTCGTAATAAAATTCATTGAAATATGGTGGCGCAAATTTGAAGGCTAATCTATAGAACATTTGCCCCTTTTGTTTTCCAGTAATTTTTCTGAATGACAATGAGACTAAGAGCTTTTTAACATCGGTGAGTTTTTATGTCATCGATACTAAAAAGATTCAAAGTGAACTTAGAGAGAAATAAGAGGGGGCAACTGTTCTCTAATTTAAACAATTTGAACTCCTATTAAATTTCACTCCTATTAGACATGAATAATTTTATTGAACATGTGACATGTCAAAATTTCAACTTGCGCCATTATTTTCAATGAATTTAAAATTACGAGAAATAATAAATTCTGAATTATTGGACACGCTATGATCTTTTTAAATCTGATTTTGACGTAAAACTAATATCAAATATATATTCTAAAAAATCTGGTCAAATTAGGAAAAATTAACGAAAAATGAGTATATATATGACCATATCAGAGGTTAGTTTGAGTATATTATTACTGTGTTCAATCACTAGACCGGATACTTACAATGTTTGGGTTGACATTTTGGAAGAATAATAATGCAGCTAAACCTGATCAGTGATCACATCCTTCTTCAATAATTATAATGATACAGAAACACTGTTGAGTCTAAAAAATATTACTTTCCCCCTTTTGACAGCAAAAGATTAATTCTCTTTTTTTGGCATTGCCCATTACCTTCTAGAGTCTATTCAGATTCAGATCAACTGTTATAATAGATTATTATTACTATTAATCTATGAGTTTTTTATTGAATTTTTATTACACAGAGCATATTATGTTGTCCAATAAAACAAATGTATGTGATACAAATGATTTGAGCAGAAATAATAACTAATAATATTAATTATAACGTCGTCTATCTGAGAATCAGCCCAAGAATGGTACTAACACACCAGAAATACAATTTTCCTACTACCTACTGTGAATTAGCATGGAAATAAATTGAGATTAAATTCAGTTGTTGCAATCAAGGTGTATATCGACTTGGACGAAAATTACTTAAATCGTCCATCGATAAATTTAATCTTCAAGTACCCAAGTATTCTCACAACGGGAAATAGGAAAAAAGGGGGTCTGCTATACGATGACTCAGTGAGAAAGAGTATGACGTAGTTGTTTGCTTTGGTAAATAGAGAGGTCTCTCAATTGTGAAAACGGCTTTTCAATTTTTTTGGAAAATCAATACGAAATGAGTTGAAAAAATCCAAAACTGATTTCAAGTTCGATTAAAACTGGAATGAAAATGACTCAACTTTTGATTTTGCATCGGATGGTGTTAAATTGAACGAGTCTGGATCCAAAATAGTGAACTATTTTAATAGATATGACTTATCTTATTCCAGAAGCATGGAAAGGTATTTTGAAGCGAAATTTGGTGGGATAACATTGAAATACTTGAAGATTAAATTTATCAATGGGCGATTTAATTGCAAAATTTCTTCTAAGTCTAGTATATTAATCTGCTTCTAGTATGGCTAATAGAATAGGTCCATCTATGAATCTTCGATTTTTCACACTATTGAACGGAAGTTAAATTAGAATATGGCCTTCATTTAGGTCAGAAATGCAACCACTCTAATGGTTAATGTATCAGTAAACTTGACGAGAAATAAGGCAACTTTATTATCTAATTTTACCTTAGATTTCTTATTTTCAGAATGGTTGTTAAAAATTTGAATCATGCGCCAAAATTATTTCGATTTAATTGCTTTTAAATTGTCATAGCTTCTAAATGAATAGCTGAATAGTTCATGGTTCATTCGAGACTCGAACTAAGCAATTTTTTATTAATTTTGAAAGATTTAAAATTTTCTTCTTTAACCAGACTTCTCTTGACATAACTTGGTAGTTCCATCGTCAAATGATAGAAGTTTAAGTTTTTCTTGAAAACAGTAGATTACTCTCTACCTCCATGGTCCTATTTGAATTCTTTGTCTAATCCTTATCTCGAATATCTGCATTTAAATGCTTCAAATCTTTTAAATCTTCTTTGATATCGATAAAAATTTTGGATTCGAAAAATGAAAAAGTGGACATTTGATGCATTTTCGAGATTCAAACTTTCGTCAGACTGAATTTTTTCAGAAATTTTTTTAAATTTCCATAACTTTTGGTTTCTTTCATTATGGAATTCGAAAATAAACTTCTTCATGGCTTTCCGAAGAAAAGTATTGAGTTTTTTGCAAAAAAAGTAAATTCTCATCTTCATGATATTATGGCGTTGGTATGATTCACATAATTTATCAAAAACGTCCGAAAATCCCCTTAAAATCATATTTGTAGTTATAGAAGAAAAAGTTTTATTCACCAAATGCACATTTCTTTATAGTTCATCAGTAGTGACACATAAATAATGATAAAAGTTTTAAATTCATTGAAAATAATATTTTACAAATTTTGAAAGAAGTATAGTAAAAATTGAAAAATATAAGAATATAATGTGAACTGAAAAAACACCAAAACTCTTCAATAAATAGCAACAGTGAAGAGAAAAGTGAAAAAGCTCACATAGGCCAGGGTAATTGAAGATTATAAGAGCAATTTTTCTGAACACACTGTTTTGGTTTAAAGTGATTGATGAAGAATTTCTCCTTCACCCACAAAAAAGAGTCTTTTCTTCAGGCTTCTTTTGTTTTTTTATGAATTAAACTGAACAATCTCTTAGTTTTGAATACAATTTACAATTGTATATTATCATAATGTTGATCAATAAGATTAATAAAATTAGTTATAGTACTTTTAATAAAACGATAAAACTCAAAGCTTGATAAATAACTAAAAGAGCATTTTCGTAAACTACTTTAAAGTTTGATCATAATTATTTAAAACCGTTAATCTTGTTACTTTTGAAAATCTTAAATTATATTTTAGAATACCTTCTTTTGGGCCACTTACTTGTATAAATTTGTGAGTAGTTTGTATGAAAAATTTCTTTCGAATGATTAATTAGTAACTCGATGCGGTGTGAAAGATGGAGCAAAATTTCCCTTTTACTACTGATAGGAAAAAATATTATGTACATGCAATTTTCTAATCATTTTCCTCATGAAAAGCTTACGATCATTGATCAATCTGGCTCAAATTCAACGTCATTAGGGAAAAATAATTTATGTTTTCGTGTTGGAACTAATTTTCTTTGATTTTTTCAAACTTTTCCTTTTTGACATAAATACTTTCATTTGACAAGTTGGATATAAAAATTTATGTTTTATTGGGAAAAAAGTCAAAAGATAATTGGCGCTGGTCGTTGTCAATCTTGAAAGATTGCATCTTTCTCAAAAGGCTAGAGCTAATATACAAATTTGATCTTGATTCTTCCCATCTCTTAATACTGAAAAGTAAAGTTGAGTTATAATCAATAAAAGGAAGAACAAGATATTTTTCTCAAGATTCAAGGATTTGGATAATTTTGATATTGTAAAGAATAAATGATACATGATAAATCTCTTCAAAGATTCTTGAAAATGATTTAGGAAATTTTTTTGAACTATGATGGAATCTGAAATCATGTTCAATAAATATTATAAGTAAAAGTTGATTTAGATCAGGTCGCTCTTTCGATACCATAGCTAAACGAATAAATTTCAATTCTCTGTAAATGTTGGCTTAAACATAGAGCTAATTTATTTAGAGGTTTATTTAGTTTTGAATCGTTTTTCAGATCTGGACTAATGGGAATAGTAAGGTTCTTAGATAAAATAGAAGTGTCTCATCCACTCAAGAAGGTTCTTGGCTAAGTCATTGGAAGAGGGTTTGGAAAAGGTTGGTTATAATCCAATTAAATCTACTTTATTGAAAAAGATTTGTTCCTTGGATAGTTAGTAGAAACTCAAATGTTCATACGATGCCCTGGTACTTGTCAAATGTCGATCCGTTGAGTCAACTAACCTGGCATTTAATATGATGGAAATTTGGTGCCCCTAAAGTGGTATATAGCCAATAGTTTTAATAAGGGAAAATATCTTTTAAAATAAATGCAAAAAGAATACTGCAGAGTAGAAAAAATATTTTTGATTATAGAGCAACATGCAATAGAAAAATTAACTAAAACTAATGCGTATCTGATCGATAAGATCTATTTTCATTTTCTCTGTTCATAGGTTCATCTTCTTCCAGATTTATCATCAGCCTACAAAATGGTACAAAAGGCTTTTATGGACGTGTCTGAAGAAACAATCAAAGCAAAATTTAGAGTCTTGACCAAGTACCAAATTTTGCATTAAATCAAACCATTTAATTCCCCGAAAATCCTTTCTTTCATTTTATTCAGCCTGTACTAACTAAGACGTATGACTCATTGTTTGTTTTGGGGGAAAACATCAAGCCCTCAATGTAGAAAGCAAAAATCAAAAAAATTGAGATTTATTCTTTATCAAAAAAGTTAAGTATGAAATTTCAAATAAATGATAACTAGAACGAAAAATGATAAACGCATAGTATTGTGATAAATCGGAACTCACATTCAAGTTTCAATTTTAATAAATTCTAAATAGTTTAAATAAATAATATCATTACCAGAGATTCACGTAATTTTGTATATATGTCCGAAAATCCACTTATTTGCATTTAGAAATTATTTGAAGTATTGAAAAAACAAGATGATTATTTTCCGTCAAATGTTTATGAACTGAAGTGTTCTTTGAAAGATGTTCTTTTGTCCTAGTCCTTAGTTTTCTAATAGTTGTTCCAAGATAGGTTGAACAGCAGTCGCATTGAAACTTATAAATTAAGAGAGTATTTTCTTCTGGCTTGAGCTGATCCTTATGAATTAAACTAAATAATCTTTGTGTAAAATTTTTAATTGTATATTGGAATAATGGTCATTTATAAGATTAGTCAGTTTTCTTCTTACATCACTGCTAAAGCCATCATCACCATTGAAATTTAGTTTCATGAAAACGGTTTTGATCTCCTCATTATTTGACATGATAGCATCATCTGTTTGTCGTTCAGGCAAAGAGATAAATTTATCAATGAATCTTGCAGGATAGCCATTTTCCATCAAAATGTTTTTCAATCTCTCCAATTCATTAGGAAGTTCCTCTTCGCTTACGATTCTATTTATTCTTTTAGACTGACCGAAAACCAAACCAACTTTATGAGAAATAGGACTGAAACTAGCGAAATGAAGACATTTGCCATTGTCAGTCTTCTTCTTATGAATGTTTCTTTGGATTGATCCATCGACTATCTTGGTTAGTTTAACATCTAAAAGACTCAGGATATCATTAGATTCCTCCTTAAAAGTAAATTTAATATTTGGATGAATATTGTTTATTTTTGAGAAAAAATCATCAATAGACACATTGGGTTTCATAACCACAAAAGTATCATCCACATATCTGATATACAAATCTGTATGAGAATTAATTAGATCAGACATTTTATTCATCTCTAACCAACCCAAGAAAATGTCAGCTAAAATAGGACTAAGAGGGGAACCCATAGCAATACCATCTTTCTGGATGAAAACCTTATTTTGGAATGACAAAGGGACATCAAAACAACAAATTTTGATCAAATTTATTATATGACCAGTGATCATTGATCACTATCCTGGTTTAATTGAAGATGCTGATGAAGTTTTAAGAAATACGTATTCAGTGTAAATAAAACTCTTGTTTTTTCAATAGTTTAGTAAATTACAAAGTTTGTAATTTTAGGTATTTTTTGAAGCCTGCAAAGCATTCAGGACCAAAGTCTGACCGAGATTTTGAAGATAGAAGAAGCAACAACTTTTGAATTTCATACATGTTATCTCCGAAAAAAATTTAAACATCCAAATTTACCCAAAAATAATGTTTGAACCCTCTCACACCATGAAACAAACAAAAATTAAAAAAAATGGAAAACTCACGCCAACTTGAAATTCAAAATGTTTCAAATTTTTTTCTCAAATCGGTGAAAGTGTGAATTTGAATTGGTCTCCAAAAAAAATTCGGAAAATTCCTCGAGAATAGCTTTCATTATATAAGATTTGTTTGTACTCCTTGGCCAAAAAAAAATAATTCAAATCTTGAGAATATATCTTTTTCAATTTTATTCGAGAAAAGAGCAATATTCAAGCTCAGTTAAATAAATAAAACGATTATTAGGAGCAACTGAAAGATATTCAAGCGTAAATTGAAAGTCGGAAAGATGGGAATTTATAACTGCGTCTCTTTTTAAATTCCCCAAGAGAGTGAGACGAAGGAGCTGTTAAGGGGTATGTGTGTGTTGTTTTGTCTTTGGTGAGAGTTGATCATAAAGAATTTATTTGATTATCTTTTCGGTGTCTTTTCGTCATGATTGTAAATCTATTTCACATGCTGAAGTTGACTATGCTTGATTTTCCCATATTTTTTTCTTTAACCATGTGGGAGTATCAAATAAATTCAAGTACTTATTGTATTACTTATTCCTGGATTTTATTTTGATCTTACACCATAGTAAAACAACAACTATACTACATATTGATCTGTAGATTTAAATGATTCCTAATTGGGTGAAATTATTTGATTCACTACGAGATTAATGGATCTATTTTATCCCTTCCTTTTTAATGTAAATCAAGCTGATTAAATTTTCAAATGATGCAAAAGAGGGTATATGACTTCTTACAGCATAATGTATCTAAAACTGAATAAAAAAAACGAGAAGAATACAGACAAATTTATAGGCAAATTGAAAATTTTGCATAAGCTTTTTGAAGTTAAAAACTAATTTCAACAGTATTTTACGGGCAAAATTGGCTTATAATCTTTTAAAGGAAAAGGGAGGGCATCTTTAAAGTATTTACTTACGTATATACCAAACTGAAGCTCTACCAAACTTTTTGGAATTACAATCTACCAAATAACTAATATCACAATGATAAAATTCATTAAAACTTAGGTCAATATTAGCATTCTCATCCATGGTTTTTTGATCATTTTTCACTGAATCCTAAAAAAGAACTAATATTCTCTCGAATAAACCATGTAACGATTCATTATATAAGTTATGATAATTTACAGATGGCTCGTTTTTGACCTTTTTTTGAAAACTTACAGAGATCAAAGAAAATCTTGAAGTTTTCTCTTGAGATAAAAACGTTGGCAATTTTGGAAGTCAAGTAAAAGTCATTTTTGGGATAGCAAGTTGCTTTTCGAAAATATTGGATATAAAAATTTTCTCTGGATCTCTAGGGGTTATGAAATTTCGTAAGATTCAAAAGCCTAGAGCTAACTACGAAAGAATAACTTATCAAAATACTATCCTAAATAATTCCTGAGTAGAGCTATTTGATATAAAGATAAATATTTACAAATCTTTCTAAATAAACTCAATATATTTATGCGGATATTTATTTTTATAGGCCATGAATTTTTAAATAAATAATTCTTAATTTTATGCTGAAACGTTGAAAGAGTAAAAATTTAACGCATGAGTTCAAAAAACTTTTTTCCCTGACAATCCGGAGAAAAGCATAGATTGATAGTAAAAATAGTAAATTCTCACCTTCATATCAACTGACTTTATGTCGATAGGATGGAACCTTCTCAATGGGAGTTTTCATCAGCTATCAGCCTTATCTGGAGAACAGTCGGGTGAAGCTAGTTTCTATCTGCTTAATAAGGATAACAGGATAATAGAGCCTAAATTGTAAAAATAACCTCAATAACCTTTAGAAGTTTTACAAAATTATTAATTTTTCCACCAAGAAATCGAATTTGATTTGGAATCTAGATCATGAGATCCACTTTCACGATATGGAGAAAATAATTCAAAAAAATCAATTTTTAAGGAAATTTTCGTCTATTTCATTTATCTCTTTTTTGAACTTTGAGTTTGATTTCAAAGTGAGAAAGTAATCAAAAGTTGATATTTTCGATCACAATAAGACAAGAAAACCTATTATTACTATGAAATTTTAAACAAATTCGTTATTTTTTTAGGGATCTTGAATCATCAAAATTTCATCGATTTTCAAGCAGACAAGATGATAAAAAAATTAAAACTAAATTTTCCCACGATAATGGGTTGATCCTTAAAATCAGATTGAGCAAATTCTATTTCTATGATTAATCAAAATTCCCATCTTCATATTAACTAGGTGTTTATTCTTATTGGATTCTTTTTCTGATTTTTGTAAAGAAAGACTTTTAAAATCTTTTCATTCAGTAAATTAAAAAATAGAAATCAATACGGAATCTCAAATTTGAATAAATATTATTTTGTCTCGTTCTGCAAATTCCGCCCAGTTGCTCATTTGTACAATACTGAATTTTGTTTAGTTTTCTGAGATTAACACAGTGTTTATTTATCTCCTTAAAGAAATCGGAATTTTTCTTTAAGTCTAAATAAAAGTTCTCTTCATGCCAAAAGTCTTATTCATAAAAATTCCAATATTTTCAAAATCTAATGGATCTGGGGGTATATTTCACTTCTTTTCGAAATGAAGACTCAAGCCATATTTTTATCATCTTTATCGATTGCTTGATGTAAATTTGAAACTCCAATGTTTTCTTTGTTAACCCTTGCACGAAATTTGGGTTCTGAGAGACCCCAAATGAACTAAAGATAACTTATATAAAAAATATAAATATATAGGTTCGTCTCTAAGCAACTAATAAAAAGGCTTATTAATAGTTTAAGAAGTATTCCCGCAGGGATTTTCTGATGAAAATTATCCATAAGACTGATGGGAATTGAAGAAGGAAATCCCGAATCCAGATCCAAAAAGAAAGAGACTGACTCAAAGCACTCAAAGCACTGAAAAATCTAGAGGAAGATGCAGTTTTTGTCCAAGGCAAAATGATCGTGAAACTAAGCTAAAATGTCACAAGTGTGATAATTTAATATGCCAGAATCACGCAAACCTAATTTGTACAGTGCACTGCGAAACTCATGGATAATAAGACGTATCAAGAGTCGAAATTCATTCATTTTTCGTAAGGATTTCAAAAATCGAATCAGATTAAACCATTAGTCATTATTTAAGGCGGGAAATCAAAATGAATCCAAAAAAGATCAAAAATTCGATGATTTAAAGACTTTAAAGGCCTGATAAAGATATTTCTACTAAAAATAACAAATTATATTTTAACTCTTCACAAATTCTCAGACATTAAACTGCAAAAAAGTTATCGAAATAGTGATTTTTCTAAAATTCTGAATTTCATGAATAATTTTAATATTAATTTGGAAACGAATGAAAAATTTGAATTCGCTGTAGAATTTGGAACAAGTCAAGTTTTTAAAATACTGATCCGAGTTCATTATTTTGAGAGTTTATTCTACAGGGGTCATTTAGACCCCAAATGTCATACTTGTAACTTTTATCTAATGTCGTGCTAGGGTTAATAAACAAGAGATTTTGAAATATTTTTTTATCAAACTCACTTGGAAGAGATATTTTTAATACTGTTATAATAATTATTGTCATAAGCAATGCATCGAAATTTACATAAATATTCAAGATTTCACTTATATTCCAACTAATTTAATTTACAATTCTGAATCTTTATTCTTCTCGAGATTGAGAAATCATATAAAAATCCTTTTTCAAACTGTAAAAGAAGCTAATTTAATTTGAAAGCAGGACTAATCCTCTTGAATCTTGTTACATTTCGACAAATCAATCCGTATATTAAGAAGGATGGTTAAAGATTTAATTCGGATATATCATTTCTGAAAATGTTCGATAAAATTAAATTAAATCTCTAATGGAAGGATACTTGAAAAGGTTCCAGTCTACTAGAAATGCGAAAATTGCTTCTCCATACAGTTCTTAAACCAATAGGAGAGCTGCAATGTAACAGTTGTTGATTTAAGTTCAGGTTGAAAGTCTTTTAATTGTTGAAATCTTTTAAACTAATATGAACTTGAGTTGACTTTCAGACCTTGAAAAAGTTTTGGGAATCTTATCAATTAAAAAAATTCGAGTTTTTGAGCATTGAGTTAAAAAATTTTATTTCAAGGTGTGATAGACAAAAAACGTTATTTTCCAGGATCACCTATCACAAAGAAACTAATTGTGATCAGATACCTTTCCATGATTCTGAAATGAGATAAACAAGTGAAGTCCATTTCGAGAGAGAAACTCTTTGATCTCTGTTTTTAGTTGAGCTACAGATAATTCCATGAGTAAAAAGGGGTTGATGCCAGTTATAAGAATATAGCGCTTTTATTTCGTGGCATACTCATCAGCTTTTACATGCCAGATTTATATAAAGAAAATTGTGTACAAAATCTTGGTTTTAGCTCTCATTGGTTGTTCTCTGGTGCGTGTGTATAATAATAACATAGACTCTTTGGGGTGTAAGAGTGATATCTATCCCTATCACATTTGACTCTGTAATATGACTAATAGTAATAACAATAGAAATTATGTACAAAGGGGTGGGTAGTGTTACTGTAATTGAAAGCACAAAGTAATGTGAAAATATGAGGTATGAATATAATGGTTACATCTGTGATAAATATTTGGTGATCTTAATTTGTTATGTCATCATGAAACAAACTCATGTTGTCTACAAATTCAAATGTTTCTGTCAAGCTGAATATATCGGACACACTTATAGGAGACTAGAAGAGAGAATCAACGAACATCTCTATACGGGACAACAGCCATAAGGGAATATACGAGAACCTGTCCAGAAAAAGTTTCCCCATTAAACTTTGAAATTATTTACAAACAACAAGGGAAAAACGTGGCAGCTCTCAAAACCGCTGAAGCATTATACATAGAGAAACAAAAGCCAAATCTATGTATCCAAAAGAAATTCGTGAAACCACTGGTTCTACCAAGACCAACACTGACCGATTCGCAACCAACACTGATATCAACCCCAAGAAAAAGAAACAGATCAGATGATGACATAGTGAAGATTTAAAACGTTTTTTATTGTTTAATTAATTAAGAATATTTCTTACAGAAAAGTAGTAGAAAGGACTTAAATTCTATTAAAAACGGTTATTCAATAGTTAAAAATTGAATTTCTCTTATTTTTCATGAATTTTACAATTTGGTCAAAAAACGTTTTAAATTTGAAAATTTTCGCAATTTTTAAAATCTCATTTCAGAAGCATGGAAAAGTATTTTGACGTGAAATTTGGTGAGGTAATATTAAAATAATATTGAGATGGGCGATTCAAGTTAAAAGTTATCTTTATCGATTAAACATATTTTTCCTTTCAAATGAGGGGTGAAAAAAGTTTTTCAGTTCAAATTATCGCTCAACAAAGAGTTGTGTTCTATTTGTGGAACAGTGGGACATGAAGGGTAAAAGTGGCAGTCTTAGTGTCAAAGTTTCAATTTCAATGGAAAATCTCTCAAATTTGAATAAATAATAAAAATTACGACGAATTAGTTGATTCATAAGACGTTTTTTCACTCACACAATGCTAAAAATTTTTAGAAGATAAATATTCTAGCTTCTATCATGCGATGAATGGCTCAAACTAAATTAAATAATAAAGATATATTAGGGCTAAATGTACATTTCTTGAAGCATCATCAGTGGCAATACCTTATTAATACGAATAAGTAATTCACGTAGTTTTTCAAACACGTTCGAAAATCCAATTAAATTCATAATTTAGAAAATTGAAAGAAGATATATTAAAACCAAATGTACATTTCTTGAAGTATCATCAGTGGTAATTCTTCAAAATGATATTATTATTCTTATTAATGATATAATTTAAGAATTCATTAGAGAAATTATGAAAGAAATATTAAAAGTCAAAGAAGATCAGAATTTAACCCTTTTGGTGCTGAGACTATTTCACAATTTTTATAAAAACCAAAATTTAGTTATAAAGATACCAAGTTATTTGGCCAAAAATATTACCAATTCAAGTTCACATTGTGGAGTTCAACTTAAACTTTAATCGATCCAGAAATCTATCAAACTGGTAGAGTTATGAAGGTTCAAAAAAATAGGAAAATGGAAATATATGTCCATCGGCACTGAAAGGGTTAAGCTGAATAAACACCAAAACTCTCCAATTAATAGTGAAAAGACTCAGTTGAAGGTTATAAGAATATTAATTTTGAACCAAGTACTTCAGGGAGCTGTTCGGGATAGATTGACTATAACGTTGTTCGCTTGCTACCTGACTATGTTGTCTTCTGGCTTGTATTGGTCTAATTAATTGAATTTTCCTTCAAGTGATGAATTATATTATGAGAGTTATTACTCTAATAATTCTGATTACTATAACAATCACTATAATTTTTATAATCCTTATTCTTTAAGAAATACTATACCTTTCTCTTCCCTTTCTTTTTCTACAGATATTTTTATGATTGAAATATTCACGTTAATTTTAAAATACGTTCGAAAATCCACTTAAAATCATTTTAGGAGATTTAGAAATAAGATACATATTAGGGTCATATGTACATTTCATAAAGCATCAGCAGTGGCAATACTTTAAAAATGATATAAATAAAAAATTCATTAAAGATAATAATTTAAAAATTAAGAAATAGTAAAAGTCAGAGAATATAAGAATATAATGTCTCTCCAGGTTTCAGTAAATCTTTATGAATAAAGTTAAACAATCTCTTAGTTTTGGATACAATTTTCAATTGTATGTTATCATAATGTTGATTGATGAGATCAGTTGACTTTCTCCTTGAATCATTGCTGAAATCATCTCCTTTGAAATTAATTTTCATGAAAATTGTGGTTTTCTCAACTTCATCTGTATTTTCAATGACTTCTCTATAAATTGTCAAGTTGATAAATTTGTCCACAAATTTATTAGGATAAACGTTTTCCACTAAACATATACACTGTATATTATACAGATAGACTAATACAAGCCAGAAGACAACATAGTCAGGTAGCAAGCGAATAACGTTATAGTCAAATTATGAGAATTGTTTTTTTGAACACATAATTTTTTTTATGTAGAATTATGAAAAAAACTATTCTTATAATCTTTAACTGCCTTGGCCTATGCGAGCTTTTTCAAATACCGCTGAATGTATTTGTAAAAATAATATTATCAAGATGTTGTATGGACTGTAGGACCACCAAAATGATAAATCGTTTTCAACATTGCTATCTAAAAGTCTGATACATACGGATTTGCGAGTTCTAAATTTCCTTCTCAAATTTTAAAGCTAGCTAAATTTTGTCTACAGCAATTGGTTTTATTATAAATTAATTTTTTAATAAATATTAGAAAAAAAGTTTTGTACAACTTTAATTTATTGAAAAATCTTTGCTTGAATTATTTTCTCATTGGAGTAAATTTCTATTTTGAAAAAGAAAAAAATTTCCAAATTTTCTCAAGTATGAACAAGCAATTTTTGAGTTTTGTGTTTTTTTCGAGGGAAAACAAGCAAAAAAGGATCGAAAAGGTGTCCCTCATTTGACTAAAACAGGTTTTTTTTATCATTCATTCAATAATATTTTTATATAAATCCTAACGTATCCCATAATTTAATAATTCATTTCATATTGGAATGTGCATAATATATATGTATTCTTTCTTCTGTAAGAGCACCAATACTTTTCATAAGAGCTCATAGAGGAACTGAAGGAACTCGTTATAATCCAGGACATTGTTACCATCCTTGTCGTGTTTGTGGACAAAAGATTCCAGTTTCGGAATTAAGTCTGTCTTTCCACTATTCTTGAAATGTTCCTGGAGTTCTTCAATGGAAACAGATCCGGATTTATCCTTGTCAACGTCTTGGAATAGCTTTTTAAAACTGTTGTGTGAATGTTATTGTTTAATTTCGATAGAATTCTTGGTGCTTTTGAACTTACTCAGGCATTGGCTCTTCAGTTATTTTAAGGACTGAGCAAAATTCCTCAAGAGTCACAGTTCCATCGCCATCCATATCGAATTTCTTCATAAATTCCTCTGCCTCTTCATCGGCAACTGATGAACCGGAAAATATTTTTTTCACTTCATCTAACGTCAAAGAATTACTACGATCAACATCAGCTATTTCGAATTGTAAATACAATTTTGTAACATCGTTACTTCCAGACAGCATATTTTTCTAGTTACCAATTCACGTTTATTTTCAAATAAATATTGCTACGTTGTATTACAAATAGTAAGGTACGTACGAGTTGGCCAATCCCAAATAAAAATTTTCACAAAATATACCAAACACTATAATTAAATGTATGTACACTACACACCAAATTCGTACACTTTTACACAGAGATACAGAGGGCATACATATCCTTTGGATCTGAGGAATATACTCAAGCATATCAATGAGCAGTAGAGGGTGTGAGCATATATATATATCTATCTCACTATACAAATATCTATTTTAAGGGAAGGGAATTTGTCAAGTTTATTCAAAAGTAATATCTATATAAGGAAGAAAAGAATTCTCCTTGATTGGGAAGCTATTGTTGCAAAGTGACAAGTCAACCATTTCTGGGGGTATTTTCCCATACATAAATGCACTCTTTCCTAAATGGAGCCAACATTAAGTGTAGCTAATAATAACTTCTTTTAAAATTGGGAAAAATAATCGATTATCTAGGAAAAAATTGAAATAATTAATTAAATTTCTTCACTTATCACAAGAAAAGCCTTTTATGTTTGTAGAAAAACTATTTAAAATCTTAATTTTGAACCAAGTCGTTCTTCAGGGAGCTGTTCGGCATAGATTGACTATAAGGTTGTTCGCTTGCTACCTGACTAAAGCTAGTTGATATGAAGATGGGAATTTATGATTTTTATAAAATTCTTATTTTTTCATCAAGAAATCGAATTTGATTAAGATTTTTTGGAATCTAGATTATGAGGCCCTCTTTTACGATACGGAGAAAAAACATTTAGAAAAAAACAATTTTTACGGAAAATACAGTAAATTTGAAATTTTGAAGAAGGGCAAATTTCCTGAACTTTGAATTAAATTTATTTGTTGATTTTAGTGTGAGAGAGTGACCAAAAGTTGATTTTTAGGATAACGATTAATCAAAGAAATCATTTCTTAAGGTCTAATGTCAAGAAAATTTTGAAGAACTGCATTTTTTTAGGAAAATAAGTGACATAATTTTATAGTAGGTATAATTCCTATAAGAATTCATGGTATTTTCAAATGATTTGGGGAACTAAAGCTAGTTGACAGGAAGATGAGAATTTACTGATTTTACAAAAAAACTCAATATTTTCCTCCAGAAAGTCAGGAAAAATTAATATTTTGAATTCCATGATAAAATGAACCAGATTAAAAAAATTACTAAAATAGTGAGCTTCCAAGAAAAACAAAATTGATTGATTATTTAAAGCTTCATAAAATTCATCTTCAATTATAATTGAATTATGATAAAATAATTATTATCTCACCAAATTTCGCTCTTAAATATCTTTTTATGCATCTGTAATAATATAAATAAAATTTGTTAATATAAAACATTTTTTGTTTTTGATTTCACATTATTTCTTCCAAAAATAGTTGCAATAATGACAAAACTTATTTGAAAAATGAAATTTTCCATGATCTGTTTGGTCGAAAAATTTTTATTTGAAAATTTTCTTATTTTGTTTGTCTTATTATATAGGCATAAAAAGAAATTTAGGAGCCAAGAAGTTCTACTAAATTTGCTAATCTAACAAATATTACTATTATACAGGTTTAGAGAGTAGAATCCTTTATAGATTTGAAGCCTTTTGCTGTATTCTGGTTGGTTAAAATAAACATAATTTAATTAGTATAATAAAGAAGAATATTCTAATGCTTTCATTGTTAAGACGAGGTGGTCCGTAGAAAGAAATCTATCTTGCCTTTAAATATGATGGATCTATTTCATTTGTTAAGTACTGTAATAAATTTATAAAATAATACGTTATAATAAATACAATTATAAAATCGATCAGACTTCAAGAAAGGCACAAAGGATGAATTAAAAATTTTTTGAAACAGATGTCTCATAAATTTCCTAGAGCCAAATAACTTGATAAATTTCTCTTTAGAATTCTCAAAATTTCATTGAAATGGGGCGGCAAAATATTTATTTCCATTCATTGAGCTTAACTCACGTGCTACTTATAATTAGGATTTTAATCGAATAATTATTATAACAAGTAAGAAGATACAGTTTTCAGCAGAAATCCATTCATTGTTTTTGTAGATAATTTTAATAGTTTTTATTGAGTAGCTCTGTCAGGTTCGTCCTGGAAAATTTTCGAAAACAATCCGGAATACAATGAATTTGATACATTTCATAAATTAATCGATTAGAACAAAAAAAACCGAATACATTTTAAAATTATATTTTTTTTGCTTTCAATAGATCATAGATTATAATAATAGATCATTGTAAAATATTTCTTTCGATGAAAGGAGTAATTTAGAAGACCCATTTTACGCATACCAAATAATGAAGAGGTGCCTTTTCTACGATAGAATTTACAATAGGTTCTTGCCTATGATCCTTCAGAATCAAAACGAAAATAAATCTTGTACGAATTTCATATTAGACTTAAACAAAAGAAAATTAAATAAAAAACCTGTATCTGGTTAATTTACTGCAGCCTGTTATAGATGATGACAAAATTGCTTTCTAATTTATAAGAAACTTTATCTATAAAAACATTAAATGCAGTTATTTTACTGAAATTAAGTTAAAATATTTTGACGCAAGATTTAAATTTACAAGAACCATTCTGAAAATAAGAATTCTACAGGATCCTATTATTTTCATCTTTCTTATGTTCTCATTTTTTCTTTTAATTTTAATAATTTTATGATTTAAACTTGGTATTTTGTTTAAATTTTATTTTGGTAAATTTTCCGATAAACCTTTAGCTTTGATACATTTAAAGCATTTATTTTATTGATTTTAATGACCTAGCAAAATTTTATCCTAGAAACTCTTTTTATTCGTTATACTGCAAACTTCGTGAACATGTGAAGGTTCTCTAAGGTTACCTGGGATTTTCTCTGGACCTATTTATAGTTCTTCAAGCTTTCATAATATCAAGGATTAATAATGTAAACCTTAGAGAAGAATTGTTATTTTATTACTAATATGTAGAATTTCTGTACAATTAAACAAATCAGAACTTATTTTATAATTATTTTTTGTTTATATCTGAAGTCAAATAGTGGCGATTCGGAAATTTTCGGAATCTTTCTGAATCTGAAGAACCCTAAAAGAATTTTATATTAAATTTAGATTAAATTTCGTAAATCTAATGAAACTGCCTGTAATTTAGTTTAAATAATCCTTGAGCTATTTCGAAATCATTCCACCATATCTACCCAAGTCAACTCTTTGAATGCTTCTGGTATGAAATAAGCAAAATTTTAAAAAAATTTAAAATTTGAACGTTTTTTATTTTAATTTTTGTTGATTACACATGATTCTATTAATTTTATGCAGTTAAATATAGTTTAAATTTATTATTTAAATGATTTTTTATGCTTTGGATTTTGAATATACAAGATATGAAGGCAATTTTAATGAAAAATATAAATTAAAAAAGTATTGTAAACGTTCAAAATTTAAGATTTTCTGAAATTTTGTTTATTTCATACCACAAGCATTCAAAGAGTTGACTCAGTCAGACATGGTGGAGTGATTTCGAAAAAGCTCAAAGATTATTAGTTTTATTAGTTTTACGAAATTTCATTCAAGTCTACAAGTTTTCAAATTTTCGGTTTTTAACTCTAGTCATAATCCGGTTCAGCTCTTTGAGACGGTTCTAATTATCTATAAAATATGGGTCTAAAAACCTACTTAAGATTGAGACATATCATGTTTAAACATTTTTTATTAACTCTAATGAACGAGAGAATTGCCTAATTATCATTTATTCACAATTTTTTCGACTTAAAGCTTTAATAACTTCGTCGAGACGATATTAAAATCATAAATGAACTAAGAATATAAAAAATCAAGAAGGAACTCAAAAAGTCTTATAATAAAAAAGTTTACTTGAAAGTAGTGAGTTCATTTTTGGGTGTTAAATGTCAAAAAATCAAAACTTTGGCTATATTATGTAACTATCTAAGAAATCTTTCAAAAATTTAAATTGAACTTGAAATAGTTTACCATGATGTGGAACTTGTACGGCTTGGCAGTCTGAAATTATCAAAATTAATTTTTTTAAATCTTATGTTTGGTTAATAACCATTGGTTATTTACAAAATTCGCACTTTTGAAGAAAAATAAATTCAAATTCTGAGTTGGCGCGGACAATTTGAGCACTAATTTTGTATCAGCATAAAAAGCTCGAATAAAAGTTTTTTGCCTCACTATCACCCATGTCAAATTCAAAAAGGTCTTACAAAATAAAATGTAATGATTTAAGTCTATCAAAATAATAATAATATCTCAGCAAAAACAATAATTTTCCAGTCTCAATCATAAGGTTTCATACAAATATTGTTGATTTATTTACATCACGTTATGTGAGGACTCTTCTTCTGTCGCTAGCAAGGGTATATATTTATTCTCTACTGAATTATTCATGAATGCAATTTCTCTAAAGACTGAAATATCCATTTTAAACATAAAACATAGTTTACTCTCCATTCATATCTATTCACAATGAAAAGATTTTTTTTATTTTTCAAAAACAATCGTTTCCTCCTAAAAAATATTTCGATAGTCAGGATTATAATTTGCTTTTCATATGGTCATAATTTTTCGATTTTCAACAAAAAAAAAGAATAATTCCTTTTACAATTAAATGGTTATTTGTTAAAGTTTTGGATAAAATTTAAGCCAAAAGATGATTTAGTCAGCCGATAAGCATGTTTAAAATCTTTTAGTTCGCGATTGGAGTCTTGAGATTTCTCTCGATGTGCTGTACTTTCAGCAAATGTTGCAGCAATCTTCCTTTTGAACATATCTATCATGTTTGAAGCATAACGATCGTAAAGTATTTCTCGTGACAGACTGTAATAAATTGGCGGTCTCATTGGAAAATTCATCCAGGTTCACAGAAGCACCATTAGTGGATCATGAAATTTCAAAATTTGAGACAGAGGCTTTAAACTAAAGAATATATTTTTGAATTGTACATTTTGAAAATCTATGACTCTTAAGTTGTAAGT
Source organism: Gyrodactylus bullatarudis (assembly GCA_012064415.1). Classification (NCBI taxonomy): domain Eukaryota; kingdom Metazoa; phylum Platyhelminthes; class Monogenea; order Gyrodactylidea; family Gyrodactylidae; genus Gyrodactylus; species Gyrodactylus bullatarudis. The sequence continues at coordinate 13,292 of SSNU01000063.1, read as the reverse complement.
AAAGATTCAAGCAAAGATTTTAGCATAAATAAAATAATCCGATTTTGTATATTACCAAATTCCAAGTTAATCATTTAAATTTGCTAGTTTATAAAGAAAAGCGATGCTCTAATGGCTATGAAGCCTATCACGTCTTTGTCAGTGAAAAGAGTATTTTCGACATATGCTTCAGTTCAACATAAGGGTTAGAATTCATTTTTCCATCGGAAAAATCGGTAAAATATTTTAATTTACTGCTCAGTAAAAATCTTACTGAATCGGATTTAAATAAAAAGATATTCTACAAGCTTGTATTTAAAATGACAAACATTATGAGATTGAATAGTACGTAATAAATGAATAGGGCTCAATTTAGTATTTCTGACATAAACATAGGTTGTTAGTTTTTATCTCTTCAAAACCATCAACACAGAATTTATCTCTTTCACTATAATGCTGGAAACAATACACTGCATACAGTTGCCTATCAGAATACCATTTTTAGTAGATTTTCATAATATCACTCAGATTCAGTTAAAGATCTTAATCTTGGATTTCTTTTTATTCAAAAGTCAGCGTAAATAAAAGTTCTTATCCACAATAATTAAATGGGAACTATACTATGTAGATGTAAAGAGCAACATAGTAAACTCGTGAAATACTAATAATAAGATGGTTTCAAATAATGATATATCTACTTGTAAGTGACAAAACAAGATGAAGATGAGACAAAATTTTCCAAAGTTACTAAAATCACCCATCGATATGATAAATTTAATCTTTAAGTATTTAAAAATCATACAACCAAATTTCATAAAACATTTTCATACTTCTGGAATTAGATAAAAAAATATAAGAAAATTTTCAAACGTTGTTCGACCGATCACAATTGCAATATTCATAAAAAACAATTTTAATAGGATTTGAGTCATTTTTGCAACTCTATGGGAAGAAATAATGTGAATTCAAGTTAAAATTATAAAAAATAAAGCTATAAAAAACGGTTTTATTTTGAAAGTTTTCACAATTTTGTTTATCTTATTCCAGGAGTATGAAAAGGTATTTTGAAGCGAAATTTTGTGGGATGATGTTTGAATTATAGATTGGAAAATAACTGACCTGGTGATTTTTCGAATAACTGACCTTTTGCTGAAAAGTATTAGCGTCTCCACAATTTTTTTTCACCAGAAATTCAGATATATAAAAGATTTTTTTGGATTCCTTCTCAATGTTGCCCACTTTTACGATTTGAAGAAGAAAATTCTAGGAAAAAGAAATTTTCATGAAATATATGGTCATTTTTCAAATTTCGATTTGGCGCCAAAATCTCATTTTTTCGAACTTTGAACTCAAAAATTTTATTGATTTGAAAGTGGGAGTGTGGCAAAAAGATTTTTTTATGATCAAAATAAGAGAGATAGATCAAATATGCTTTATTTGTTCCAATGCTTCAGCTCGCTATCGTTTGGGATCTGAATTTCGATTTTTGATCATTTTCACTACTTGAAAATCAATGAAATTTTGATAGATCGATATCCCTCAAAATTAGTGAGTCTTTCGAGAATTTATCGGCAATATTCGACTCTCTTGTCTTATTCTGATCATAAAAAACATCTTTTTGCCACACTCCCACTTTCAAATCAATAAAAATTTTGAGTTCAAAGTTCGAAAAAATGAGATTTTGGCGCCAAATCGAAATTTGAAAAATGACCTTATTTTTTTAGAATTTTTTTCTTCAAATCGTAAGAAAAAAGAAACATTGAGTAGGAATCCAAAAAATCTTTTATATATTCGAATTTTTGCTGAAAAATCGAGGTTTTCGTAAAAATCAACCAATATTAGAATTTGTTTAATTTTACAATAACTGACTTTCTGTAATTTACATGATTGTCAGATATTTTGGTGGTGTCAGTTATTCTCCAATCTATAGTTTAAACACTTGACAATTAAATTCATAATATTGATGGGCGGTTTTAGTAATTTTGGAAAATTTCGTCCAAGTCTAATACATACGCACCAGAAAATAACCAATCAGAATTTAAAATCAATATTCTGTACATAATTTTCTATATAAATATGACATGCAAAAAAGCTGAGTATAACATGAAATAAAATACTTGACATCACCCTTTATACTCATGAAATAGATCTGACTTGGATAATAATCTATTTCAATATCACCTAATTCTAAGACGTGCATGGGAAATTTGTATCGAAAAGCTTACCCTCTTTAACCAAATGTACTCCTATCGATTTCATAATTAGTACTCATACTCAAGTAATGGGATCATCATTGCACTAAAAATGAAATTATTATTTTTCAGAATACCCCCACAAACAATAGAGAGAACATGTATTAATTACCATTATTTTTTATTCCGTGAAACAAAATAATTGTATCAAATTTAATCATTTTTCTCAAATTACCAGTTTTAGAATTATGCTAATGTAACTTAATATTTTAGCGTTTTTTTCCAAACATTAAGTTTAGGGTTTAATTCCAGTATTAGTAAACAAAAAAATAATGATTACTACCAATATGTTTTGGACAAGTTTAAAAGGAAAGCACGTCTGTTTTAAAACTTTTGATCACGTTTATCTTTAATAAAACTATAAATTAAGCCAAGTTTTCAATCAAATCATGTAGCATACAAAAAAACCGAGTGAATATTCAACTTTTTGAACATTTTTATCGCTTAGAGCCCTCAAATATGCCGGATCCCCTGAAAATTTATTTCCCAACATATCATCTAGTTTTATGTCAACTAAATCACTTTCAAGATATTATTTATAAGAGATAAAAAGTCTGATTATCTTAAATATAAAATATAAATATAGTTGACGAGCAAACCCTCAATTAAGCGAAAACGGAAGAGAAACAACGGTCAGTTACTAATAAATGATTTCTTGAAAGGGCCCAATCTACTGAAGAGACAAAAGTAATGAGACCATGGATACAGGAACTACAGTGCTCTCACCCGTCCCAAAGTGAAGGATTTCTCTAATTAGTTATAGGATGGAAAATTTGCGATTTTTTCGATTTTTGATATCATAATCAAAAAAATTAAAAAATTAATTCTCTACACCTTTTAGTTTCCTAGATAATTTTGCGATTTTTTTGCGATTTTAATCTCAAGTTTCCATTTTTTCCCCTTTTTCCAATCCTTTTGTGTCCTCTTTTGTCTCGGTTTCCCATCTTCTCCTATTAATTTCTTACCTAGGCTCTGTTAACCCTTTCGATGCCGTTTGAAAACCAATAAAGATAGCTTTCTAATTCTTTTTGCATGTTTCTTAGAATATTTTTTTTGATAAATTTTAGAAAAACGAAATTTTTGAATTCCAACTTCTTCCACTAGATATTTTAATGGACATATATGTCCAAATGGCCCTTAAGGGTAACAATTTTTAACTGTTTAATTTTTATATGAAATCAACAAAAATATACAGAATAAACAGCATTTATTCAAGAGTGAGCTATTACAAAGCAGCTTTCTTCATTTGAAATACAATAAAA